>CM043720.1:5099280-5417928 GCA_023969325.1 Oryzias curvinotus
TTTTCTAAAGGCTAGAGTCGTCCAAATTCACAGCCGTTAACGTCCGACCTACCCGCTCGACAAAGGAAGCGGCTAACGCAGCCGGGATAACCGCGGCCACTGAAGGATGCCGCCCTCCAATATGGACACAGCCAATGTCAGCGGCAGCTTTGACGATAAAGGGTTAAAGGAAGTACCCCAAACCCACTTTCTTGTTGGCTACAGTGAGGGTGAGGGCTCTAAGCCAGAAAGGGCATCTGAAACAGTCCTAACAGCCTAAAGAGTTTTAGACAAGTTAGTAGAGGCAGCAGGATTTTGCCGTCCAATGTTTGCTAAAAAAAAAACCCTTCATATTCTTAAAAGTGCAGCTCAGTGCTTTGAATGGGAGACAAACGTTCTGAACTCAGATGGATGACATTTTTGCAGTCACGCACAGTCAGGTGACATCCCTTTCTGTCATGGCTGCTTTGGTCAGTGAGGGTTAAGTCACCCTGCAGCTTGTGACAGGACTGATGAGCTCACTGGGTTGGCGGCGCTCTGACTCCAAGACCTCATAGGGCTGTCAGTGAGCTTTTGTTTGCTGTAATAGTTTGTCCTCACGCAGAGAATAATGTCGCCTTCACCTATTCCAACATTTAATTCTTGGAGGCTTTGTGCTGCCTGGAACTCCATAACTCTGCATGTGTAGCAAATAATGATTCCAATCCCAAAAAGAAAAATGCTGCAAAAAATCTGAACTGAAAATCAAACCCACTCCAATCACCTTTTGACCTATTTCAAAAGCATTTCATTAAGATTAGGCCATTTTTAGCCAAATAAAATCTGTGTCATGTTCTAGCACTTTGCTTTTGTTAAAAGAAAATTCACCTTTTTGTGGACAGGGCTGATGGCGCGGAGCAACCCCGCCCTCCCTTCCTGTCACCCATGAGCTCTCTGTTTACACCCTCTCCTGCTAGTTGACAGCCCCAAGCTAACGGCACTTTTTCGTCTGCTCCTGATTCGCATCAATTTAAATAAGGAAACCCTCAGAAACTTTTAGCTTCACACAGGTCCTCCGGCGTCAGTAAAATGCCACAGGAACACGTGAAAAACACCCAAAACACCATTTTCATCCCACTGGGTCTTTTAAAAAATGCTGTCAAAATGATTTGCACACCAGCAAACCAAGTTCAGGTGTTCTGACTGGGACTTTTGCTTTTGCTTTTCCCAGGTAATGCCAAGCAGTTTAACCAATCCTGGAGATGCCGAAGAGAAGAGATATTCTAGCCATCGTACTGATTGTGTTACCCTGGACTCTGCTCATCACTGTTTGGCACCAAAGCGCAATAGCTCCACTGCTTGCCATCCGCAAGGGTAAGAGGTACACAACACTTCACTGGCACTATCAGGTTTGGAGTGGGTGCTTGAACCCGACACCACACTTTGGTTTTAGTGTAGAGGCACTCATGAGGCACGATCTGTAGCTTTATCGGTATTCTATAACACTTGTCCTACTTTCAGGTGCTATTTTGATGATGCATGCTTAGTCTGTTTGTCAAAGGGTTAATTATGCAACATCTAACCTGCATTTGTTTTTTCCATGTCAATAAACCATCGCCGACAGCAGAATGCTAAAGAAACAACAAGTTCCACCACAAATGAACCTCTCACATGGTTGATTGGAATAAACGGTGCCATCTTGATCAGTTTAGCATGTTTGCACACCAGCCTCTGTCGTTAACACATTCTCACGAGTCTCCCAATCATCTCTAGAGGCCACATGCCAACACTGTGAAATGTCAAGTATGCAGCAGAGTAAACACAACCAAATTAGAGCCACGTCAAATCAATGAAGCCGCTTGCTCTTTTCTTGTCGCACCTCGAGGGCACCTGAAGGGGTTTACCATCACACCACGTTAATTCAAATCAGCCAAAACGGCTTGTAATGGAAGCAACTTGGACTTTGTCTGATGCTAACTGTTTGAAAAAAGTTTTGGACCTGTGATCCAAACACAATCAGACGGTTTAGCAGTTATCATTGGAGCTGTCCGAAAAGCAGAAACCTATTTTAGCAGTAAATTAGCTGTCTTGGGGTAAATGTGACAACATAACTAATAACACTGCTCAGTGGAGATTTTGATAAAGTTCTGCCCACACCTCCTCCCTTTGTGTGCACCTAAAGGCTAAAGCCAGAGATGGTTTTTGGCTGCATGCTCCCTGGCAGCCCCTGCTGAACATCTGGCCATCAGCAGATTGTGTTCATCCCAGTACTGTACAATAATCCTCTTTAGGTTGTGAGTGTGAATGGAGCCGTGACAGAGACTGCCCGTCACACAGTCACAATGAAAAGAAAGGAACAACTTTGAATATGTTGTCATCATTTATTGTGTGCTCTAAATGTGCCGGCAAAAGCTTTGCACCAAAAGGCAAAAATAGAAGAGAATATTCTGCAGAAGGTATTTTGTTCCACTGCAGAGGTGGGTGTACTTAGTGATATACTTCAGTAATATTTTGCTAAAGTTTCTCTCCCTAGAGTCATTTTAATAGAATAGAATAGAAAAGATTAGATTAGATTAGATAGGATAGGATAGGATAGGTCTTTAATAATAATAATAATAATAATAAAAGGAAATTTAAAAATGGCCATCTGCTCACACTCAAAACACACACATTAAAAACAATAAAAGAGTAAAAAATAGCAATAGATTAAAAAGATTAATTGATTAAAAATAAATAAATAGATAAATAATTTAAAAAATCAGTAGGTAAAAAAGTAAAAATCAAAAATTATGAGAAGTTACTTTTAAGATGACCTGCCAGAGAGCTGTATTGCCTGATGAACAGATAAATGAATAAATGATCCACAAATAAATGAAATGTCCCCATTGTGGGATTAATAACGTCATCTATCCATCTATGGCACGAGGAACAAAGATGTCTTCATTCTTTCTGTGGAGCAGCGCTGGGACAGCAGTCTGTTGCTGAAGGCCTCATGTAGGAGATGTGAGGGATTCCTGCTCAGAGTTTTCTGCTCTGCCACCTCCTCCTCAAGATCCAGCTTCAGTCCTACCACAGAGCTCACCCTCTTGATGATGCTGCTGAGCCTGCAGAAGTTCTTCCTGCTGGAATTGCACCAGCACACAGCAGCATAGAGGAGAGCAGATAAAACACGTGCAGCAGTTTCTGCAGATGTTAAAGGAGCGCAGCCTCCGGAGAAAGTACAGCCTGGACTGGCTTCTCTTGTAAAGCCGGTCTGTGTTGGTAGTCCAGTCCAGCTTGTGGTCCAACCCCCACCCAGGTGCTTGTAGGTCTGTACCATCTCCATCTCCATGCTTTCTCCCTCTATGTGTTTGGTCTTTCCTTCTGAGATCCAGAACCATGTCCTGTGTCTTCTGGATGTTCAGCTGCAGCTGATTCTCTCTGCTCCAGGCCACAAAGTCCTCCACCAGCCGCCTGTACTCCCCCTCCTCCCCTCCTTTAATGTGTGCCACAATAGCTGGATCGTCCGAGAACTTCTGCATGTGGCAGGTCCAGGTGTTGTAGCGGAAGTCGGACGTATACAGCATGAAAAGAAGAGGGGACAGCACAGTCCCCTGTGGTGCCCCTACACTGCAGCTGAGGGTACTGGAGACAGACCCCCCCATGCGGACATATTGCTGCCTGTTGGTCAGATAGTCCATGATCCAGGACACCAGGAATGGTTGCAAAGTCATCTTGGTGAGCTTCTCCTGCAGCAGGCGAGGATGGATGGAGAAATCAAAGAACAGCATTCTCACAGCGCCACCTCCAGCTCAGCATCTGTTTTCCTTTTTTACTATTCAATTTCAATTTTATTTGTATAGCCCAAAATCTCAACAACAGTCGTCTCGATGGGCTTTGAAGTAAAACATGAACTCAAAAGGATCATGAATACAAAGAGTCAATAGGAAAATACTAAAATAAACTAACAAACTGACTAAGCTATACTGGACATCCCTGCCCTTAGACCCCCCTTCGCGGTAAGGAAAAAAACTCCTAAAAAACCGGATTCCGAAAAAATGAAGAAACCTCAGGGGTGCCCACATGAAGGAGGGACCTCTGAAGCAGGGGGGGCCAAAACGTTGGACTTGAAAGAAATGTGGGTCGATTGCTGGCCATCGAAAATAAAGAAACCAAAAAAAGAAAGAAATTCATTTGTCAATTTTCTGTCAGCCAATCATCATCCTGGCCTGACGCCACGCTCCGCTAGCAGCTCATTAGAAATTGTGTTAAAACACAAAAAACAGGAATTCTACTAAATAAACAAAAAGTTAGTCTAACAGAAATGATTTGTGTTGGGACAACACAATGAAAACAATTTAATTGTGTTGGTTCTACAAATCCTTTTTTTCAGTGTAGCAGAAATGTCCAACTTCCCTCCCTACTCCCTAACTACTAAAAAACTCCACAGAGCAGGACTTCTAGGATTTGATAAGAAATTCTGACCATGTGCGAACTAGTTTTCTTTTTTTTAACAGTGAATATGACATCACCGATTTCCCAAAGTAAAATTAAATAAATATGAGCATCTTATGAAGTTTATTAATGAATCCACTGTGTTTGTAAGATGAAAACTTGGATGGTTTATATTATTATTACACTTATTATTAAACTGTTTATTTTTCACATAGAAAAATTGTTAAAATGCAATGCATTGTGGGCCATATTCACCAATCTAGTTAGCATTAATGCTCACTGGTTTTTCACAGAGACTCCTGGGGCAAAACAGTGAGCATCAACGCACTGGATTTTGGAATTGTAGGTTCGGACAGCCTCACAAAATGGTGAACGGCTATCTAGTGTGGAGGAGTTTGGACACAGGACTGGAGTTTTTCTTCCTCCTATACTTTTGAAACGTGGATGTATAGCTGTTAATGTGTCTGCTTTTGTCCTGCTGAGCCTCAAACACAACGTTTCTTTTGTTGGTAGGCCGCACGCCGCGGCGACATTGACAAGTACAAACACATGCGTCCAAGCCAACAAGCTGACGGAAGCGTGACAGAGGAACTTCCTGTTTGGTGTCAATTTTACATTTTCATCAGTTAATTTAAGAATATGTGGACCAACTCACATAATAAGGCTGTGTTTTTAGGAACATAAATATGAACATTTCAAATGATTTTTTGTCACATATAATTATATTCAAACAGTTATAAGTAGATTTTTTGGAGGTGGTTGTTCCAAAAGTAAGCATGCCAGAAAGCCGTGTTTAGCCTGATCTAAAGTATACTCAAACATTCTTCTTGATCTGCTTTCGTCTAGCTTTTCTTTTCTGGTCTTAAACATTTCAGAATCAGAATTCTGTTCTCTGGTAGAAACGCACAGTAAGCCGACACAATTTTATTATCTGCAGATAATTGCACAGCGTCGGTCATTTTCAGGTCGCCTGCAACCACATTCTGTAATCTCAGAGGAAAAGAAACGGGCTATTTGCTTGCCAAGCAGCAATGATGTGGTGGAGAAAAACAGCATTTGGTTGAACATGAAAAGGCAGGTTTAGTCCGGAAACATGAAAGAATATTTCAACATTAATTTGAATTTCATTTGAAGAGTAAAAATCTGAAATATTGTGTTAATCAGCCATTTTTTAACTGACAGTCACTTTATAGGTAACCATCACTTTAATTGGTACTTTGGTACCACTACAAGTTATGAAACATGGTATAAAAATGGAGGGAGGCGTATATAGATAAACCCCAAAACAGCACTACAGGAATGGCAGGCCTCATCACTATACTACTTCCCCATGCACTGTCTTTCTGTCCATCAGCTTTGTAATCCTCTCACAGTGCCTGCTTTCGCTTCTTACAGCCTGTCACCACCTAGTAAAAGAGATCTTTATCATTCCAGAGAGGCTTGCAGTCCACCACCAACGTCTCTCAGGTACACTTTACCTGCACTGGGCTTAGGTCACCTGAGGCAAGGTTTCTCTAATCCCTCACTTGTCTTTTTATCTTCATATCTGCAGATTCTGGTGGCGAGGGCAAGAGGGAGGCTGGTGGTCAGGACTCCAAAGAATACTGTGCTTCAGACAAAGACATCGTGGAGGTAGTGAGGACGGAGTATGTGTACACGCGGCCTCCCCCGTGGTCGGACGTGCTCCCCACAATCCACGTCATCACCCCCACATACAGCCGGCCCGTGCAGAAGGCGGAGCTGACACGGCTGGCAAACACCTTCCTCCATGTTCCCAACCTGCACTGGATCCTGGTGGAGGACTCCCAGAGGAGAACGCCTCTCGTCACGCGCCTCCTCAGAGAGACGGGGCTGAACTACACCCACCTCAACGTGGAGACCCCCAGGAACTACAAATTACGGGGTGACACTCGGGATCCCAGGATTCCAAGAGGAACGATGCAGAGGAATCTGGCTCTGCGGTGGCTGAGGGAGACCTTCAACGCCAACAACAGCCAAGCGGGGATCGTCTACTTCGCTGATGATGACAACACGTACAGCCTGGAGCTGTTTGAGGAGGTTAGTGGTGGTGCAAAGTGACGCTGTTGCTTCCATTATCACCCACTGTTAGTGCAGGCAAATGCTGCCAACTGATTATTAATGGGAAACCAACAATACAAACCCAAACGTTTCTTTTACTTAATGCTTTCTCTTGAAAGTGTCAGCTTGTGTTGCCAGTTTGAAATTAGATTTGTTGGGAAACTGATTTAGAAAAATAAAAGCTTCAGCTGTAATAAAAAGAAAAACATTTCAAATGCGACTATTTTTGTATTCATATCATTTGTGGATCTTATATGATGTGATTATATGACCTAATTCTTAGTATGAAAAGTTTACTTTAGTTGTTAAAATGAGGGATCGTAGAGGGAACCTTTGGGAGTTTCTAAGCATAGTGAGGAGTGGGTTTCTTAGATGCCATTGCATGGAGCTGGTTACAGTGTGTGGAGAGATGAAGTAATGCAGCTTTGAAAAAAACTCATCATCTGAGGAAAACATTGCATTTTGTTGCGTGTTTGTGCAATGCTGGATTACTGTAAAGGGGACAGACTGTCTGTAGGTAAAAGTGAAGTCACCTCATGGATGTAACAAACAAAATACAGGAAAGTCGGCCAAAAGAAAATGAGATTTTGCAATGATTGACAGACTTCTAAAGGATGATTTTACTAAACATCTATCATGAAGTTTTTAGTTACTCAAATTCAACATGTAAATTATGTAATAATGCCAGATGTCTATTATCAGGAATTAACGGACGGCTCTGAAGCCTAAACCTGTTGCTTTTATAAATTCCATTAATTTCTGATAATGGACACCTCAAAGGCCATAATCCTAACGCTGGTCACATTCAAATAAATATTCAACCCATTTTTAGTACTTTATTCTTTCTAGTTTTTCAGTTCAAATCCCTTTTTTCGTCGAACCATCAAATGTCATCTTCATGATGTATTTTTTCAGACACCTGAAGGAGAATGGGAGGCTGGGGGAGGGAAGCCTTGTGCTGGTAATCAGGACATCTCAGGCCATCCATCTTGGCATGAGTCAAATTAGCGTAGTGGCCACGGTCTGGATCCTCCAAGTACTAGCCTCAACTCTTGTTAGTGGTGCAGACGAGGTCCACAGTAAATGGAGCGGCAGGTATTGACGGAGGCTGTCATTACCTTTCTTTGGGAATCTGCCAAAGTGCTCCTTCTCCCTCAGTGGCCCTCCATCACCTCCACCGTCCGTGCCTATTTACGGAGCCGTGTAATCGCCCTTAAAGGCAGAGAAAGAATCACTGAAAAGGAGGCATGGAGATAGAAAAAAGGAGAAGAAAAAGAGTGAGAGCCGCGCCGTGCTGGGCTGCAGGTGTTGGTGAATATGCTCCGTGTCTCGGCAGGTGAAGTCCTTCCGTGTGAACAGGACATTGTTCTTCGCCCTAGCTGGCTCTCCTCTCACCCTCTTCACTTCCAGCTGTGTCTGTGTGAGTCACTGGTGTTTAGAGCAGTCACGCTTTTAGCAAAACATGCTTCCTCTCAGCAGAACCCTAATCAAGTAGAACGTAAGCAATGCTCACACTCTCAAAAACGACCCACCTCTGGATCATCCTGTGAAGCCGATGCAACACGAACACATTGATCTGCCCGGGCAGACTGTGCAGCCTTTCCTGTTTCCTGGAAGTTTGCCGCACTAACCTGCAATCTGCATGTAAATGTGAGGCATGAGCACTGATGGTGGAACTGTAGGCCCAAAAGGCTCAATGGCTTTGCCTCCTGGGGAAGAGAAGACTGCATGTCCTTAAGGAAGACTTCCTAAGGCACATTGAAGAATACTCGAAACATTATCAAAGGGGCTACAGAACAGGGAGATGTGAAAAGATAAAAGAAATATAGAAAAGATATGTTTTGGGGCTATTTTCTGTAAACAATCCAAATAAATGGAGGAAGGTGGCACATACATTATTTGTCAGCTACCTGCTAAACCTGCAAGTTTCTTTGTAAGCATTTCTTTTTTGCAACCAATGAGTTTAGTTCCACGGAGGACCCTGCATCATTTTAATGAGGTCATATAAGTTTCTAGGTCAGATTTGAATAAAAACTGATGAAAAGTTCATGAAATATTAATTTCCACTCTTAGAGGACATGGCTGGAAAAGAATTGCATTCATAATTAAGCTCTCATAAGAAACGTTTACATTTTTCTTCCAAAACAAGCTTATTTATGGTTTAGCATGCTGATAATCTTTAATCTTTAAAAAATATATACATTTAATATACATAGACTTGTGAGAGTTGATATTGTAAGGTTTTGGAAATCAGATATTCAAATGTTTGATTTGTTTATACGGCAAGTAAGGCAAGTTGAATGGCCCAAAAAAAATATCTACATTTAAAAAGTGTGCACATGAGCGGCTTTATGTCTAAGAACATAAAGTCCCTGCTGTATCTGCATGGTGATGTCCTTTCTGAGGTCAGTTCTGAAACAGAGCCGACAGCCTCCATGACGAGGCAGAATGACCCCACCCTGAGAAACGGTTTCACAGGAATGTTTTCCAAAAACATCAAATGTATGTGGATTCAACCAAAACAGAAAAAAGGACTAAATAAACAAACCCTGCTGCTATGCAGGACAGAACATTGTCCACTGTGGAAGCTGAACCTGAACAAACGTCATAGATGTTCATTTTCTTGCCCTGCCTGCTTGTTTTGATTTCCTCTGTAGAATCGAGTCCCTTCAGGCCTTAACTAACTGGAGCAGGAAACAGCTCAAATGCTCACAGTTTCATGCGCTCAGATCTGGAGCAGCACTGAATATGAAACTGTGCAAGCGCATCATATTTATCACAACGGCACTGGGGAAGCTTGCTTGCATTATTTCAGTGTGCTGTGAGCAGAAGAGCAATTTGTGATTTTCCACCGCAGTAGGTATTACTTCCAGAGGAAGCCGACAAAACTCTAATTGTCACACTTTCGGTGTGAATGGAAGAGTGGGAAACCTATTGATGCTGCCTCCAAAGAGCCTACGTTAGCGTGGAAACCTTCAAGACCAACTAGGATTAAGACGGGGTTTTAACATGACCTTGTGGCATTTTTCTGACAATTAATCTTAAAAAATTGCATTTCTATGTATTTCTTTATTCAAATGATTGTGAATCAGGAGCAGACAAAGAGATGCTGTTTGAAAAAGAAGCATTTTGCTCCGCTCCATTCTGATGGATCCACTTGCAGTGAATGCTGTTTTCCTCGCCTGAGCTGGAATCTGGATCTAAACTGTACGGCTGGATAGATCTAATATTGCTCAGCATTTTCGTTGCACCGATAATGTTAGGTTGGTGTTGTGACCAGTGTTCTTAGTTACAGGTGACAGGAATGGGGGGTGGGGTTGCTTTGTGCCAATGCCCAAAACTCTGATGAACTCTGTAGAAACTGTCCAAGAAAACCACATTCACTCATCTTCTAATCCCGTTATGTCCCTGTTGGGGTCTCGGGGCTGCTGGAGCCTATCCCACCCACTACTAGGTGAAAGCAAGGGACATCCTGGACAGGTCACAGTCTGACGCAGTGTCTCAATCAAACACTTAAGTATTAGTGTAACCAATTAACCCATGAATCAGTGTTTTTGGACAGTGGAAGTCCCCGGAGAAAACCCCCACATGCACGGGGAGAACATGCAAACCCCACACAGAACGGTCCCCATTGATGTTCTGGTTCAGGTCCCCCACCCGGGACTTGAACCTTCTTGCTGTGAGACAAGAGTGCTACTACACCACCATACATTTTTATTGTGGCTAAAAAGGACATAATCGTGGTTAAAAGAGCGCTGGGAACGCTTTTACAAAAGATTAAAAGATGATCTTTAAACATTTCTGATTATGTCTACTTTAAATTGTCTACTCAATCTTTTATTTCATTTGAAAGCTCGAGGTTTTATTCTTTTTTCTCTATCAACTAAACAAAGTTTTATAAAATGAACTCTGACTTAAGCATTTTCACAGCATTGATCATCCTCTATTGTAAATCTCCACATAAACACACTCAAAACCTTTTTTTCTTTTAACTCTTGTTGAATTGATGGTGAACGATTGCACAGCCTTTCAGAAGAAAACTAATTGTGAAGACTTTTGTGACTCATATAAAGATGGCATTTGATTATTTTTCTTCCTTAATCCCCTGTGTCAACTGCTACCTAACCTTTACTCCCACGCAAGCTGACTAATACGAGTGTTATAACTCGCTTTATCTGTCGCCGTCCTCCTAAAACAGAACAGAATCAGAGGAAATCTGCTGGGGAAGCAGGAAATAACATGTTTATCTGCAATAGAGGCACTTTGGAAACATAATGTGAACCTGTTTGGTTCATAACCTCTACAAATAAGCCTTTTAACCCTTGTGCTATCTTGTGGGTCATCTAGACCCACTAGACAGAGCTCTGAACCTTTGTTCTTCAATGATTTGTGATCTTCACTGGTGTCCATGGATTACATGAAATCCTCTCCACCTTTATCCACCTTTGTCATGGTAGGAGAACACCTCAATGTAAATGGTAGATGACGTACAATTATCCCTTGTGCTATCCTAGGCACTTTACCGTTGGAAGTTGGGTCATCTAGACCCACTAGACAGAGCTCTGAACCTTTTTTTTTTCTTCATTTTTTTTCCATTTTTTGAGCCACGGCACACTTTAACCTTGACAAAAATCCAGCGGCACACCAGGATCCAAAAATTAAAAAAAAGCAAAAACTCAGTCTGTTTTGATCAACACCCCCCCCCCCCCACCCACCCCCGCAATCTCACGTGCATTTTCGTGATAATTGTGGCACAAAAAGCTGGAAGTTGCGGCTGTTTCTTCTAAAAGATGAAACACAAGTTCAGTTAGAAAATTAAAAACTGGTTGATGTGTGTTCTTTGTAGTTTCAAGACGTATAACAGGGAAGACTCATTGTATGCTGAGACGCTGTCACTTTAACCCAATGCATCATGGGAGATGTAGTGATGCAGACAGACTCTCTTCTCTGAGCTTCATGGTTTTGTTCTCTTGTTCCACGGTCTGACACCGGATTCTGTGGAAAGCTACACCGCTAAAGACGAGCTTTAGCTGGTATTTATGGTGGAACTGAGAGACTTTATGAGCAGAATCAGAACAAGGAAGTGAAGACTTTAACCACTTCTGATTGGTCAGACTGATGACATGTGATTAAGCCTCCAAGAATGATTGGTGGAGACAGTTAAAGGGGCGGGACTTTTCCTATAACAGTTATAGCTGTAGCTAAATCGCGGTACCGTCATTCTGATCAAAATGTTTTTAATAGAATCAAATAAGCACAAAGAAAAAATTATTTTATGATCTTTCATATTCCTAACTACTCAGTGTTTATCAGGGCCTGTTTGGATGAACACAGAGCTGAAATCCTGGAGATGGAAATGTTTTAGATCAGTGAATGAGGGCAATTTCCCACGCCACACTAGTGTGCCGCGGCACACTGGTTGAAAAACACTGGTCTAGATGACCCAACTCCCAATGTTAAAGTGCCTAGGATAGTACAAGGGTTAATTTGATTGTCATCATTTCTAAAATAGCCTGTTCAATGTGAACTGCCCATTTATTTATTTCAAGTACCCTGAATTTCCTAAGCTCACTGTCTTCTTTAGAAAATGTAGTTTTTCTTTAGAAAGAGTTTGTTGCGCTAGCCTGCAATAGTCCTTTCTGTGAAAGTTGTCTGGTGAGATTTAAACCTCGTAATTTGGTGGCAGTGTAAAAAAAAAAAACGTTGCTGTTTATGAGGGAACAAGGCGAACAACCAGCAGGTCAAGCCAAGCCCTCAGCTTGCACTTGTGCATTTGAAGCAAAGATGAGATTCCGATTGTTGCAATTCCTTCAATGACCACTGAAGGTTGGTTTCCAAAAGGAATGGTTTTCCATTCACTTCTGTTGTGTGTCTGATCCTAACGTTCACAGGTTGTGCAAAAAACATAAATGGAGCTCGGCGAAGAGAAAAGTGAAGGCGAAGGTTCAAAACAGTCAAACTCGACAGTGGTTATTGCTTTAGGAACCTTACAAAGCCTGTTTTGACAGCTACTGTGTTAAAAACGTAACAATGGAGGCACGGTGCAATCTGATGACCTCATCAGTAAAGGACATTTGAATGATGCATTGTGGGTGTTCAGCCATGTTTTCGGGGAGTCAGAATCTACAATTCCTAAATCCTACTGCCCTGGAAATTTCCCAGAAGTCTCTGCAAAAAACCAGTGTGCGTCGATATTCTTGTGATTAGCAGATATAGACCACAATGCATTGCATTAGAGCGATTTGATACATAGAACTTGAACTGAATGGTTCAAAAGGTGTTGAGGCGCTGTAGAGCAGAAAGGATCTGTGAAAGCCTTCCAGTTTCTGCAACATCCTTCCACCCACCACAGTCACAGGATTCCTGTTCCTGTCAGTGCATACCCCCCACCCCCAGGTGCCCAGATGCAACAATGCCATCAAACTCTTTAGCAAAGTCCTGCAAACTCTGAAGGACCCAGTCTCCTCAGCCTCTCCTGCAATCTCCTGTCTCCTGTCAGCATTTTGTTGTTGCCAAGCGACAACAGCAGATTGCATTCGATCCAGCCGCAGACCACTTTAGACCCCAAAGTGGTGGCAAACAGTCCAGAAAGAAGGAGCAGGCATGGCACGAAAAAAGTCCATCAAATGGTAAATACTTAAATAGTGCTTTTCTACCTACAAGGCCCAAAGCGCTTTACAGCCACAAACCCATTCACACACACATTCACACACAAATTCACACACAATGATGCTGACATGCCACCACGGGCAAGGTGGGGTTCAGTGTCTTGCCCAAGGACACTTCGACACATGGGTGTGCAAGGCAGGAATCGAACCTGCAATCTTACGATGGGTCAGCCGCCCTACTGCTGCACCACAGCCGCCCCCCAAATAAAAGGGTTAACAAACAAGCAAAGATAAGTAAGCCTGAATTTTAATGCAATTTGTACACATGCTCACTACTTTATATATATATATATATATATATATATATATATATATATATATATACACAACATATTAGGTCACCTCCATTTGCCAAAGTGAAAACCAGATAAATATGAACATTTTACAAAGACTATGAATCCAATACGTTCTAATATTAATAACCGAATTTAAAAAAAAAAGAAATGCTTTTTTTTTTAAATCATTCTTACGCATTGCATCATGGTCTATATTTGCCAATCTAGTAAGCATCAGTGTACACTCATTTTTTGCAGACTTCTGGGAAATTTCCAGGGCAGTGAATTTTAGAAATTGTGCATATGAAAACAAAATGGAGAAGGCACTAAACGAGTAGTGAGTGAATCAGTACACAACCTAAATTCCACTTTTTCCTTTGTCACAAAGTCTTTATGGATAAAACATACGAAACCTGAAAAGGAGAGATGAAGTTGTACAAAATATGAATAAGACAAGGTTTACTGAGACATGTGCTATCAGAAATGTCTTCAACTTCCCCATCGCCCCACTACCAATAAAGAATTGATTATTAACATTATCTTTGGCTCTTGTTACACATAAGTACTATGTTGTACTGGACACTACAAAAGTACATTAGACTTAACACATCCTTTGCTTCATTTTCTTTTTCTGCCGCAGAGAGTCTGATGAGACGACTGCATACTCTGTCCTCTTCTTCCTGCCCTCCATTACAAAAATGTGCTTTTTTATGGCTGCTGCGGCTCTTAGCAGCATGGCATAAGACTCACCGAGCTGCACATAAAGGAGGAAGAGCGGCACAATCGTTTCATCACAGATGAAAGGGCAAGAAAGGACGGGGGGGGGGGGGTACCTTGAAAAGCCGACCAACCACCAGAACTGCTTTCTCTCATGGCTTCGCTCCATCCAACCCTCTTACCTCTGTCCGTGTTTTCTCCTTTTAAAGATGCTTGTGCCTCATTATCTCATTGTCAGGCAGCTGCTGAAGAGTGTGTGTCATTAGCCTTCATCTAACACAGCTGCACAGGGTACAGCTGCTCAATAAACACCCTCCTTCAGAGAGAGTCATGGCGGCAGCGCCGTGACAGCCTGGGTCAGCGTCCTGCTGCCAGGCTGACGGCCGTGGCTCAGGATGGGATGCTCGCGCCCTGTCAGGCTGCTAATTTGCTCTCCTTCCTCCTCTTCTTCTCCTCTCTTCCAGATGAGATCAACTCGGAAAGTTTCGGTGTGGCCTGTGGCTTTTGTGGGGGGGTTGCGGTACGAGTCCCCCAAGGTGAATGCAGCCGGGAAGGTCTACGGCTGGAAGACAGTGTTTGACCCCCATCGGCCATTTGCCATCGACATGGCCGGCTTTGCCATCAACCTGAAGCTGATCCTCTTCAAGCCACAGGCATACTTTAAGCTCCGCGGAGTGAAGGGGGGGTACCAGGAGAGCAGTTTGCTCCGAGAACTCGTCACCCTCAATGACCTCGAGCCTAAAGCAGCCAATTGCACTAAGGTAATTCCTGTTTCACGTTGACAGGAGCTGAGTGGTTAGCTTGTGTGAATCTTCACTAACATACTAGGTTACTCAACACAAACAAGTAAGGCCCCCATGATATGCTTTGTAATACTTTAATTACATTTTTTTAAATGTTTATTTATTAATGATTTTTGGCCTTTGAACAAACTATTCTAGTGTAAAATGTAGCATGTTTAATCCAGTTCGAAAACTGCAAACTATCATGTTAAAGACATATTAACTTAAAAAATAGTAAAAATGCATTTATATGCACTTTTCAAGATTAAAATCACAAAGTTCTTCACAACAAAACACAGTACAACAACAGAATTAGGTAAAAGCTGTTTTGAAAAAATGTGTTTTAGCCGCTATTCAAATAAAAACTGTTACAGCTCATAATCAGAAAGAACCCAGGAGCAGGAAGAACTCGGATCCAAGGGATTTAATGAATCAAAATCCACATTACATGAGGACAAAACAGGACACTGTGACAACAAAAACCACAAAGACAGAACCTAAATACCTAACCACACTAATGAGAAACTGAAACTGAACAGCTGTGAGACCAGGTGAGGGCACGGGGGGGGGGGGGGCTGCAGCCCAGCTGTAACCATGACAAAACACTGAATCTACAGATCTGAGGCTGAGAGGAAGGGCGTTCCAGAGGGATGGGGCCACTGCTGCTAAAGTTCTGTCACCTTTAGTCCTTTAGTGGACGGCTGCAAAAGGTCTTCAGTAGACTGGTGCTTGGTTATTGAGAGCTGTGTATGTTAGAACCAGGATTTTAAATACACTCTGAAACAGATGGGGAGCCAATGCAGCTGGATTAATAACGGGGTGACTTGTGAAAACTTGGAAGAACTGGTTTAAAGTCTTGCAGCAGCGTTCTGGACAACCTGGAACCGTCTAGAGCAGGGGTCGGGAACCTATGGCTCGCAAGCCATATGTGGCTTTTTTGATGGTCACATGTGGCTCGCAGACAAATCTTTATTTAGACCATTTTTTTTTTCATTAGACCAGTCCTCGTGCGCGATGCGATGCCAGAGGGGCGCGCGGTAGTAGCGGTGCTTGGAGAGAAAAATCTGCGCCAGCACTCAGTTTACTATTATCTATTATTTCACAGAGTTTATACCAGCCAGAAACCTATTAATTTCTGTGCCTAAAACTGCGCGCTCCCGTTGTGGGTACCAGATGTTCTCAGGTTGCCGTATGTTCTCGGGGTCCTTCGGGGTCCTTCGACCAATGATGACGTCACACAATTTGATTGGCTGTAAGTTGCCACGACCAATGAATTAACGTCGCTAAGTTTTTTTTTAAAACTTTATTGACAATTGCGGTATCATACATTAACAATGACATTAAGGTTAACAACAAACAATAACAATATAATCAATATTGCCTCGGAGATCAGTCACCATTGCCAAACATAACATATTAAGATAGAAAATAAAGAATAGAGGGGGAAAGAGAAACAATGAACATAACACACAAATAAATAAAAACATAAGTAAAATAAAATAAAGGAACATAGAAAAAATCTAAATAGTCTAATACTAGTTAAATTACGGGTACTCGTGAAGTTTGTATTTCTGAACAAAACTAAGCAATTTCAAGCCATTCTTCTTTTTCATATAGTGAAGTGATTGAAAGTAAAAACAGAGCTCTTTATTAAATGTTATAAAAAGTGGTTTGGTCTTCAAAACTTGACCTCACCAAGATGGCGGTGCTCTCCTCCAATAAGGAACCACGTGATGTCTCCTCTAGTGATATAACTCATTGGAAGGACCCCGAAGGACCCCGAGAACATTTGGTACCCACACCGTCTCTGAGCAAGAGCGCGCAGATGTAGGGACGAGATGTGAGGAAGAAAGCAGAGGGTGGGGGGGCAGGCAGCAGGTGAATCGCACAGGGATTATAATAACGTGAAACCCGCTGCCCGTCACTCACTGCAGTGTGTGTTTGTCTCCACGTCTGCATGTGAGCAGTGTTTCTACATCTCCAGAACATTCAGACCTACCATCACGTTTAAAGTCTCAACGCCTGCATGAAGCTGAAACTCACCACGGATCAACCAGACTAGACCATCAGCAAAACCACCAGGAGAAATACTCATCATTTATTAGCAACAGCATAACAATGTTATTAAAAAGAATCCACAGACTTATTGTACTTTAAAAATGTTGAAATTACATCAAATGCTCACTTACGTCTATATTTAGTTTTAAACATGTTGTCGCGGACTGAGTTGGGTCCGCTGTTGGGCAGCGTTAAAAGTTCTGGAGTTCATTAAACGCATCTAGCAGAGATCTGATTGGCTCTCAGTTCTGTCGCTCAGCCTGTTGTTAGGTAGTTTGGACCAATGGGGTTCAGCTATGGGCCCAATAAGGGAAATGGGAGGGCTGGAGCGGGAGCAGGGAATATAAAGTGGGAGAAGCGCTCTCGTCTCAGCGGGAGAGATTCAGGAGTTACTGTATTAATTGTTCGGCGTTTGTTATGGTCTGCAGTAACCAGAATAAAGAACCTTAGAAGAGGTTAAGTCTCCGTGCCTCAGTGTGGGACAGGGACGCTACATTATTGTATGGCTCTTTCGAAATTACATTTAAAAATATGTGGCGTTTATGGCTCTCTCGGCCAAAAAGGTTCCCGACCCCTGGTCTAGAGATTCTTTGCTTAAACATGTAAAGACACAATTGGACTCAGTTTGGCAATGTCTTTAAGATGATAAAAACAAGGACGAACAAGTGACCCAATGTGAGACTCAAGAGATAAAACTGGGTCTAGAGTTACCCTAAGGTTCCTGACAGAAGGGCTTGATAGAGGAAGCAAATGGACCGAACCACTGGACTATCAGAGGGAGGCACGGACGAGGACCTCAGTTTTAGCTACATTTAGTTGGAGAAAATGTCATTTCTTCCAACTCTTAACCAAATTCTGACACCTGCATACAATCTCAATTTAAAAACATCCTGAGGTTAAAAAGAATATCGCCAGCATTAAAATGGTAAGAAATATCCATGAAAGATCTTAAAATATGCTGCAGAGGTAGCAGAATTTAAAACAAACAACATTAGAGGCCCCAAAACAGACCCTTGTGGTACACCGGAAGTGAGGGATGAAAGGAGGACTTCAATTTAGAAGATGCTACAAAAAATGATCTACCAGTCAGATATGAGGAGAACCAGTTTAGAGCAGATCCAGAGACCCCGACTCAGTGTTTCAACATGTCCAAGAGGACATGATGGTGGACAGTGTCAAAGGCTGCGGTCAAGTCCCATAACAGAAACACGGAGCAGTGTCCGGCATCACTCTGCCTAGAGGATTGGACCAAGTACCGGGTTTTCTGCACCGTCAATTGAACTGGTGTCACATTGAAAGAGCACTGAATTTTAAGCGTGACACGCTACACGTTAGCCAAGTTAGCGTGTTCACAAAACCTGTGACTCCTAACCATGTTTGCGCCACGGTAAAAAAAACAGACTGATACTAAAACACATGGACCTGTGAGTACGCTAACCCCCAACCCTCTACACGTTAACCCTGTTAGCGTGTTTATAATAACATGTACACATAGGCGTGACGCGTGCCTCTCGATATTGCTTCAACATCAGTAAAAGCAACCAGAATCAATCCATATAAGGTGCTCTGGATTGTTTAGAAAAAAAAAAGATTAAAGTTTTTATGTTCAATTTATAGTACAGAGAGTACTGTAAACCAGAAAAAAGTCAGATTTATGCAAATAAACTCCTTTTCTGTGAGGTCATTCACTTTAGTCATTGCAGCAAAAAGTGAAGTGAATAAAGTTTGTTAATTTTTCTGGAACAAAAAAAAGAATGTTTACATCAATTAAAAAAAAAAAATCATCCAATCCAATACTTATTTCAATTGTATGACGATTTGCTCGTCTCTTGTTCCATACCTGATTTTTAAGAGCGTTAGCTACCACCTTATGTTCTTAGATTTCTAAAGTTATCAAACACCATGAAAAATATGAGCTATTTCATTTTGATTGTCTGTTTTTTTGGCTAAATTTGGGGGGGAAATTGTACATAATAATTGTTTTTATCTTTAAATGTATGTTGTCTATGAGATGTTTAACATGACCGTCATTTAGCACAGCAGAAAACAACAGGCACCCACTGATTTTGTGTAAAAACAGATTTTCTGCATGTTTTTTTTAACTGTGTAGAAAACAAACAAACTCATGCTTCAATCATAGCTTTATTGACACTTGCAGTGTTTCACTACGTGATCTTTACAGAGCCCCCTGAAAGAGGACATGACTTTTCATGATTGTTTTTTTCCTTTTGCACCAGAAAAGCTCCTTTGTTTTCAATTATCACTAAGAAAGACAAGACAAACTGAAAGCTCTCGGACTCCAAACTTATAGATTAAACCATCATGAGTTGACAAAGCCTCAACGACCAAGAAATCCATGACTGTTTTGAGTCAAAAGTCCTTGTAAAGGTGATTTTTCTGACATCAGCACTGCAGATAAACTATTCCGTAACAATCAGCATCATCGATTGCTGCCCACTCTTCACTTTAAAACCTCCATAAATATACATCTCAGTGAGAGGCTTTAGGGTATCAGCGGCTCGATGCTCTCCGTGCCGCTTCACCACCCCGTCGTTTGGCGGTTGCCCTGAGTCACTAAGCCTTTCACCGGGAGAGGAGGGATCGGCTAGAGGGCTTCAACCAGCCAATATCCTCGCGACAAGCGCTCTTACTTACACAGACAAAGAGGGAGAAGAGAAGAAAGGAAAGGAAATAGAGGCACTTTCAGCCAGGTTTTTCTCCAGCTCTGCCCCTGCCATTCACAAGGCTAAATGAAAAGAGGGTATTCAGGGAGCGAGCTCACGGAGCGGAATTGGACTCGGTGGTGGAGGTAGAGACATCACACTGATTACAGATTAGCACGAGGACGGATGGGAGGGAGGGCGAGAGTAAGAAAGAAAGTGGAAAGTCGTGCATGTGCATCTCTGTTCCTTATAATCTTCCACTTCAGATGTGAGCGTGACTGTTAACCTCCCCCCACCACACCTGAGCAAAGTGGGAGTGGGCTCCTGGCTCTTCTCGTGCATAATTCATGGCTGCTGCCAAGCCGTGATAAAAGGAAAGTACCGGAGAGGAGCGAGAGGGGAACTGAGCTTGACGCTTTCCGTTTGCTTTCCTTCTCCAGTCTCTTTGGCCGTCGTTTTCCTGGATGTTTGTTCTGCCTCTGGGGGCCAAACCGCGCCAGCACGAAGGCTTTACAGAACAAAACAATGGCGTGCACAGAAGGGTACAAAGAATTGGAGCAAAGCCACAAAGAATCCAACTCTGGCACATTTTGGCTCGTCTTCATGGTGACTAAATGCAAGCTAAGCAGAGACGGTTACGTCACCCTCGTAAGGAAACTCACTGTTTCTTCTCCTCTGATGCGAGGGTCATGCTCAAGTAGCTCTTTACACATAGATGGCCCCTGTGGGGGTTCATGTACAGCCAGAGCCGTTTCAGGAGTGGACTGTTTTTAAGAACACCAAGCGGGAAGCGGGAGCTGAAAGGGAGCGCAGACGAATGAGTGCATTAGGGGAACAGCATGTCACTAATGTTTCTCTTGTTTGTGTTTCCACGCTGCTTTCTCACCAGATATTGGTTTGGCACACAAGAACAGAGAAGCCCGTCCTCGTGAACGAGGGGAAAAAAGGTTTCACGGACCCAAACGTGGAGATTTGACCACTTACCCAAGAGTACGTGGCAAGTACAGCTATCAAAGGAGTTTTGTGTGTTTCTTCACTCATCACTGTTATTTTAGGGAGTAGTACATTTTTTCTGCTAAAGACCCACTCCGATCATCTTTTCATCTATTTCCCAGTGTCTTTCAATTATGATTAGCCAAAATATTTTAAAAAAATCCTGTATTGTGTTCTAGAACGTAGTTTCTGCGGTGCGGCAGGACTTGATTAGGAATTTGCCTCTGAATTGTGGGCATGACAGTTGGCATGGAGCAACCCCGCCCCCCATTTGCCTTCTCATTACTAAGCGTTCTCTGTTTACATGCTCCCCACTAGCGTACGGCCCTCTCACACCTCCAACCTAACGTTATACAACGAAAACGTGAGCAAAATCGGAGCTATCCAGTCGTAACATTTTGAGCCAGATCCCAGGTCAGACGAGGAAAACAGAGACAAAGATGGATCTACAAAACAGTTTGCTATTTTCCCCCTAACGACCACTAGGGGGCAGTGTAGTGGTGTATCAGTATTTGCTACTGACCGCCCTTGGCAGCGTGCGTTCAAGCGACCACTTCCAGAAAAAACGTTTCAGGCTTCTGCGCTCCAAACTCTTGCGTTCGTGCATTTTAACGACAATTTTTGGGCTCTAAATTCATTGAACAGTCGTTGCCAAGTAAACCAGGTCAAACTGATCAATCGGGGGCTGTGATTTGGTAGTGAGGTACGGATGGCGTCTCTTTTAAATCAGTGACAATCATTTAAAAATTGATCATGTAGGAGAAATTAATAATTACTACTTGGGCCAGAGTGGAATTCTGTGACATCGAGTCTTTCATCCACTGAGAATAAAAAAGTGTGAAAGAAAAACCCTGGAGCAAGATTTACGAGATTTGCACCGCTTGGACATTTGGCGCCTCGTCCAACTGCAGGTGGCGGACATGCGTTAGGAAACAGTAGAAGAAGAAGAAGATGAAGCCCCTCCCTGCTTGTCCAGTGTGAATATATAAGCACATTCAGGAAATGTGTGTTTGTTGTGTTCTTGAACGTGCGTCACACGCCCAAAGGGCTCAACGATGGATGAAGAATTCAATGGATTTAGTGATCTGCAGTGACATAAAGAGTTTAGTCGACTTGTTAGCGTGTTCTTTATGCTATGGGTATCTGAATATTTGCCTATTGTGTTGCACTAATACACTAGACTATAACGCAATTCCTTCTTAGTTTCCTGAAGCTAATAAGCATCAATGTGTTACAGCAGTAAAGCGTGCAAATATTCTTTCTACCATTATTATCTGTTGTGTTTTGAATTGGAATCCATTGTGTTAAAGCCGTTTCCATGTCTTGTTAGATGCATTTCTCCGACTTAGATGCATTTCTTTTGCCGTCTCCAACTAATGCTGCAAAGCGACAAAATAAGGTTCTCATAAATGCAGTTTTTGGCTTAATTTTCTCTACAAACAGTACAGACCAAAGGTCTGGACACACCTTCCCATTCATTTGAATGAGAAGGTGTGTCCAAACATTGGGTCTGCACTGTATGTCCTCCATCATTAGAAGAAAGCTACAAGAACATGGTAAAATGCACCATTTCTATTGGAGTGGGTCTTTAAAGCACAATTCCAACAGCTGCTGTCAATCATGAGAAAAAAAACATTAAACCTGGACCTCTTCTTTAACTGTGATAGTGTGGGAGCTTTCTTCAGATCATTTATTTTTATTGTTATTGTCTGGTTTTTAACCATTTTACCATTCACTTTTTATGTAGTTTTATGTATTATTTATTATTTTTAGGTGTAATTTGTGTTTTTTTAAAGGTATAAATGCAGCACTGACCAGGAGGCACTTTTAATTTCATTGTACTTGTGACATTGATAAATAAAGATCTATCCTGTCCTTAAGACATGTTCCCATAGATGGAACTGACTTGGATGACGTTCCATGAAGCTGCAGAGCTCCTTCTCAGCCCTTTCTCATCCTTTTGTTGCAGGCGGCTGGCCTCGGACCCACAAAGTGAGAAATCTGTTGAGGTTTCACAGAGGTGCAACCAGTGCTTTTATCCCAACCATCAGGAAAATTGGGAATCTTGAAGAGCAATTATTCCTCTGGAATGACACTGACGCGTTAAAAATAAATAAAAAAGAGGACAAATATGCATCTATATCTTATGAAAGCACAGCTTTGCAAGAGGCAGCCATCTTTGTGGGAGTCTTCAGGAGAAGAGAAGACAGATTTCTTCACAGAGTCCACTGAGCGACAAATGACAGAGGAAAAAAGACAGCACAATAGGAAAAGCATACAACACATTCAAGCTAAAAAAAAACCCTTGACCTCAAATGAAAAAAACAAAACAAAACCTGCAAATGAAACACAAGCAGGCCTGGGTTTGCAGATGGCACACAAGAGAAGCTCCACTTGGAATCGAAGGACTGCATCGTCAGCCTTGAAGGAAAACAAGGACAAGGACTTCCCATGTGGATTTTTCCATCGGAATAACACAAACAGCAAATGAAGGAATGTTCTTTTGATAACTAGAACTGTGTGCTTTAATTAAACTGGTTTAGGCATCTTACACACATTTGATCTGCTAGTTCAGCACTCTTAACACCATTTACTGTTGTGTTGTCATTTCCCATTTGATAGTGTCATTCAGTGGATGCATTTACAAGAATGCAGCCTTGGAGCTTGGGGGGGGGGGGGGGGGGGGGTGAACGAGAAACATTTAAAGAACAGAATGGTGAAAGTCACTTAGTGCTACACACATGTTCACAGAGGAACAGAAATACTGTAATTGCTGTTTTTATTGATGAAAGTCAAACAGAATCGTCTTTTTTTTCCTTCTTGACAGAGTTAAAGGCACATCCAGACCCGCTTCAATAAGAGAATGAGTGGTGATTTCATTTAAAGTCAACTTTGAGACACTAAAAAACAAATAACCAATGCTTACATGTAGCTGTTTTTCAGGCTAAATGAGGGAAAAAGGGGACTTTTCAGAAGTCAAAGCATCTCCTTGCCTATGCACATTCAAACTACAGTCTGCACTGAGTTTTAGGCCAGATGCGTGTATTTGAAGAGTAAAAAGACAGAAACGTAGCAACTGGAAGTCACATAAACGACAAAAAATAAAAAAAACATCTTTGAGAAGTATTATTTTAGATGCATGGCCCAAATAATGTGATTTTTTCCACACAGTAAGTCAGGTGAGACTTAAAGGGGAATTGACAAGCACAATGAAAATAAAGCGTATTTTTTCAACGATGCTTTAGTAGATATGCTTCATACTAGATGGTCATATCGTGGAGATCTTTCTCTGGTACACAGACGGGTGTGGCGCCAGCGCGGTTGAAAACTTGAAGCTATTTTATACATCATGGCGTGATAAGATAGAGCAGCTACTCAGCTTCACAAATCATCACACTCTGGCACACAATTTAGCTAACGCTCTGGATGATGCCAGGCCTCCTCTGTGCGGCCGCTCCACCCCCATGCCAAGAGACCTGAGCTAAACTGCTGCACTATTTAAAGAAAAAAAAGTCTTTCAGGCCACATTTTTGACTTGATTTAGCTAAATCTCCCTCACTGACTGCATGATATTAACAGGACCGCCAGTCATCCTCCCATTATTTATTCCAAATCAGATTTAATATATTTATTTATAGAAACATATATGTATTTATTTGAAGTTTGGATGTGCAATTTCATGACAGCGGCTGTTTCTTTCCAGCTGCTTTTTTAAATCAACAGCATGCTCACACACACGGTTTATCACATCCTTCCACCGACTTCACAACGGCTGTTTGCCGCACTCCACTGGCTTTCCTTAATCAAAAATGAAATGATCGAAGGATCGGCGGTTCGATTCCCCGCTCCCACCAGCCAAAATGTCGTTGTGTCCTTGGGCAAGACACTTCACCCTCCTTGCCTCCAGTGTGGCCTCCACTGGTGTGTGCATGTGTATGGATGATCCCGGTGATGGTCAGAGGGGCCGTAGGCGCGAACTGGCAGCCACGCCTCTGTCAGTCTGCCCCAGGGCAGCTGTGGCTACAAAAGTAGCTACCATCACCAAGAATGAATGAGGAGTGAATGAATAATGGATACAATGTAAGCGCTTTGGGTGTCTTGAAAAGCGCAGATAAATCCAATCCATTATTATTATTAATCCATCTACCACTGCAATGAAACCAGTCTTTTATGGAAAAATGCCAGCTTGTGTGAGAATCTAGGAAAAAGAGCAAATTCTTTTCGTGTGGTTTTGTACTTTCCAAGCGAAGCGGATCTGCGGCTGTCTTCTTCTGAATGTTGCTTTGGTGGAGGTGCAGGCAAACTCCTGTCCTGTGGTGAGCAGACCAGCATGCGGTCGGGCCGGTAACCAGATTCTGTGATGTTCCTCTATGTGAAGGGTCCTGAAGCGGCAGAGGGGTTCCCAGTTCCACCCTGAATGTGATGTTGTTACAACTTGACAGTAAAAAAAAAAAAAAAATCAGTTTGTTTGGTTTTCTTCTCTGAATTAAACAGCAATATTTCCCATAGGAATCTGCTCAAGATGACCTTCCTGCAGCCAAACACCTGCCTGAGCGGATCACGTTTGTTCATAAGGGGGGCACTACACTTTACACACACACACACACACACATCTGCTCCTCCTTTTTCTTCATCTCCACCATCATCTTCCAGCCTCACGCGACTTACATTTTATGCATGTGACTCTTAAGGATGTCGATTTGCCACAGCAATCCTGTCTGAGAGAAAAAGTGTTAGTTCCATTGAGATAAATAAAGCTAGAGGAATCTCATGTGTCGTGGAGTGTTTCTTTCTGGCCTTATGGAATGATAATCATGAGATTTGGAGCCGCCAGGTGCTCTGACCTCGCAGGAAACGACCGCATTCTGTCTCTGAAATCTACTTGAATAAATATTCTTCCTCGTCTCCCTCAGTGTTGCTGCAGCAGGAGGCCGTCCACACAGACCACCAAAAGGTCTTCTGCCGATGTGAGGCCTTCCTGACTTTTACCAAAATAAACGACTTCATACTGATCACAGCGTGAGGCTCCGCCCCCCTCGACTGGAGCGCCGCGCTGTCATATCCATAAATTCAAAGAAATATCCTGTTCTGAAAGATTAATACCCCCGTAGGATTACATAAAAGTGTCAAACAGTGTCGAGCACCTGCTGGGTTTTTTAATTAAAACACTTGAGTTACTTTATAGAAGATACTTCATTGCATCAATACTATAAAGATAATTGTACTTCTCTTGAACTTTTTGGTAACTTTTAATTTATTGAAGGGTATGAGAGAAATCTACTTAGGATGTTAAATTACATATATATATACATATATATTTATCTCACTTAACCCTTGTGCTATCTTGGATGACCCCCCCCTTCCATTGAGGTGTTCTCCTACCATGACAAAGGTGGATAAAGGTGGAGAGGATTTCATGTAATCCATGGACACCAGTGAAGATCACAAATCATTGAAAAAAAAAGGTTCAGAGCTCTGTCTAGTGGGTCTAGATGACCCCACTGTCTAGTGGGTCTAGATGACCCAACTCCCAACGGTAAAGTGCCTAGGATAGAACAAGGGTTAATTGTGGAAATTGTTATATTTTTTGCATATTAACTCACATTGTGTCATGGGGTCAAATCAAACTTTATTTAAACATTATTTTCTCACAACTTCAACTTTTTACGTCAAAAAAAAAATAATTACATTTTAATTAAAATAAATTCATTTACACGGCAAGAAAAATTCGCAATGAGCTTTATTAAAATGTGTTTATTTAAAAGGTCAAAAATTGAATCTCAGTGGAGAAAAGAAAAAAAAAAAAGATCCACGTCTCTTGTGGGCTCTGCAGACCCGGGCGGAGAACCTGATCCAGTGTAAACACAGTTTACCCCTTCTGGGTGGTGTCTTCCTGTTCCTTCTTTCACTGGACATCAACCGTCATGCCATAGTCAGGGCTGCTGCTGAACTGGACTTTTCCATCGGTTTCCAGCTCCTCAAACACGATGATCTGTGAGGAAGCACAAACTGCAGCTTAGTCAAGGTCAGGAGAGGTCAGCTAAGTGGTGGT
This sequence comes from Oryzias curvinotus, assembly GCA_023969325.1. Lineage (NCBI taxonomy): Eukaryota > Metazoa > Chordata > Actinopteri > Beloniformes > Adrianichthyidae > Oryzias > Oryzias curvinotus. The sequence goes on from CM043720.1 coordinate 5,125,960, forward strand.
TGATCAGAAATGTGTCCGTTAAGTGTTAGTCAGCCAGTCAATCAGAACAACATTTCTTTTTTCTTTTATTAGTTCTTTGCATTTAAAAAGGGTACAAAGATGCAAACTTAAAGAGCAGAGAACATGACCCCTCCCCTCTCAAACTGCATTCTAAACCCTACATCTTCAAAAGACAATACATCTACCAATTCAGAACACTTACAGAACAAGGTCAGTCATACAATATTCCAGCTGTAGTCACATCTAGTTTCTCCATTGAACTTAAGAATAGATTCCAAGTAGCATCAAATTCTTGTGTACCGTTCATTTTCTCCAAAACTAAAAGGTCTCCAACGTTTTTCAGGGCGTGTACCGCTTTATCGTCAGACAATGTTTTCACGGACTGGTCAGTACGCGGATGAAATGGTAAATGGCTTGTACTTAAAAAGAGAAAATTGATTTAAAGTTGTTAATTTACGAGAATAAACTCGTACGTCTACGAGATTTGAAGTCGTAGATTTACGAGTTTTTTTCTCGTAAAATTATGAGATTTAAAGTCGCACATTTTCTACTTGATTCTCATAATTTACCAGTTATGATTTTTTTCCTCTCGTAAATGTACGACTTTAAAGTTGTAATAAAAAAAAAGAACGTTTGTGAACTGACCCTAAAAGTCCGTCATAAAAATAGGATCCTAAAGGAAGTTTTATTTTGGAAACCTACTGGAACCAAAACCGACACATTCGTGACACATGTCAAGTCCATCCCTCATGTGGCAAAATCATCAATTATGACGTTTTTCTTGTAAATTTATGAATCTATTCTAGTAAATCTATGACTGTAATTCTACATTTTTTTTGTATCCCTAAAACTCAGTCCTTGATTATAAAAAAAAAATGGATCAAGTGTTTTTGTTTTCTCTGCGGCCCGGTACCGGTCCGTAACCCGGGGGGATCATTGATCCATATCTTCCATTTGAAAAGAACTAGTCTCCTGATAATCAAGCTCCCAAAGATAATTACATATTATGCTGTGTTTGAAATCAAGATGTGTAGAATTAGACCTCCATTTTACAGGAATAAAAAGACCAAACTGAACAATCTACTTAGTAACAAATGACTGCAAGGTAGGACAACATGGAGGGTAATGAGCCTCTGAAGGTCAAATGCAGTACCTCATTGTCCCATCTGTTGAGCCAGGCTCCTGGGACGTAGAGCGTTTGCTGCGGCCCAACAGACCAGTAGCGTCCTAAATTCTTCCCGTTGACAAAAACCACCCCTTTGCTCCAGCCCTGCAAACACAAGCAGACACAGCAGACACTGCTCACCAAGCTGAGGGACACAAACCCTCCTTTCAACGACTCTTTATTTATTTTTTTAGGATGCTTCATAAACTCTGGCTCGCCGATGATTACAGGTTTTCTCTAAATCAGAGGAAAAATTGCTGCTTTGGTTAGAAAAACGTCTGCGAGAGCTGCAACAGCAGGGAAATCGCTGTTCTACAGGCGCTTGTCTCATTTAATCAATAACTGCATTATGCAGGAGGGCAAGAAAACATCGCAGCATCTTTATAAATAGAAGCGTGCAAGAAATCCTCTGACCCAACCAGCAGGGCAAAGCATTAGATTCACGTGAAGAAACGCAATAAATCATAAGCAAGTCAGCGCTTCATGAAGCTGAACGCTGTTGATTCTGGGAAAAGAAATGAGATCCAGATGAAAGTGGATTTGTGATGTTTATACCAAATAGATTTCTGAGTTTTGATGAGACATATTGTTCTTCTCCTTCCAACCTTGGCTAAAGCTCTGAAGAGACGACAGGCTGCTGTGGAGGTCTGAGTAGAAGAGCTGATGAACATGAGCTGCTACTTACAGGGAGTTTGAGGAAGGTGTCTTTAGGAGAGCTGCTCAGATAGAGTTTGGTTTGAAAAAAGGCAGGGAAGGAGGGTTTCTCTCGCATTGACTTCCACTGAGCTGAGCTTTGTAGCCTGTAAGAGAATTAAAAAAAACACAAGTTTCACCAATAATAAAACCTTTTTACTGCTTTACTGGTAACATTTAGACTAATATGTCAATGAAGACTGTCATTCATCCAGGTAGACTCCATCATAGTAGCGGGTTTACAGGCTGTCATCTGGACCTGGCTGTTAAAGTTGAAGACGTTTCACCTCTTATCCAAAAGGCTTTGTCAATTCTGATATCACTGGTTTCTGAAACCCAAACAAACCGAACCGGTTCCACCTGGGTCATTAACAGCTGAAAGAGATGACCAGGTTGGGGAGGGAGGCACTGTCCCCCCTACCCCAGCTGAGGACAAAGGACTCCTAACACCTGAAACCATGTAGGCTAAGCAGACGATACCATCCAGGTTCAGGTCTGACTCCTCCCCCAGGAGCACAGATAAACCAGCTCTGTTACCAGCTAATTCAGAATGGACAAAGCCTCTTGGATAAGAGGAGAAACGTCTTCTAACTGTAGAAACCAGGTCCAGATGACAGCCCCTAAACCTACTTTTATGGTTTACACTGATACTAAAAGAACATGAGCACCTCAAAGGCTTTAATTCCTTAAGATATTAACTTCAAACAGAAATAAATAAGGCAAACAAAAAGAGCAAGTTTGTCTGATAACAGCTGGTACTTTTGGAGATAGTCGGCTAAACTCAATGTATGTCAAATATATTCTATTGCATTTAGTGATGTTTTATTTACACTAAACAAAGCAATCCAGAAACATTTTCATTGTAAATCCAAGTTTCATGTGACAATGGAAGTGTATTGCTTTCAATTGAAAAAGAGAAATGTATTTTCAAGACCTCCAAACAGGCTGGGCTCTAACCTCCTCTGCTCATCAAACCATCAGATGAGCTGCAATTACAAGTTGAAAAGCCACAACTTTTAGACATGACCTGTTTTGGTTTTGTTTGAGTTTTGTTCTTCCTACTTTTCTTTATCCACAACTATGACAGACCAAAACGTTGGGGAAGTTTTAAATATTGACCTGAACTGTTTATTTTTGTCTGCGGTGATGTAGAAAACGGGCTCCAGCCCGAGTTTGCCTCGATGTGAATCTGCAGAGGCAGGCAGGGATTGTCAATAAAGAACACGACAACTCCTCAGACAAAAACTGGCAGTTCTCTCCGTAAGTCACCATAAATAATCTCAAAAACATCAAAAAACTCCCCAAAATTCCCTCATATCCTTCCTCTTCCTCTTCCTCTTCTCTCCTCGCTTTAGGACGACAACTGCTGTCGGTCTAAAAACCGAGAGAATTCTGAAAAAATTACAGAAAGTTCAGGAAAAAAATGATAGCAAATTCAGAAAAGATGTAATAGTGAATTCAGAAAAAATAGTGATATCTCCAAAAAAAGTATAGCTAATTCAGAAAAATTATAGTAAATTCTGAAAAAAAAAATGACAGCAAATTTGACAAAGTTAACCACGCCCTCAATGGGAGCATCCAGCAGGTCACCCACACATTTTTGCTGCTTTGTGGCCAATTATTATAGTAATTTGGATTGATTCATAAACAAAATAAATAAGCAGTTCATACTGGTCAATAGAAATACATCCAATGTTTTCACTGGAATGTTGGTGGATACAGAAAGTAGGAAGAACAAAACCGGCTGGTGACGTTGTGATGAACACATCAACTAAACGCATCATGTCTGACACATCGTGGCTTTTCAACTTTTAATTGCAGCTCATCTGATAGTTTTCATGAGCAGATGAGGTTAGAGCCCAGCCTGTTTGGAGTCCTTAGTTCTATATTCAAAAAAAAATTTTAAAAATTGAACGAAAAACAGAAAAGATTTGAATGAAGATCACCTCTTTTTTTTAAATTGAATGGAAACCACATTAAAAGAAGAAAAACATTTGCATGAAAGAGCAGTTTAGTATTCCAACAAAAACCCCTCTGCTTTGAAAGCTCTTTAGAGCTGACCTCTATTGACCCTGAGGTGCTTGTCTTGAGCGCTTTATGTATTGAAACTGCTGGATAAGATAAGCGTTATGGGATGACTGGTACAGTAACCGTCTCCATCTGTGATCAACTATGACTGTGCAAACAGATGGCGTGTGTCTTATCTCCCACATTTGAATCTGTCTCTATTTAGAAAATGGAGTCTTGACAGTTTTTAATTCCCATGCGATGTTTGAGCAGTCATGCAGGTGACAAGCATCCAACTTACGAGGACTTTAAAGTTTTAATTCAAGTAGTTTTGAAGGACACATCCTTTCACAAAGCGGTAATCGCTGCAAAACGGTCCTGAAACTTTGCAGATTCGAATTCTCTAAGCTATATTTTTAATTTTTTTGTCCGTTTATGTACTTATTTATGCCTTTGCCAGGTGGATAAAGGTCGTCTTCGGGCAAAAAATGGGCAGACCTGCACCTGGCATGTAGGTAGAAATAGATAGGTCCCAGACCACTCAGTGAGCCTGCAGAGTCAGGCCCATTTTTTCTACAGGCATGCTGTGGGCGACAGGTCATAGTGAGCACTTATCCAACACGTAAAGGTAAGTAAGGGTGAAGGAGGGGAGATGCAGGCGTGTCGTATGGGTTTAAACTTTTTTCAACACACCCAAATCCTGCACACTGCGGGAAGGGCCCCGATGGTGCTGTTTAAGTGGTAAATGCGCGCTTGTTGCCCACTCTGTGCTTGCAGCCTGACTGCCAAAAATGAGGAAATTAGACAATCAGGGGGACGTTTGTGTGGACACACGGGCACACCCCGCTCCTGCAGCTTCTGTGGGCGGTCAGTAGGGATGGGTATCGTTTGAGGACGATAAATAAAGAAATAACTAATTAAGAACATAAAGTGTTTTATTTCCTCATTATGCAACAAAGTTATTTTTTTTAACAAAACATTTGACTTTATTCATGAGAATGTTCCAGACAGGTTATGTATTAAATTATTGAATCTAATTATTTTTATTATTTATGAGTGTGATGTTTCCTTTGATCTTTTGTCCATTTTCCACAACCTTTTCTGTCTGTCAAACACCAGAGTTAGGATTGAGTGAGATGATGGAAACAAATTCACTTTGATGCAGACTCCTTTCTATTTATTTATTTTTGTTTAAATCCAGTAAACCCAATAAATTATATCAATTTTATGGATAACAACTATCATTAGTTATTAATTATAATGAGGTATTAGGAACCAGCTGTTAGTTTGTTGCGGGTCTGGAATCATAATAATAATTGATCCCACAAAGGGAAATTCTTTCTCCACATTTGACCCCTCCCCCGGGGGAGCGCTGAGCTGCAGCTGAACCGCGCTCAGGAGGCAGTAGCGTTAAGGGTCTTGCCTAAGGACCCTCACTGGGTGATGGTAATTGCTCACCGTTGATGTGGTAATTGCCCCCAGTACCATTGCTCCTTCCCCTCCAGGAATCGAACCCCGGATTCCTGTATGGTAGCCACTCCCCTTACCAACCGAGCCACCCAGCCACTAAGCGGTGAATCCAAGCCGCTCTCTACCTGTTTGTTGTTTGCTCCGCGTGCAAGATGGAATAAAAGTTAAGTTAGAAGATTTAAAATCTGTTTGATGTGTGTTCGTTGTTGTTTCAAGACGTTAAACAACAAAGACTCATTGTGCGCTGAGACGTTGTCACTTTAACCCAATGCATCATGGGAGATGTAGTGATGCAGACAGACTCTCTTCTCTGAGCTTCATGGTTTTGTTCTCTTGTTCCACGGTCTGACACCGGATTCTGTGGAAAGCTACACCGCTAAAGACGAGCTTTAGCTGGTATTTATGTTGGAACTGAGAGACTTTATCAGCAGAATCAGAACAAGGAAGTGAAGACTTTAACCACTTCTGATTGGTCAGACTGATGACATGTGATTCAGCCTCCAAGAATGATTGGTGGAGACAGTTAAAGGGGCGGGACTTTGCCGCAAACAGCGGAAGCTGTAGCTAAATCATGGTACCGTCATTCTGATCAAAGTGTCTTTAATAGAATCAAGTAAACACAAAGACAAAAGTATTTTATGATCTTTCATATTCCTAACTACTCAGTGTTTTATCAGGACCTGTTTGGATGAACACAGAGCTGATATTCTGGAGATGGAAATGTTTTTAGATCAGTGAATGGGTCATTTCCCACGGCACACCTGACCATCACTAGTCACACTAGTGTGCCGCGGCACACCGGTTAAAAAACACTGCTTTATACCATCCTCCATGGGCCCGGACGCCCCAAAAAGCCACAGTCAGGGGTTTACTTTTACCTACTTTAAACTCCAGTGTCTCCTGCAGTCTGGCAACACTTTTGAGAATCTGTTTTCTCCCTCATTTTACTACTTTTATGTGATGTTTACTTGTTTTTATTTGTAGCTGGGTTCTTGTCAGACACTTTGAGATGCAACATTGCATGAAAAAAGGGCTGAATAAAAAATAGGACACTGAAGTTGAGAAGCTCCTGTGCTGCTTCTGTTCTACAAAGTTTTCCATGAGACTCTGGATTAAGAGGAAGTGTTTTGTCTTCTGAATTCTGCCATCACACTCCCTCTGTAATCGTATTAGGCCGGGAGGTAATCAGAGAGAGTGAATCAGAGGCAGGCAGGTGTAATGACGGAGAAACACAAACACACGGATAATTGAAAGCACAAACCTGCTTACAAAGTCTGGCTTCATATCCAAACTGTGAATAATGAAGTCTCGAAGGATGTTTGCATTTAACTGGATATCTCCAACAAGGCCTGAAAGGTAAAACAGATCATCTTTCAGTTTCTTTCTGAATATTTACAGGCGCTTCGTTAGTTTCCTTCAAAGACTAAAAGGAAAGCAGAGGTTTGCTGATGAGGACATCGACAGGTCGGAAAACCCTTCTGTACCTTTGCGCTGTTCATCCAGCGTTTTCCCATAATTCACACGTCCACAGTTCTCCACCAGTAGACCTAAAGTTCGCTTTCCCTTGAGAAAAATCAAATCAAATGGGAAAAACAGCATTAACTTCTCTGGACAATAATTATGCAATTATGAGAAGGATAATGGCAGAATAAAGTGTTGTGAGAAGCAACCCCAGGCATTTGGTTTTGTTCATTTAGGCTTTATTATGCTGAGAGTTGTTCAGTATTAAAAGCTTTATCTCTTTAACCATATAAAGCCCTCAACATCAAAGAATTGGCAGAGAAGATCTTTTTTCAAACCATAAAAATCTAAAAAAAATTGCTATATTAAGTTTCTTGAGAGATGCTAATGGTATCAGTTATTATGTGCAACATGATTTGGTAAGTTTCTGCTCCTAACAATGTCATTTTAAGATATAAAAACATTTACATGAGTGTCCAGACAAAAACAAAACACCTTTCTTATCCACTGTCTTCCAATTGATCCACGCATTTTTATCCAGGATGTAACTGTTTTATAAAGAATTCATTATCTGCACATTTTGTATTCTTTTAATACAGTGAGTATTGGAAGAATGCAAGGAGTGAATTAAAACAATGAAAAGCGATAGAGGAGTCATTGTCATCATTAGCAAAGATTTTCCCGCCAAAAGTATTTCACGGCAGGAAAAGCCCTTCTACTGCCTCTAATGGATAGATAATGCACTACATGACAAAAGTCTGTACCAAGTTCAATATGTGTTTTTAAGGAAGGTTTGGATCATTCTAATGAGAGAGGGGCATCAGAAATGGATGTATCAAACACAATACGACTGGTGCTTTACGCACTAGAGCACACTGGATGACGCACCAATGAATGGTCTATTGTTGAACTTTTGTCATACAATAGATCAGTGTTTTTCAACCTTTTCTGAGCCACGGCACACTTTAACCTTAAAAAAAATCCCGTGGCACACCAGCATTCAAAAACTAAACTAAAAAAGGAGAAACTCATAGTCTGTATTGATCTACAGTCCCTCCACAATCTCACATGCATTTTTGAGATAATTGTTGCAGAAAAAGCTGGAAACTGCAGCTGTTTTTTTCTAAAAGATGTAATAAAAGTTAAATTAGAAGATTTAAAAAAGTGTGTTCGTTGAAATCAAGACGTTTAACAACAGATCTCCTTGTGCGCTGTCACTCTCACAACCCAATGCATCATGGGAGATGTAGTGATGCAGACAGACTCTCTTCTCTGAGCTTCATGGTTTTGTTCTCTTGTTCCACGGTCTGACACCGGATTCTGTGGAAAGCTACACCACTAAAGACGAGCTTTAGCTGGTATTTCTGTTGGAACTGAGAGACTTTATGAGCAGAATCAGAACAAGGAAGTGAAGACTTTAACCACTTCTGATTGGTCAGACTGATGACATGTGATCAAGCCTCCAAGAATGATTGGTGGAGACAGTTAAAGGGGCGGGACTTTTCCAAAATACAGTCGAAGCTGCAGCTAAATCACGGTACCGTCATTCTTATTAAAATGTCTTTAATAAAATCAAATAAACACAAAGACAAAAGTATTTTATGATCTTTCATATTCCTAACTACTCAGTGTTTTATCAGGGCCTGTTTGGACGAACACAGAGCTGAAATCCTGGAGATGGAAAATGTTTTTACATCAGTTAATGAGGGCACACTAGTGTGCCGTGGTTGAAAAACACTGCACTAAACTATAGATCAGGGGTCACCAACCCTGTGCCCGCGGGCGCACTGGCTTAATTTTTTTCTTTTTTTTTTTTTTTTGTTAATTGAAGCAAATATGCAACAAACAATCACAGCATGTCTGTCAATGACAACAATATAAATTCTGAGATAAAGGTAGACAAAAAACCAAAAATAAGAAAACAAATATAACTTAAAAAATAATCAATAAAAATAAGGCTCTATTACAAAAGTTTAAATAGATCAAATAAATTACACAATGTTTGTGCATTCTTGTGATTCATGTAAAGTAAAGATTTAGAGATTAGGTTGAGACGGTTGAGTAATCCATTAATGTGAGGTTTCACCTTTAAGAATTCACAAGTATGAATAAAATGGTTTACAATCAATACATTAATCAGAAAGTCTAGATTTTTGTCAATTAATTGTAATGGAATTTTATTGTATTCCTATTTAAAGGGTTAATGATGATGTTTTGGGATTTGAGCCAATTTTGAAAAGAAGACCAAAACTCTTTTACATGAAAACATTCAAAAAAAGATGTTCCACAGTTTCTACATCATTTCCACTAAAGACACAAACATCACTGTTCCAGTTAAAGAGAGAATGTAAAAATGATTGGAAGGGTAAATATCATTTAACGGGAATGCTCCAAAAATAGCACTGCTCATATAGCAAATCAATATATTGTGGTGATCTGGGGGTTAGCACCGCCTTCAGCTTCTAAGACTCATGGGAAGTGAGGAATATTGGTTGTGTTCAATGGCTCACCATAAGTGAGGAAGCTGTGAGTAGAAGTGAAGTTAATGCTGTTTGGATGGTGGTGGGTGTGTACAAAATAAACGGACTGATATGATTGTCTGCTAACTTATGTGAGTGACGTTCGTGACAAACCGGTGCTGTGCTTTGCATGGGGCACGGGGAGCAGATTCAGACATGTCCAGTGGGGCCGCCACCAAGTAAGAAGATAGTGCAGGGGGGTCCAATTCCAGGCCTAAAGGGCCGGTGTCCTACATGTTTTCCATTCAACTTGGCCTTGAAGCTTCTTATTGGCTAAACACACTTGATCCAAGTAATCAACACAGGACCAAAGACACACACAGGACCAAAGACTCACACAGGACCAAAGACTCACACAGGTCCAAAGACACACACAGGACCAAAGTCACACACAGGACCAAAGACTCACACAGGACCAGAGACACACACACAGGACCAAAGACACACACAGAACATCACACACCAAGCAGAAAAGAACTTATTGCTAAAAATAATGTCAGGAATTCAGCTCTAAAAATGACAAAAGAGCAAAGAAAACTGAATAATTTGATTATTTACCAATTTTTTTTACTAATTATTATTTTTTTGACTTTGTCTGTTCATATTTGAAACCTGACAGAGTAGTTTAGCTTTAGTGTGTTCAATAAATGTTTATCTTGATTGGCCCGCAACCTAAAGTGTGTTTTGGATTTAGGCCCCCTCTGCAACTGAGTTTGACCCCCCCATTGTAATACAAGTCTAAAAAATTCATGCATGTTTTTGTGTAAAATGGGCAAATAAAAATAGGGCACACAAAAGGGCGTCCTCAAATTGTGTGTGTGTGTGTGGGGGGGGGGGGGGGGGGGGGGCTAGGAGGTTTCTAGTAAACAGGTCCTGTGGCGCCCTTCATACCACTTAGTGCCCATGAAATAGCCCTCAGTCTCAAAAAGGTTGGTGACCCCTGCTATAGATAATAGAGTCAGAGATAAGTCCATCAGTCTGACTTTATTAACTGCATTCAGTCATTCTAGAACTTGTTTGTAAAACACTACAAGTTAGCCACGTTAGCATACTCACAAAACCTATACATTCCAAAATTGTTATAAACACATTAAAAAAAAGACACCACTACAGGTTAGATACCTTAGTACAGGGGTGGCGAACACGCAGCTCGCGAGCCACATGCGGCTCTTGGCCAATGAGCGTGCGGCTCTTTGCGTCTCATCATATTTTCTATACACTTTGCCTCATTTCATATTTTTTTCCCTCTTAAACCACACTCAAACCATCAGAGGGTATTGAAAATTAATAATAATTAATAATAAAAGTGATTTGGCAGTGTGTGAGTGTGTGTTTGATGCTGCTCCCGACACATACGTGCCCGCCAATCATCTGCGCGGGTTACGCCCACTGTCGGAACACATATAACAAAATGGAGAAATTCAGAGTATAAGATAAACACAGGACGTTTCTGGAAGAACGGGAAGATTCTTCCTTTTTACTGAACAGAATGGAAAGTCACGATGTTTCTCATTATGAGCTTCTGGAAGCAGTAACATTGGTCATGGCAGAAAAGAACTAAACGGATCCCGGAGAAAATGAAAAACTCTTCCTGATCATCTGACACAAATTGTCTCCAAAGAATTACCAGTTAAATGCTGATGGATGAATGGTGAAATATTCAGTTTTATCATCATAAATCTGACTTCAGAGGAGTCAGTGCCTCTCCAGCATCAACCTCACTGCACCTCACTGAGTGGTTGTGTGTGTCAAAGAAAAGAGTGAGATAAAGAGAGAGTGTGTGTGTGTGTGTGTGTGTGTGTGTGTGTGGAGGGGGTCTCTGACCTCCAGGGTAGTCTCTGTGTTAACTCTGGTTTAGCTGCATTGATGTGTGTATTGAGGGTGGACACTTTCCTTGAAATAAACACAAGTACAATACTTGCTGTTCTGTTGTAGGGAGAGGAGTGTGTTATGGAAATAATTGTGTGTGTAATTGTGTGTTTGTGTGTACGTTTTGGCAGGTCAGTGTGTGGTGTGGCTCTTTGACCCTCACAGTGAAAAAATTGGCTCTTGGTGTCAAACTTGTTCGCCACCCCTGCCTTAGTATATCTACAATAACACCCAGCCTTGTTTGCAACACGTCACAGTCCAACACCGCTGCACATTAGTTGTGTTAGCAAATTGACAAAAGCACCAAACTTTGTTTGCAACTTATACAAAAAGAAGTTGACAGAGCGCCATGTACCTCTCAAAATCCCTTTGACACCCAAAAGTATGTATAGGGAGCTCCACATTATGAGGTGCATTGTTTTTTGACAAAAAAGAAGGCTTTTAAGTGGGCCCTATATTGCAGCAAATATGGCATATAGGTGTAAATGCCATTTCTGAGTTCCACATTCGTAAAAATGATGCTAATTGTCAGTACCTTTCCATCAGGAATTGAAAGCTCTTGCTCCTTATAGTCCAGAACACCAACAAACTGTTTTTCCACAAAAACCTAAAAAACAAAGCAACAAAACGACAATCATTGAAACCGTTTATGTTATAGAATCATTAAGAAACAAGAAAAAAAATGATTTGTGTTTAGCACACTTGCTTGAAACTTAAAACCTCTGCAACCAGAAAAATAAAAATCTCCATTTGATTTATTCGGTCAAACTAAAGTTGGGCTTTGCTTTCAGTTCTCCACAAGTACACTGTGAGGTGTGATGACCAGCAGCTCACAGCTTTCCAAGCACAAATGCTCCCACTAACAAGCTGCGGCGTGTGACCGCGGCGCTGCTGAGCGGGTCTGTTGTCGCATCCTCACCAGCGCTCGGTCTCGAATGTTGTTCAGGGATTTGAGGCTTCCTCCGCTGCTGATGACGGTCTCGTAGAGCGTGTAGCCATATGCTTGACCGTTGTTATTGTTGACTGGGAGGTTCTCCATGTTCACCGGCTTCTCTGACCTGAACGGCTGTGTGGTGTGAAAAAGAGGTTAGAGAGGAAAATAGGTGGGTCTCTTCTGAGGCCATGGGTGTGTTTTTATCTGCGTAGGTAGCCATGTTTCTCTAGGCTCTTGAATAATCTGGTGTTGTAAAAACGACGTAAATAGTGAGCGTAACTTTTGTGACCTCATTAAAATCCCACTCCAATCATCTTTGGATCTATTTCTAAAGCGTTCCCAGTGGTCTTTTAATTATTTGTAGGGCATAGTTTCTGCAGAGCAGCAGTAGTTCATTAGAAGTTCACCTCTGGGTTTTTTTGGGTGTTGGTGCAGAGTAAGCCTGCCCTCATTCCCTATCATCCCTTTAATCAATTTCAATTCAGTTCAATTTTATTTGTACAGCCCAAAATCACAACAACAGTCGTCTCGATGGGCTTTGAAGTAAAACATGAACTCAAAAGGATCATGAATACAAAGAGTCAATAGGAAAATACTAAAATACTGGCATCCCTGCCCTTAGACCCCCCTTCTCTGTAAGGAAAAACTCCTAAAAAAACGGATTCCGGAAAAAAGCAGAAACCTCAGGGGTGTCCACATGAAGGAGGGATCCTCCCCCAGGACGGACAGGCGATTTACCAGAACTCATAGAGAAGAATTAACTTATCTAACTCTACCATGACTATCTTGTTCCTCTATCTTTGTCCATCTTTGTTGACACTCTCCCCTCACATCTAACATTATAGGTGCAACAAACATGGCGAGCAAAATTCAAGCTATTCAGCCAAACGGTTTTAAAAGTTTTTTTAGTTTTTAAAATCCAGACATACTTGAACCTTTTTGTCTGCAAGAGGACGAATCGAACGCAGAGCAGGGACCTTGTGGCCTGCCGCTGTAGCTTCTATGTCACAGCTACAGCTTTTTCCTAGCCATTTTTCCATCTGCTCCTGATTCACAGCCATTTGAATCGAGAAACTCAGAAATGCAATGTTGAGCTTAATTTTCTTTACATAGCTGTATGTCCTCCATCATCAGAAAATGCCACAAGAACATGATAAACACCCAAAAACAGGATTTTCGTTGAATTAGGCCTTTAAAGGGGATATCTAGGTCATTGTAGATGAAATTTCTGCTGGGAAAATTGATCCATCTGACATGAAAAAGTCATATCCAAAACCAAGTGCTGTCCACTGACTTCCAGGTTGAAACTCTTTTCAAAACCAAGACTAGCTAGATTAAAAAAAAGAAAGTCAGGGGTTGGTAATCTTTCAATTTGCCAAGAACCAGACATTTCCTTTGTTCTAAGTGCAATAATCGAATGTAATCCTTAGCATATGTTACTTTTTTGTGTATTGAACTATTTCTAATATATCAAATGCTAAAAATGTATTGCTAGGATCATACCCTCACTAACCCAGATCCACCTGTGTGAACTAAAACTGTCTTCTACAGCCCCTAACCATGTATCCCCAAGAGTCAAATAGAAAAATGCATTTAGAGGTGTTAAAATGCTCCAAGAAGTGCTTCTTCTGGTCACCTTTTTCCAGAATATTCTTTATAAATCCATTTTGATATTTAGAGTAACCTCAGAAAGGTTTAGTGTAAGGGTTTAGACTAAAGAATTCAGTAACTCAGTGAGTGTCATGTCTTCAAAGAGCTATACAAAGCACTGTGAGTTTTCTGATATTTGGAAATGTCAGCCTCTGCTTCTCTCCATGTATTGTGAATGGTGACAGTGCATGATGGGATGGAGGAATTTTCCCATCTGCAGGATGACTCGATCCAGAGTCCAGAGTTTTAAATTCAACTGTCTTGTGTTGACTATTTTATCATGTGACATCTTTGTTTTTCACAAAACTTTATGACCATGACATAATAATCTTGCCATTTGACCCCAAACATAAAAAAAGAATAAGTAGGTTCCGGGCAATAAAATAATAATTTAATATATCGTGATATTACTTTTTCTTGATAGAGGAATACTCATACTTGTATTGCAATTGACTTAATTTGAAGGGTCCAAAATTAACACTCGCCAATGCAAGCATTTTCATTTTCTAAATTAACATTTCTGAAAAGAGTTCCAAAAGCAAAACATCAAAGGTATTTGTGTGTAAAATAGTGTTATACAGTGCCTTCCCAAAGTATTCGGCCCCCTCCAACTTTTCAACATTTTGCCACATTTCAGGCTTCAAACATAAAGATATAAAACTGCAATTCTTTGGGAAGAATCAACAACAAGTGGGACACAATCATTGATCACTAAAGCCAGATTTGGATACAAACAGATTCCTCAAAGAGTTTGGGATTCTTTAACCATCCCAAGGAGAACTGTGCAAGCGATAATACTGAAACGGAAGGAGTATCAGACCCCTGCAGATCTACAAAGACCTGGCCGTCCGTCTAAACCTTCAGCTCAAACAGGGAGAAGAATGATCAGAGATGATCGCTCTGGATGATCTGCAGAGATCTACAGCTGAGGTGGAGAGTCTGACCATAGGAGAACAATCAGTCCTATGCAGCACAATATGGCCTTCATGGAAGAGTGGCAAGAAGAAAGCCATTTCTGAAAGATATCCATTGAGAGTGTTGTTTAAAGTTATCCACAAGCCACCTGGGAGACGCACCAAACATGTGGAAGAAGGTCCTCTGGTCAGATGAAACCAAAGTAGAACTTTTTGGCAACAACTCAAAATGTTATGTTTGGCATAAAAGAGACACGGCTCATCACCCTGAACACACCATCCCCACTGTCAAACATGGGGGTGGCAGCATCATGATTTTCTTCAGCAGGGACAGGGAGGATGGTTAGAAATGATAGGAAGATGGATGGGGCCAAATACAGGACCCTTCTGGAAGAAAAGCTGATGGAGTCTGCAAAAGACCTGAGACTGGGACGAAGATTTGTCTTCCAACAAGACAACGATCCAAAACATGAAGCAAAATCTACAGTGGAATAGTTCACAAACACACATATCCAGGTGTTAGAAGGGCCAAGTCAAAGTCCAGACCTGAATCAAATCAAGAATCTGTGGAAAGAACTGAAAACTGCTGTTCACAAACGCTCTCCATCCAACCTCACCGAGCCCCCGCTGTTTTTAAGGACATCAATGTGCAAAACTAACAGAGACATACCCCAAGAGACTTACAGCTGGAACCACAGCAAAAGGTAAAGTATTCATTTAGGGGGGCTGAATAATATTGCACCCCTAATTTTTCTGTTTTTTATTTGTTAAAAAAGTTTGACATATCCAATAAATTTTGTTCCACCTCATGATTGTGTCCCACTTGTTGATGATTCTTCACAAAAAATTACAGTTTTAAATCTTTATAAAATATGGAAAAAGGTAGAAAAGTTCAAGGGCCGAATACTTTTGCAAGGCACTGTAATTTGGCGAATAAAAATATGTTTGCTAGTAGATTTTTTAATCTACCGGCCAACTTGGCCGGGGACTCAAAAATTCAATTTTGGCCCCTGTGTGGCGGTATTTCAGTTATTTCAAATCTGACCAAAAAAAGAGTAACGTGCTGTAACTTGTGCAGAAGGCATGTTGCTTCTAAAACTGAAAATACCACCAACCTTTGTTATCACCTGAAGCAGAGAAGCATGTTCAGCCTCTGAACTGAAATAAACGATGATTCTCCAGCAAAAACCTCAGAGATAAGACCTGCACAGCAGCAACAGGCGCAACTACCAGAAGAAACTCTGACAGTTTGCTTTTAGTTCCTGGTTTATTCACAGGGTGTTGACAAAAATATTTATCAATTTTATGTTTGTTCTGTAAATCTTGAAATCATTAGAATTTATTTGTAGAATTAATGTGTTTTTAATGTTTGAACAGTTTAGCATTCTGTTTTATTTATGTTCTCTTTTGAAACTTGAAAGCTTTTGCTTCAATGGTGTTCCCTCAGTGCATCTGCTATGTTTAAAGCATAAAAGGGTATAAAAATGGAAATCTGAACAACCTGCTGATGGTTACACATTTCTCTTGTTAGCCACAGTGCTCAAATTTGGCAAATATAGCTATTTGGTTTATATCATGATTTCTACTGTAATAAAAAACTATATCCTGATGTCAAAAGCTCTGTATCGCCCGGCCCTAAGAATAAGACTGACTCTAAAAACCCAGTTGAGTAGTAGTGAGAGCCGTTTTTAAACAAAGGCATACTGCTGATCAGGAGCGCAGTAATCGTTATATCAATGGAAGCAAATTACTCTGATGGAGAGTGAATAATTAATATTGTAAGTAACTGCCAGAAAAGCTGGTTTGAACATAAAAGCCTTGACACGTAGGGTGTAAATGGCAATAATGGACCAGTGGACATGCAAAGCAAAAACTCAATTACCGATGAGTAACTTTGCCTCATTTCTAATCATATCATTACATTTGGTAAAGGCCAAAGTGACTTTAAAGGTCATTTTTAACATCTTTGTATAAACACATCTCCAATGCTGAAAGATTCAACATTTGTTTATTTTTCTGCTTTTTTATGTTTATTGTGCTCTATTATAGATATATTCTTTCAATGAAGTCCTTCTTTTACGGTGAAATGTTATCGGTTTGGAGATTGTGTCTTCTAAAGTGAAAAATGGATATTTCTAGTCATTTGACTAATGTACCTGTCAGATTTGACTTTTTGCAAATTTCAAATAACCACATTATGACTCAATTTATTTCTGTTTGTTGAACCAATTATGCCAGACGTGCCAATGGAGAGAAAGGTCTTCAGCAGCATTAGCAGAGCACTGCTACCACCCGATTCATGTCTCTGAGCAAACCTTCCACTAGAACAGGGCAGAACGTGGTCAGTGAACGCCTCATCAAAGCCATGGTTAACGCTTTGCTATTGGTTTACTCATTTTTCACATCACACTTTTCTAAAACTATTATAAATGAACCTGCAGGTATGTTTTTACAAAGTTGTGAGTAAAAACTCACAGGATGTAGTGCAAATCTTGCTGTGAAGAAGCAAAAAATTCTTATTGTGGTGTCAGTTTCTTAATACATAAAGAATTTTAGTTGGGCGACACTAAATTGTTTCTTTCAAAAGAGCAAGATGTCAGATAATCTTGATGAATACTGTCAAGAGAAGCAGTTGTTTAAATACCCACTCTAATAAAAATGATGCTTTTGGTGTTTTTAACATGTAGCATTTTTCTCACGAACATATATGAAAGAATTTAAGGTTCAAACTGCATTTCTGAGTATTTCTGGATTTAAATCGTGATGGATCTGGAGCAGACACAAACCCGCGCTTTGATAAAGCTCGTGCTGGTGACGCCATGGGCGCCAAAGTCTCCCTGCTCTGTTTCATTTCTACATCCTCTACTTGAGGACAAATGGATCCAGGTTCATCTTCATTTTACTCGTCTCCGCTGCTATCTGGCTCAAACTGTACGTCTGTTTTATGCAGATATTGCTTGTGGTTTTTTTAAGCTAATGTTAGCTTGGGCCTCTGACAAGCTATAAGCTAACAGGAGAGAGTGTAAACAAAAGGCATGCTGGGATATTGACAGGGCTACTTGACGTCACCCATAGAAAATGCCTTGCTTGCAGTTCCAACAGAATGAAGTCAATTCATTAAGTTGGAATATGTCCTTCGCCATGTTGGAGCCAGACGTCCTCAGTAAGCCGTGACCGGTCCGTCTACATTGCTATGGCAACCACTCTCTCCAGTCAGGAGTGGGCACATTAGAAGGCCACACCCCTTCCACTGAAAGAGGGCTCAGGAGCATCTGTCAATCAAACGCTTCGAAGGCTCAATATGAAGCCCACCTACTTTTACAGAGGCATCTGATTGGTCAGTTTTCAACTTGAATAACTTGCTCTACAGCAAAAATATATAAAAGCAAAAGAGTAGCAAAAAACATGTTAATAAAAGGCAGTAGGGCAAGAATTGTTAGTCTGACAATTATGAATATGTAATAGCTGTTTATTTCTCTATAGAAGCCTATGGGATTTCGGCTTCGACCAGCGGATACTTCCTATTTGGAATGCAAGGAGGGAGGGGCTGTTCAGTCCAGCTTTTATTTTGCTGTCAATGGTCCCACCCATAACCCAGAGGCAAATTTTCTAATGAACTCCTGCTGCGCTGCAGAAAATCTGTCTAAAAACACGACAGCCTTTTAGATGTTTACAAAAACCTGCATAATCATAATCAAAAGAACACTGGGAAATATAGTTGGTTAGTTGGTGGTAGTGTCTGCTTGTTTTGTGGTGTGTGCATGTGTTTGAGTTTCAGCAGCTCCGGCACAGCCGCTGACTCCGCCCCCTCTGCAGAGCTGATTGAGGCTGCTTCCAATCGCCTGGCTTGGAGGGAAGCCTTAAAAGCTCCCAGGATTCTTTGCTCCAGTCCCGGTGTAGGTACCGTAACTATTCGGCCTGCAATAACCGTTCAGGGTCCTTTCGACTGAGGTTAACGTCACACTACGGTAGCCCCACTTGGACAAACTACATAGCGTCCAGATCTGCTCTGGTTCTACATATTTTGATTTCACGTTTCCTTTTGTAACCTAAAGTCATTTTCCCTCATAAGTTGTGTCAGACATTATTCTTTGTAGTGTCTATAGAGTAATTTTGCCACAGCCCACTCCGTAGAAACATCTGTGGCTGTTAGAATGAAGCTGCTGCTCCACAGAGAGAACCGTGTCTCTGAGCAGAGCAGCTGGAGTCTCTCAGCTTCATGTTCACAGGCAGGGAGGGTGCTTTGGTACAGTGTGCGGTCCAGAAAAGGATTTGGACCGCAGTCCGTTCAGCTGCAAATGCACTCAATAATAATCATAACCTTTAGAAGATAATCTTGCTCCATGTCGGAGCTCTGTTTGTTTACAACGGACTGCATAATATCTTCTTCTATGGTGGTATCGTAGTTTGTCCAGACCAATCACTACCTGACACGTCATCAGACCAACGGACAGCCAATCACATGATGTGACGTCAGCATTAGTCCAAGGACCCCGGACGGTTGTTGAAGGCTGAACGGTTATGGTACCTACAGCGGCTGCATTGCTGAGAGGGAATTTATTTTCCAGCCTGCCCCTGCTGTCTGCCTGGCCTTCGCTTGAGAAAGCCTCTGGTTTCCCCCTTAGTTTGATTTTGGTTTTGTCCTTTTGTTACATTTACTCTTGTGGTCTTTTGTTTGCATTTGGAGTAATCTTCAGTTTTGCCTTTCTGTCATAATTATAATAATAATAATAATAATAATAATGGATTGGATTTTTCTGCGCTTTTCCAGACGCTCAAAGTTCTTACGTTGTGTCCATTATTCATTTATACTTGGTGATGGTAACTACTGATGTAGCCACAGCTGCCCTGGGGCAGACTGACAGAGGCGTGGCTGCCATTTCACGCCTACGGCCCCCCTGACCATCACCGGGATCATCCATGCACATTCACACACCAGTGGAGCCACACTGGAAGCAAGGAGGGTGAAGTGTCTTGCCCAAGGACAGGACATTTGGCTGGTGGGAGCCAAATGTCACCTGAGCCACTGTCGCCTATATAGCTACAAAGCCGGAGAATTTAAGTTATACCATCATTTAGTCCACTTTTGGTATCTTGTTGCTTACTTTCCTTTAGTGTCCTTTGATTTATTTATTTATGTGTCACCGAATAAACGGCTGTGTGGCCAACTTTAACCCCCGCCCGGTAATCTTAATTTTCTTTATGTTACACATTTTCTCCCTCCACACTGAAGAGGGGCCTAACAGTAGGAGTGGGACTTTAATGCAGTGCATTTTTTATTGTTTTAGAGTTTAAACACAGTTGTAGCTTTACGGAAAGCACTTCTCTCCCGGGGTAAGATGTTACTCTTCTGCCCCCTCACCTGCTCAGTGAGGTCCAGACTGCTCCACAGGGACAGGTGCTGCCGGACGATGACGGGGCGGTACGAGTTCTTCTCTGTGGCCTCGGGTGGTTTCGGTAGAGGTATGCCTAGAAAAAACGAGCTTTCAGTGATCACCTCTCCACATTTCTACCAAAATTTATAAGACAGAATATATTCTAAATGTAACTTTTTCTCAAAGTATTGCAGATTCTTTTTTACCATCCTATAAATGACATTTTAATGAGCAGTTGACCTAAAAACATCTCCTTTGTGTTCACTTATAAGCCTGACAGGACGAGAACTGCTTTACCAAATCAAAGAGCTGCAAGATGGACGGACTCTCCTCTCCAGTACCCTGGCATAGACTTTCCCAGGGAGGCTGAGGAGTGTAATTCCCCTATGGTTGGAACACACCCTCCGGTCCCCCTTCTTAAAGAGGGGAACCACCACCCCTGTCTGCCAGTCCAGTGGTACGGTTCCCGACCGCCACGCGATGCTGCAGAGACGTGTCAGCCAAAACACTCCCACAGCATCCAGAGACTTGAGGTGCTCAGGGCGGACTTCATCCACCCCCGGGGCCTTGCCACCGAGGAGCTCGTTGACTACCTCAGTGACTTCAGCCCGGGTAATAGACAGCTCCACCCCAAAGTCCTCACTCTCCACTTCTTCAAAAGAAGGTGTGTCAGTGGGATTGAGGAGATCCTCGAAGTACTCCTTCCACCGCCCGACAATGTCCCCAATCGAAGTCAACAGCTGCCCACCTGCACTGAAAACGGTGCCTGTGGAGAACTGCTTTCCCCTCCTGAGTTGTCGGATGGTTTGCCAGAATTTCTTCGAGGCCAACCGATAGTCCTTCTCCATGGCCTCACCGAACTCCTCCCAGGACCGAGTTTTCGCCTCCACAACAGTCCGGGCCGCAGCTCGCTTAGACTGCCGGTACCTGTCAGCTGCCTCTGGAGTCCCGCAGGCCAGCCAGGCCTGGTAGGACTCCTTCTTCAGCTTGACGGCATCCCTTACTTCCGGTGTCCACCACCGGGTTCGGGGGTTACCGCCGCGACAGGCACCAGAGACCTTGCGACCACAGCTCTGAGCAGCAGCAGAGAAAATGGAGGTGGAAAACATGGTCCACTCGGACTCAATGTCCCCAACCTCCCTCGGTACCTGTTTGAAGTTCTCCCAGATGTGGGAGTTAAAGACTTCCCTGACGGAGGGCTCAGCTAGACGTTCCCAGCAGACCCTCACAGTACGTTTGGGTCTTCCAAGTCTTTCCGGCCTCTTTCCCCGCCAGCGAATCCAACTCACCACCAGGTAGTGATCGGTGGACAGCTCCGCCCCTCTCTTCACCCAAGTGTCCAAGACACAGGGCCGAAGGTCGCCTGAAACAACTACAAAGTCGATCATTGACCTCCTGCCTAGGGTGTCCTGATGCCAGGTGTATTGATGGACACCCTTGTGCTCGAACATGGTGTTCATTATGGACAAACTATGACGAGCACAGAAGTCCAATAACAAAACACCACTCGAGTTCAGATCAGGGGGGCGTTCCTACCAATCACACCCCTCCAGGTGCCACTGTCATTGCTCACGTGGGCATTGAAGTCCCCCAGGAAGACAATGGAGTCCCCCGTTGGGGCACTTTCCAGTACCCCTTCGAGAGACACCAAGAAGGCCTGGTACTCCAAACTGCTGTTCAGCCCGTAAGCCATAACCACAGTTAGAGACCTGTCCCCCACCCGGAGGCGGAGGGACATGACCCTCCAACACTTGGCGGCTGAGCTGGGGGCTCACGAGTGAGCCCACGCCAGCCCGCCGCCTCTCACTTTGGGCAACTCCAGAGTGGTAGAGAGTCCAACCCCTCTCTAAGGACTGAGTTTCAGAGCCAAGGCTATGTGTGGAGGTGAGCCCGACTATATCTAGACGGTATCTCTCAACCTCTCGCACCAGCTCAGGCTCCTTCCCTCCCAGAGAGGTGACATTCCATGTCCCAAAAGCCAGATTCCATGATCGGGGTATGGGCCGCCGAGGCACCTGCCCTCGACTGCCACCCAAACCACATTGCACCGGCCCCTTTTGAGATCTCCTACGGGTGGTGGGCCCATAGGAGAGTGGTCCCACGTCGCTCCTTCGGGCTGTGCCCGACCGGGGCCCGTGGGAAGAGCCCCAGCCACCAGGCGCTCGCCTGCGAGCCCCGACCCTGGGCCTGGCTCCAGAGCAGGGCCCCAGTGACGCCAATCCGGGAGACGTAATCGGGTCCTTGTTCTTTCTTGTCATCAGGGGGTTCTGAACCGCTCTTTGTCTGGCTCGTCACCCAGGACCTGTCTGCCATGGGAGACCCTACCAGGGGCTTAAGCCCCAGACAGAAAACATGCATCTGTAAAAGCGGTTCACTGCAAACAATGATTCAAAGGTTTTACGCATCTATTTTTAAGATCTGGTCGGGGCAAAATAAATGCTCCAACAAATTACATCCGGCGTGTAAAGAATATAAGTGAGGCATTTTTTACTGAAAAAGGGACGCATGAGGAACGGAGATGAATTTATAGAAATAAATACGTCATCAAATCAAACATCAAATGACTAACCATAACCATGTATTAAATAGCTCAACTATTGTAGTTGTTTGGGAAAAAGGGATTTTTTTTTTTAAAGAAACCACAATTAAGACCTTCGGGCAACAAAACAGCTTCTTCTACAGAGGTGCACAAAAAAAGAGAGAAAAAAGGTGTTCCCAACTTCAGGAAAGTCTTAAAACTATTTTTTCTTTTCAAAAACGTGCTGCAGCAGCTCTGAGATCAGACGCAGATACACCTAAGCGGACAAAACTGTAAAAACAGTCCAAAATGCACCAGATGATTTTTTTGTTAACGTTTTAAAATATTAAATCTTAACTGTGAGGGAGCTTTGATAAAGGTTATAAAAAGAGGACCTGTGAGTTCCTCCCCCACACGGAGGAGTTCAAGAATCTCTGGGCCTTCTGGGGGGCATTGATGTGGATGCTCTTTTGCAGTAAAGAGAAATAAACTGCCAAACTGTCAGTATTCTATTCAAATCTATGCTGCAACCCACACTATGGTTGCATGTAAAATGAAAACAAAAAATGTATTTCTCCTCCTTCTCTTGGCATGACCTTTCAAAAAGATAAAGGTATCCCAAACCAGATTAAAAAATTAGAGATAAACTAAATAAGTTTTATTTTGGTTTGCGTTTTTTTTTGTATCTAGCCGATATTAGCACATCTTTTCTTTTTTTTTTTAAAGAACATTTTGTTTCCTAACTACTGCTGTAAGTGGGCCGGTACTCACCGGTATTCAGCAGTGGCACTTTGGAAAATAGCTCTTTAAAGTATCGCAAATAGTATTTGAAAATAAACGTTGTTTTTTTAGGGTTTTTTTTGTGTATATTTGAACATTTTTGGACAGTATTTTGATCAGCACGTTTCATTTAATTACAGCATCAGCTTTTCCATTTGAGGAAAATGTTACATTTTTTGTTAGACTGTTAGTTGACTGTTAAATAGAAAGTTTTTTGAAAATAGCAATGTTATAATTGAATATTAACTATAAGTACACAGTTAATGTATGACTAAATGTATTCATAGACTTGACCTGAGCTTCTTCGTTCTCATTTAATATTATTTCACATAATAATTGATCAATATTTAAATTCAAGATTCTCTGCATTTTATGTTTTGACTTCCATGAAAGAGAGCACCGCCTCCTCTTCACTTAAAGCACCGTCCGTAACACGATTGTTGTTGTTCCTGTTTTCCATGTCAGTCTGGCATGTTTTAACTTTGACAGGATTCTTCTTCCGTACACTCATTGGCCACTTCATTAGGCACACCTGTCCATCTGCTCGTTAATGCAAATTTCTAATCAGCCAATCACATGGCAGCAACTTAATGCTTTTAGGCATATAGACATGTTCAAGATGGTCTGCTGCAGTTCAAAGCGAGTGGCAGAATGGGGAAGAAAGGTGCCTGAAGTGACTTTAAATGCAGCATAGTTGTTGGTGATTTCAGAAACTGCTGATCTACTGGGATTTTCACCCACAACCATCTCTAGAGTTTACAGAGAATGGTCCAAAAAGAGAAAATATCCCATGAGCTGCAGTTCTGTGGACAGAAATGTCTTGTTGATGCCAGAGGTCAGAGGAGAATGTGCAGACTGGTTCATCTGATAGAAAGCCAACAGGAACTCAAAGAACCACTGGTTCCAACCGAGGTCTGCAGGAGAGCATCTCTGAACACACAGCATGTCCAACACTGAGGCAGATGGACTACAGAGGCAGAAGACCACAGCAGCTAAGAACAGGAAACTGAGGCTACAACTCACACAGACTCACCAAAACTGGACATTGGAAGATTGGAAAAACGTTGTCTGGTCTCCATTTGTGCTGCCACATTCAGATGGTAGGGTCAGAGTTTGGCGTCAACAACATGAAAGCATGGATCCATCCTGCCTTGTATCAACAGTTCAGGATGGTGGTGGTGGTGTCATGATGAGGGGATATTTTCTTGGCACATTTTAGGTAAATGTAAATGTTTTTAATTTTTAAAAAGTAACATTCTTTTTGACTACAAGCTGCATTAAGCGAAACAAAACAGAAAAGTCCAACTTTATTCAGCTCATTCACAAACAGTTGAAAAACAGTATGCATCACTCCACCACGCTCCCGACTATGGCACCCATTACGCTCCAAAAATCTATCGAGCGGTTCGTCATTTACTCAAGTCAAACAAAAACATTTTCACAGAGCGCAGTTTACCACTGAAAATCAACTGGAAGTCAGTTAACACAGCCAGAATTTATCCTTAAGACGCACCTGATCATAAGTGGCTGTTTTCTATTTTTGAATAAATATTCAAATATTTGAACGACACCTTTTCCTTTGTTGTACCGGATGTCTTTTATTTTGAAAGGAAGTCACATGAACCTCTGTCAAAAGTTGCATACTGTTTTATACATTGAATAAAGGCCATTTTCTCTGTATGTTTAGGTTTATTTAAGCCAAAAAAGTGTTCATAGTAGTTGATAGTGACGTAAATACAAAACAGTGTCTTAATTTTCTGAAGACTTTGTGTCGTCAGGAGAAATCGTTCCGATGGCTCTTTAATGTTACGTTCACACTCGGCTCCCAAACACGTGTTGAAGTAGCCACTTCGTATAAAAAGTCAAAGGAAACACGTGTATATTGGGTTTCCGTGTTCAAAATCACGCTACACACATTTTTAAATCCGTTTTCAGGCTCAATGAACAGAACCTGCAGCCATAAACATGCGTCAAAAGTTAAACCAGTTGAACTTTGACCAACTCGGACTTGGTAGTTACGTACGGGTTGCGTCTTTTTCAAAACACAAAACTGTCAATAGGTTGAAATTGATCATGGAGGAGAAATCAATTTTAGCGGTTTGATTTCACACAACGCCAAGTCTGTGTAGGTAGCATAAAGGTAGAAGGTTGCAGGCTTAGGCAATAACCGTGAAATGGCATATGTCTGGGTATTTAGCATCATGAGAGGTGTTTGTACACATTTTTATTTTAAAAAATTCATATTACAGTTCTATTTTAGAAGTCTTAGTAAGTGTTATGTTTAATGCAGATCAGTCTGACTTAAGGTTATGCAAAAACAAAACAAAAAAAAAGACACCATAAGGCGAAGTGAAACTGACAGGATGTGCATGACTTAACAGCCACGAAACATCTAATTACAAAACTAGGTCACGCATTTCTGTTTACAGTCTTGAAGACAACACATTCTCAGACTCATATTCAGGCCACTGCTCATTGTTCAGCAGAGAATCGAGCTCAGGAAGGCTTTCAAGATCTATTCTACCAACGCAGCATGAGCCAAATTACGCCTTTGTATCGCTGCGTTCACTTTTCAAAAAAATTAGTCCCTGACACAAAAAAAACTGGGAATCATTCTCAAATGTGGAAAGTTCCATAAACAACACGAAGCATAAAATAAAATGTGTGCTTGTAAAGTTCTCCCTCTTTATCCAACGGAGAACCGGTTCTATGAGGAGAATAAAGTGAGCTGAAAAAGAATGAGGAGAAAGATGGGAAGGGGCAGTTACACTCACGGTGGTGGTGGCTGAATACATTCCTCAGAAGATGATACTTGCTGGTGTAATCCCCCGCCTCGGATAATGGAGCGTCGTAATCTGAAAGATAACGCACATCAGAACAGCGGGCCTGGGAGCCGGGGGGCCCGCGGTGGGGTTGCCTCCGAGCGTGGCACACGCTTTCTCTGCACTCCTCTATCACACATCTGGAGACAGCAGCGGGCCGAAACGCATTTTGAGCTGCGGTGACAGTGAACACCAAAAAACGGTGAAGACTTTCAAAATAAGAAAACGGTTTGCAACACTCGCCCAATCATTTCTGTGATAACCGCCTTGAGAATCATCGGAAAAGGACTCCTCTATTTAGTAAGACAGTAAATGTCTGTTGGAGTATGCATATATTATCTAAATATATATATGTATAAATTAACACAATTGTTAAAAAAATTATAGCAGTAATCCATGAGGGTCTGTAACAGGAATATTAATGTTTAAAAGCAAAAAAGAATGTAATGTTTCATTATGAAGCAGGGGAAGTGTTTAATATTTGATATTCTGGTTCAATTTCGATTGTTTATAAATGTCATGATAAGGTCAGACATTAAAAAAACTTTGACATAAGATAAACCTATGAGGTCAAATCAGGATCAGCTTAAAGTGAATAAAACAGATTCATAATTTGAAAAAAATATTTGAACATCTTGAAAACAGTTTTAATCTTGAAAGTACTCACTGTAAACTCTGAAAACTTTGAAAAAAATATGTAATTTAATGGAAATGATAAAAAAAAACAAAATAAATTTTAAGTTTGAATAGAAAAAAAAACGATAAACCTAAAACAGTTACCGATTGAAAAAGAATGTGGTAACGCTTTCTTTTACAGTACAGTACTTACAGTGTACTTAAGTGGTATTTACATGGTACTTATTGTGTAACTACTGGGTACTTTCAGGGTACTTACATGGTACTTTCTATGGAATTCACTGGGTACTTACATGGTACTTTCTATGGAATTTACTGGGTACTTACATGGTAGTTTTTTGTGTCTTATCTGTACTTACATGGTACTTACTGTGTATTTATATGGTACTATTTGGTTCATACCTATGTGGTACATACTGGGTATTTATAATATACTTACTGGGTATTTACATGTTGTGCAAAGGGGTCTTTTGTGGTACTTACCACATGTATGAACAAGGTAAGTACAAATAAAGTACCTTGACCTTTAGGTCTTCACTCACTGCATGTTTCATGGTATTTACTATGAATTTACCACAGAAACTACCCCTTAAGTACACTGAAACTGTACTGTAAAAGAAAGTCAGCCCTATTTCCACTCTATTACATAGTACTTTCAGTAGTAAATACTGGGTATGTTCACGTATTACCTTCCTATACAGTATACATACACACTTGGTCTTCTGACCTCACCAAATGAGACAATGCTAACTTGTTGGTAAAGGTGAACTAACTGCATTGTAAAAACATATTCCTACTTCTTATAACATGAGGCAAATGTAAAGAGAAACAATAAGCAGTGAAAACAACTATCTTTAATATGAAACACTTCTGCAGCATACAAAGTGTCATCACAATGAAATATGTTTTAAGTACAAAACAGTACAAAGGAGCATTCCAGAAAACACATTATTGGCCTGAGGGTCGTATTTTTGTCCGTCAAAATTCCATCAGCAGAGTTTGGTAACGGTGCAGGACTTCTTCAGGGTTTGGAACTGCAAGAAAATTCACAATAAAAGCTCAAATGAACATAAAAAGCACAACAACTTTGATGAAGTACAAAATATATTTTACTTATTTAATCATTTCTGTGAGGAGTTTGATAAATCTCTGTGAATTCCTTATTGCTTTGACTGCAATGCTTGAAATTAATCAATTATTCCCATTTATAAACATGATAGATTATTATTCAAAACTTGACTTTTTTTAAATATTGTTCTAAACATTAACTTGTTTTATTATATAATGTCAGGAAAATATGTAAAACAACAAGGTAAATATTTACTTTTAATATTAAAAACACCCAGAGTGTGGGCTTTTGTTAAGTAGGTCGGGGCGAGCAAAGTTGCAAATTCCCAGCGCACTTGAATGCAGCATGACAACGTGAACGTGCATTAATCCGGGGAGCCTCGAGGCGCGTGCAACAGTTTGAATTTCTCTTCATTTGGCAGGTAAGCCAGTGTTTTTGTAAATATTGGATAAAATATATGTAAATATTTAAACTGATCAAACTTTATAAAGAAGCTAACCTCGTGATTTCAAACCGCTCTCTGTGTTTGAAACGTGACGTCAGAGCATGCCTGCTACTTTACTGCAATAATTTCAAAATGTATAACTTTTCAAAGTTTGTAATGAAAATCTACAAAAATTGTTGTTACTTACCAGCAGAGGAGCGCCTGTAAAACTAGCACGTAGCCTAAATGATGAAGTCTGTTGATCAGTGCACGTTTGAGCGCATGTCTCTCTGGGAAAATCAAAGAAAGGCGTTTATTTTGAAAATAATGATGACGTACTTCCGTCTTTTTACCGCTTTAGATCAATGGTGAAGAAGACATCCCAGAAGAATCCGTGAAGCTACAGGAGTGTAAGCTAAAGTAAGCTAAATCCACCAAGTGAACATATTATTTACATGAATGAAGAGTTTAACTGCATTTTCTTTTCTTTCTCCGTTTTTATTTTATTTTTATTTATTTTATCAAATATGATAGAGAAAACAATACCACCCAACAGTAAAGGTAACTGTTTGAATATTTAAAACATATTTTTGAGTAACTGTGTTGACTTTGAAATTGCCTATTTATTTCTTTTTTTCCTTTTCGTTCACACTGCCATGTGTTTGATGCTAATGCAAATTGTAGGTATGAATAATATTTATAAAGAAGAAATACACACAGCAATTGCCAATTAAAACATTACTTTGACATTCTTTGTCTAAACAAATTAGATTTTTTATGGCAATTTTGATTTTTTTTTCTTTGTTTTCTTTTTTGTTGTTTTTGTGTATGTAACTGAAATATAAAGTTGTGAATAATCTATCATGTTTATAAATGAGGATAATTGATTAATTTCAAGCATTGCAGTCAAAGCAATAAAGAATTCACAGAGATTTATCAAACTCCTCACAGAAATGATTAAATAAGTAAAATATATTTTGTACTTCATCAAAGTCTCTATGCTTTTTATGTTCATTTGAGCTTTTATTGTGAATTTTCTTGCAGTTCCAAACCCTGAAGAAGTCCTGCACCGTTACCAAACTCTGCTGATGGAATTTTGACGGACAAAAACACGACCCTCAGGCCAATAATGTGTTTTCTGGAATGCTCCTTTGTACTGGTTTGTACTTAAAACATATTTCATTGTGATGACACTTTGTATGCTGCAGAAGTGTTTCATATTAAAGATTGTTGTTTTCACTGCTGTATTGTTTCTCTTTACATTTGCCTCATGTTACAAAAAGTAGGAATATGTTTTTACAATGCAGTTAGTTCACCTTTACCAACAAGTTAGCATTGTCTCATTTGGTGAGGTCAGAAGACCAAGTGTGTATGTACACTGTATAGGAAGGTAATATGTGAACATACCCAGTATTTACTACTGAAAGTACTATGTAATAGAGTGGAAATAGGGCTGACTTTCTTTTACAGTCCAGTTCCATTGTACTTAAGGGGTAAGTACCAAGTAATATTCAAGTGAACATACCCAGTATTTAGTAATGAAAGTACCATGTAGTTGAGTGGAAATAGGGCTGACTTTCTTTTACAGTACAGTTTTAGTGTACTTAAGGGGTAGTT
The DNA here is from genome assembly GCA_023969325.1 of Oryzias curvinotus. Taxonomy (NCBI): domain Eukaryota; kingdom Metazoa; phylum Chordata; class Actinopteri; order Beloniformes; family Adrianichthyidae; genus Oryzias; species Oryzias curvinotus. Next base: position 5,155,883 of record CM043720.1, read on the forward strand.
TCTGTGGTAAATTCATAGTAAATACCATGAAACATGCAGCGAGTGCAGACCTAAAGGTCAAGGTACTTTATTTGTACTTACCTTGTTCATATATGTGGTAAGTACCACAAAAGACCCCTTTGCACAACATGTAAATACCCAGTAAGTATATTATAAATACCCAGTATGTACCACATAGGTATGAACCAAATAGTACCACATAAATACATGGTAAGTACCATGTAAGTACAGACTAGACACAAAAAAGTACCATGTAAGTACCCAGTAAATTCCATAAAAAGAACCATGTAAGTACCCAGTAAATTCCATAAAAAGTACCATGTAAGTACCCAGTAAAGTCCCAAGAAAGTACCATGTAGGTACCCTGAAAGTACCTAGTAGTTACACAATAAGTATCATGTAAATACCACTTAAGTACACTGTAAGTACTGTACTGTAAAAGAAAGCGTTACCAAGAAGGGTTATTAATAACAGCTGCTGTTTTGTTTTTTTCAATTTTTGTCTTTTTTTCAGTATTGACCCTAATTTTACATGGGGGCGGGGCTTTGAGCTTATTGGCTACCGGAACATGATTGACATGAAGTTTTGGTGTCATCAGTTGTTGGTGTGCCTGCGTCATTCCTCCTCTGATGAGGTTATATCAAACTTCAGGAGAGCGTCATCACCCAAACCTTCATCACCCCATGTCAATCATGTCCTGGTAGCCAACAGGCTCAAAGCCCCGCCCCCACAGAAACAAACGTCCAGTGTACTCTATTGGCAATCATCACCTTCACAAACAAACAAAGCCAGAAAAATCAAATCATAAATACAACTTTCAAAATAAAAGTGTCACAACCTTCAATTCAACATGGATTAGCCTACTTAGTCGAATTTTGAAAGTGAATACGTTCTTCTTCCTTGTGCTGTTTAGCAAGTAACAGTACTATTCAAAGTTCAAAGTTCAAAACCGTCAATTTAAAAAAATGTAGAAACATGGTAGTTCACCCTGATGAGAGGCTTGAAGTTTGACACTCTGACCCAGTTTAAAGAGTTTTAATATCAAGCTGTAATCTGATTTAAGGTGGTTTTGGAGGAGTGAATATCTCCTTCAGCTTGCTTTTGTCCATAGAGTAGTAGATTTTTCTTTTAAATGTTTTGGTCTTTTTTGTATAAAAGACAAATAACAAGTTTTCTCCCAGAGGAAAAGATTGCAAATGATCAATCCCTGAAGAATTAGCCAGGTTTGTTACTTCCTCTTTTTTTAACATCATGTTTGGTTTTCTTTTTAACTTTGCTGACATGCAACAATATAATTTATAGGTGCACTTGGCCCTTTAAGGCTCTTGTATTATGTCTGTATTGACGATTACAGTTGGGATGCACAATGTTTTGGCTAATTTTGTACATTTCTGTGTTGATGCATGCAAAAACAAGCACTGTGAGGCATACCATAGCTTGTTACCATGGGTGCAGGTGATGGCCTTCCCACTGCAAATGCACCACTCATGAAGCCAAAATTGGTCCCTCCGTGGAACATGTAGAGGTTGATGGACATGTCCAGCTTCAGAATTTCAGTGACTACAGCCATCATATCTGCAAAGAAAGGAGCTGGTAAATAGTCTGGACTTATAGCGCTTTACCACCTTCTCAGAAGGCCCAAAGCCTTTCACCCACGCACACATTCACATTCTGAGGGACACAGAAATATATCAGAACTATTTTCTATTTAAATAAAACTATGAAAATGCTTCAGACTCTATGGCGAGTAATAGTAGTTATGAGAAAAATGCTTTCAGTGGCCAAAAACAGTGGTAGGCAAATGAACGACTAGCAGAAAGAAGGCTTCAAAAGGGTGGCTTTATTCACACCGGCGCTCCTTCTCTGTGCACTGTGATGAATAAATGCCTGTGATGCTGCTTATTCCCTGAGTCACACAATAGCAGTTGTTGCAACACTTTTTATAGCGTGTTCATGTCGGGCCGCTGCTCGTGCGGTCTTCTTAACCGGTTCCAGACCTTGACCCAAAACTCAAAAACAGTTTGTGCAGCTGAACCAGTCATCAAGTAAAAAATGTATGTACTCGTAGTTTCCGGAGTATAAACCGCTACTTTTGTCACACGCCTTCAACCCTGCGTCTTATTCAATGATGCGGCTAATGTATGCGTTTAAAATCAAACAATTTTGTATGCATTTTTCTAACGACCACTAAGGGGCGCTCGAGCAGAAAGGGTAAGAGTGAGACGGGGAATACAGTGTATGTGTGGAGGAAGAGACATGTTTAATGTGAATTCCTGCTTTGTGAATGAATAGCAGAAACAGACCCTCATCATGGAAAATGAAGAAGAAATGCAGATGATGCAGTTTTCAAGTTCAAAGCAATCGTTAAAGCAGAGTGAGAAAATCTTCCTTCGGGGTTCACTTCCATGTTGGGACCCTCAGAGCCTCCAGAGCGGGTCAATAAAGAATCATTCACCGTTCTTCTGGGGAAACCTTTTATTACAGTTCTCCTTCACTCTGTATATCAAACATGAATGCCACCCCCAACACACTTCCACTGCGTGCTCTGCCCTCCCTCCGCTGCAACAACCCCTCCTTCTTACACACGCGGCGCGGTTTCAGCACATACACATCCTCATTCTACAACACGTTTCAATGTGGGCACATGCGGCTTATGTATGTACAAAATGGTTTATCCTTTGAAATGTAGTGGGTGTGGCTTGTAATCAGGTACGCTCTGAGTCTATAGTCTGGAAATGATGGTGTATAAATCAACAGCATAATTACCAAAAAACGCAGAACTAGTAGCCAGTTCTAAATGCTTCCTATGGCTCTTTTGTGCAGTAAATTCAGTGATTGTATTGTTTTGCATGCATACTATAGGATTTGTATAACTTGGCTCTGCATATCTGTGAATTTCAAAACTGAGCTAGCCTTTTGCTTTGAAAGGCCATTAATAACCATTTTAATGTTAATGACATTATACTAGATTGTTTTTTAAATTCATACACGTATATTATATTTTTTCAGACGCTGGAGACAGAAAAACAAACTGAACTACAATATACAATAAAGGTCAAACATCTACAAAAACTATTAAAGCTATGAGACACATCATACTGTCCCTTTAATATTAAAAAAGGTAAAGGGAATAATATCATTTACATAACCATTTTATTATGCTACTTTATAAGAACTAACTTTCTTCCATGTTGTTTTTGATTTCCTACTAATTCTTGGTTACTTTTTGTAAAGAAAATTCTAGTTATTTTCAAAGAGAAAATAAGTCTGCTTAAATCACCATTTATTTGTAGAAATGTCAATAAAGGTTTCATCTTTTTGGAGGCATTCTACGGATGCTTGGAAATCCAAGACAGGTTTTAGCAATTTTCCCTTTTTCAACTTGTTGTTTTTGCTTTTATGAGTAATAAAAAAAAGTTACAATTCATCATCAGTGTAATTCTGGTAGAAAATAGCGTCTGCTTTTGAACACATTCAGCCTTTTTTGTCAAGCTTTTGGTGCATTTTGTGTGATCTAGGTAATATTGTTCATAAACCATAAAGTTTCTATCATGTATTGTAGAGACTGATTGTCACTAACTGGATTGTCTTCATTAGCTACCTTTGGTTAGTGTACTCTGAATAAAATCAAAAATGCGTCATGTGAACACGCCATTCGGAAAACTCTGACGCGATCAGACTTATTGGGATGAAACACATTTTGGTGCGGCTCTGCAGGAGGCTTCGGAGCGCAAACAGGACTGGTCGGCTGCCGGACTCCAGAGAACCGTGTCTCAGAGGAGAGGCGGTTGTCTGGAGGAGGCTTTTTAATGCCGCTCTGCGCTCTGAGCAGTCCTGTAAAAACGGGCTAACAATCATGTGAGTTCATGCTACCAATCGTGTCCAATAAAAATAGGCCGATATTTTATTTGCAAGTATTTACATGCGGCTAAGATTCAGATTCTGCTTTTCCTGCACATTTTTTAAGTGCGTCCATGGCTAAATGTTGTTGTTGGTCGCACAAATGAACCCAACCATAACCCAACCCCTCCTCTGGGTCTGCGCGGCTAAGAGTTCAGCACTAGCCACACGTATTTAGAAAATGACGTGCCAGTAGTCACTTTCATCAAAAATATATAAAGGCAAGCTCAGAAGATCATTTTTCTACATGCTAACCATGCCTAACCAGCCATGTTTGTTTACAACAGGACTCTGCTGCTTCTTCTACGCCCCTTTTTCAGCGCCCATGGAGTTCAAGTCTAATCTGATCTCTGAGCAGATTAAAGACATTTTGCACATGTACAAGCAGCTAAAGTTATGATATATAATGCATATTTTCAATCTAAGTAGCACAAGTATGAGTATTCCAGTTTAACTGCAGTTGTAATAGTAAATCATTTGAATCCAGATTGTAGATTTGGTCAATCACTTTTCTGCAGTGAGGGACTGAGCCAAACTCCCTCCATGTTGGAGTGACCTGCTGCTGGGCGTGCTGCTTTGCTCTGTTCAATGAATTTGTAAGGACATGACTATGTTATGAATAATTGCATGTTTTCTCCACTTGTGACGGTCTTTTTATTGGTTTTATTTTGGCATACAAGTTACATTTTTCAGAGTAAAATGGTTTGTCTGAAAGCTTTCTTCTTGAACAAGTACTACAAAAACTACTACTATACTACACCGACTGAAACCCTGCCTTAATGCTATGTTCACGTCGACCTGGTCAGAGCATCTTCAAGTGAGCACTCCCAATGAAAAGTCTACATAAATGTGTGTTTCAGGGCTATGCATTCAGAATTCCCTTGTTCACGCACCGCTACACAAGTTTCTACGAGCATTTTAGGCCTTGACGTACAAAACAGCTGTTGAACACGAGTTAAAAGTTAAGGCAGTTTAACCCTGACCGAACAGGGAATCGGATTTGGTAGTGACGTATGGTAAAGTCTTTTTCAATACATGGTATCACACACCATGTCAAATAGATCATGGAGGAGGAATTAATTTTAGCGGTTTGTGCTCAGATGGATCTCTATGGCAGTGTTTTTCAACCAGTGTGCCGCGGCACACTAGTGTGCCGTGGGAAATTGCCCTCATTAACTGATCTAAAAACATTTTCCATCTCCAGGATTTCAGTTCTGTGTTCATCCAAACAAACCCTGATAAAACACTGAGTAGTTAGGAATATGAAAGATCATAAAATACTTTTTTCTTTGTGTTTATTTTATTTGATTAAAGACATTTTGATCAGACTGACTGTACCGCGATTTAGCTGCAGCTTCGGCTGTATTTAGGAAAAGCCCCGCCCCTTAACTATCTCCACCAATCATTCTTGGATTCTTAATCACATGTCATCAGTCTGACCAATCAGAAGTGGTTAAAATCTTAACTTCCTTGTCCCGATTTAGCTCGTAAAGTCGCTCAGTTTTAACAAAAATACCAGCTAAAGCTCGTCTTTAGCGGTGTAGCTTTCCACAGAATCCGGTGTCAGACCGTGGAACAAGTGAACAAAACCATGAAGCTCTGAAAAGCGATCTCGGGGCGGTTTATGCACTACATCTCCCATGATGCATTGGGGTAAAGCGACCGCGCATAAGGAGATATGTTGTGAAACGTCTTATAACCAACGAACACACCTCAAACTGTTTTTAAATCTTCTACCTAAACTTTTATTACATCTTTTAGAAAAAAACAGCTGCAGCTTTCAGCTTTTTCTGCCACAATCATCTCAAAAATGCACGTGAGATTGTGGAGGGACTGTAGATCAATACAGACTATGAGTTTCTCCCTTTTTTCTTTTTTTTTTTTTTTGGGATGCTGGTGTGCCGCGGGATTTTTTTTAAGGTTAAAGTGTGCCGTGGCTCAAAAAAGGTTGAAAAACACTGCTCTATGGCACCAAGTCTTACAGATATTGGAATAGAGCTGTGAAAGAAAAAGCCAGGAGCCAGACTTGTGAGATTTTCACCGCTTCGACATTTCGTGGCAAAGCCTCCTCCAACTGTAGGCGGTGGACATGCGCTGGTAAACAGTAGAAAAAGAAAAAGAAGTCCCTCCCTGCTTATCCAGTGTGAACATAATGGGCTCTAGCGTGTTCTTAAACTCACGTCACATGCCTGGCATGAACGCAGCATTCTTCTCATAAAGACCTCGTCTTACCCTCCGCAGGAAATACATGATGAAGACCACCCCATAGGTCAAACCAGCCAGACCAGTACTCCATCACCATCTTTGGTTTCTGAGGCTGTTGGAAAAGGAAATGTGTAAACATGGCTGCATCTGTTGACTTGAATAAACTCACGGCATTACAACAAAATGGTCTAATTGTACGTATTGTAGTGCAAGAGTACGAGTTAGAGAGCACAGGCCAGTTCTAAAAGGTTCTCAGTAAAGAAGAAACCTTTTGAATTCCAGAATGTAACTCATTTGAATACTAAAGTAACTGGAGCAGGTCAGTTAACGAAGTAACCACAAGACGACTGGTCACAAAGGCAATTCAGTTCTCATTCAAACCAACAAAAACAATCCAAATTTCGTCACAGTATGGTTTAAAGCTGTGTTTGAATGTAATACTTGTGACAACAACATTGTAGGTGATTTTTTTTTTTTTACCAACCTCGTATTTGATGTTGAAATCATTGACTGTATATGAGAACTGGACTGAGCGCGGTGATATCACCCAATAAAAATGTCTTACTTCCAGCAAATTGAAGCCAATTCAGTTGCCAATTTTCTGCGATACGGATGTCGCCATGATGGAGTCAGATGACGGTCAGAGTCAATCTATGTCGCCAATCAGGAGTAAGCGTGTTCAAAGTCCACACCTCTTCCATTGGAAGCGCCTCAGGAGAATTTGTCAATCAAACCTTCGAGGTGGGGGCTTTTACTGAGGCATCTGATTGGTCAAAAATAGAATCACTGAGTAATAGCTGTTTGGTTCTCAATAGAAGTCTATGGGGTTTTGACTTCTTGGAGCCAGCAGGTACTTCCTGTTTGGAATGCCAGGGGGAGGAGTCTCTTCTTCCAGTTCTTTTATGTACAGTGGTTGAAATGAGCTCGTTTGTGTCACTAAAAACAAAATCTGTCTTTTCTAAGGTGGCATCTGAATAGATAAAGAAAAACACCAAGCTGGAAAACCTGGTTCCAAAATGGTAAAGGGCGTATACTTGTATTGTCCTTCTCCACCTTCCTCGAAGGCTCAAAGTGCTTTACAGTCCCATTCACCCATTCTAACACTGATGGCGGCTCTGCTGACGAACGCTGGCGCCAGCCATCCACTGGGGACACTTTGACACATGGGTGGGAGAGGTGGGATCAAACCTGCAATTTTCTGATCAGAGGTTGACCGGCCGTGGTGCAGCGGTAGGGCGGTCGACCCATGATCGTAATATTGCAGGTTCGCCCATGTGTCGAAGTGTCCTTAGGTAAGACACTGAACCCCACCTTGCCTCTGGTGGGAGGTTGGCGCCAGTGTTCGGCAGCGGAGCCACCACCAGTGTGTGAATGTGTGTGTGAATGTGTGTGTGCATGTGTGAATGGGACTGTGACTGTAAAGCGCTTTGGGCCTTGGTAAGAAAGTAGAAAGCACTATATAAGTATACGCCATTGAGTGTGGCATACGCCAGTATATACCATTTACCTTACCACTGCACCACGGCCCATGGTCTAAGAATGCTCCAGATCAAAAGTCCATGTGCTTTGTTTCTCTTTCTTCCAGCTACTCTATAGAACTTCTGACATCAAAAATTGCCCTACCATATGGTGATGAGCTATAATGGACTGTTTTATGTTTTGATTGAATAAAAGAACCTGCTGTGAAAATATGGACGGCTAAAAAAGAAGCAGGACGGTGGATCTTGGGCCAAACAGGGTTAAGAAACACATTTGTGGAGGTTTTTGCAATGATTTGGTAAAACTATTAAGAGTGCATTTTGAGAACGCTTAGCCTTTCCCAGCAACAATAAACCATCGGTCTCTATTTTGTGCCAGTCTTATTAAGACGATTGTTATTTTCCAGTTGATCCAGTCCCATGGTCTCATAGCTATACAAAAATGAAATGAAGTGAAATAGAACATCATGAGTGCTGTTTATGTCAATCCAAAGATGGATACGGGATACAAAAAAACTGATTTTGTATTTCAGAGGAACCTTTGTGCAATAAAATAAAACTCACTTGAATTTTCTCAAGATACTTGATTTCCTCTGGGTCCAGTTTCTGAAAATTGATTGTTTCCAGAGCTTCCAAGAAAGAAAACAAAAAAGTTATTCACTAAAAATTTCAGTCTTCCTTTACGTTGCAAAGAGAGGCGTCACACAAATGCTGAAATACTTCTTGATTAATAAAAAATTACAAAAGAAAATATCAAATATGGTATTAGAGACAGTCTATGCTTAAAAAAGAACAATGCTGAGACAGATAAAGTAGAATAGCTTCAATGCACCGTTCATGGTGAATGTATATTTTTTTACAGGTCTCCTATTGATGATTACCAATGCACATGTTTAGAAATAGTTAGTCTGATTTCTTTCTCATATTCTCATCTTGCTGATATAAATGCAAAAAGACCAATTTCCTGTTGCTTCACAGAATTCATAGCAAACAAAATGATCTTGAACTGCAGATGCATGAATGCAAATCCGTCCTTGTCCCGGACCTCTTGGCAATTTAATTAAAAAACAAAAAAAAGAAGCTAATTGGACAAACCTCCTTTCACTCCTCCAAGCTTTAGTCCATCCTTGTTATCGGAGGTCACCAGCAGCTCTGTGATGCCCCTGGACAATAACGCCTGGAGAGGAAGTGGAGGGGAAAATAAAAACATTCATTATGTGCCCTTTCTTCTTTTTGTCAATTCTGAAAGCAACCTTAATGGGTTTTCAAAACAGGATTTCTTACCTCCTTGATAAAAGGCATGTATTCTTCATCCATCGCATAGGAACCATACTCATTCTCTACTTGAACTGCTATGATCGGGCCCCCCCGGGAGTACTGCTCATCAATTGACCAATGAAATGAGGACACAAAATAGTGAGATATATAGTCAGTACTCTTTGTCTTTGTCCCTTCTTTATAAAACTACATCTTAAAACAATCGTGTATTGAGATAAAAGACATTAATGATACACACAGAGCCGATAAGAAGCATTAAACAGTCATTAGCTACATTTTTCACAGGGGTTTACAAAATGTATCTATAAAAGACAAAACATCATGACATTAAAAATAAGATGCATACAGTTTAACATATAGATGTTTGTTTTTCTTCATAGGTGAGGAGGCTCATGTCACGTGAGTAAACAGGAAGTGCTGTGAGACCGCTGTGCTACCAAATTAGCATAGCTCAGGTCAAACTAGCCTTTTTGCTTCCTTATCCGCCAACTTCAGAAAAACATTGTTACCGACTGTGACAGAGCACTCGTCTGTCACGGTGTGAGCGTTAAATGAAGTGGATTTGCTTGTGACAGCATCAGTGGGTGCACACACTGTACAGCTGGAAAGTTCCAACAGCTCTTGTCATTCACTTTTTTTTTTTTTTTAACTTTGACAAAAATGTTCTCCTTTATTAAAATAAATAAGCGTGCAGCCTCAGTGCAGAGACGTTGGTCATTGTTTACTGTTAGCCAAACAGTAACAACAGCTAGCTTTTTTTTGGTTTGTTTTTGTTTTTTTTTTTAAACTTTATTGAATGTAAAATTCAATACAAAACAATATTAAACAGTAAACAGGAACAACAAAGGAACAAGCCAGGGGGTTTTTACATTTTACACAGATATATTGAAACTGACACACAGATCAAATGTTTTGATGGCTTTCTTATTGTCAGAGTTTCTTATTGTCTTAATGTATTGTTTGAGCTCACTGATAAAGACTGAGAAATGAGGGGTATGATTCGTAACTTTGGATTTAGGAATGTGCCATTTGCATAAGAACAATAAAAGATGACTGTTGTTTTTTATGAGATGGACAGTGGGTGGGGCCAAACATAACATTTTCTGAGTACAGGTGACAGTCTGGGTCAATGTGGAGGAAATGAAATGATTTTAGACCAGAGAGTGGAGGAAAAGGAACATGACCAACACAAATGTACAGCATCTTCAGGGGGTTCTGGACACACAGAGCAGCTTACATCAATATCATCTTTGAACCGTTGCAGATATAGTTTGGATGGATAAAATTTATGGATCAGTTTGAATGAGATTTCTTTCACTTCATTGGTTAAAAAGTATTTTGCTGGTAGATTCCAGATCTTTTTCCATTCTAAATGATAAACTAAATTATTCCAATAAGGAACTACATAGGAAGAGTGAGCGTATATGACGGTTTGTGTTTCGTGAAGAAGAAAAACTGATTTGGCCTATTTCTATTTTAGTTGGATCAATTGGTAATAAGGTTGGACTCTGCAATGATGAACTTTTGAATAACGTAGTAATACATTTAGGAATTGCTTTCAACACAATGTTAAACTCAGTTTTTGGTATTTTGATGGAATATTTGAACCAGAATTCTTCATGTGACATTAAAGATCCGTTTGAGTTAAACAGCTGATGGACCAAAAGGATGTTTTGATTAAACCAAGATGGATAAAATAAAGATTTATGTCTATAAGTAATGTCTTTATTGTTCCATATGTAGTATCTGTGGGGAGAAAAATTGTGTTTGTAAATGAGTGACCAGGAAAGTAACATTTGTTTATGGAAGCAAGAAAGCTTAACTGGGATCTTTTGTACATTATAGTTACAGAATAAAAGAAAGTTTATGCCTCCTACTTTGGAGAAAATGTAATCTGGTATGAAATTCCAGATTGAAGTTGGATTCGTAATAGAATGTCTCAGCCAATTTATTTTGAAGGTATTATTTAATGTACAGAAGTCTAGAAAGTTAAGACCACCCTTATCATAAGTGTTCATTACAACCGTTTTTTTAATATAATGGTTTTTGTTCCTCCAAATAAAGTTAAACAGCATTTTGTCAATGGATCTCAGAACTTTTTTGTCAACATTGAGGGATAAAGCCGCGTACGTTTGGCAAAACTCTGCCTCTCAATGATAAATCTCTCTGGAGCCACTGGTTCAGCTTTGTCTGTGTTTTATTAATAATTGGGTCAAAATTTAATTGGCATCTGGCTTTTTTATCTTTAGAGAAGGTAGTTCCTAGGTAGGTGATGGACTCTTTCACTGGAATATTGCAGATTGAGAGGACATTGCAGTGTTTAAGAGCGAATAATTCACATTTTTTATGTTTAAACAGAGTCCAGATGCAACGGAAAAATTATTGATCAGATTAATAGCTAACGGTACCTGAGAGTGATCTTTTAGAAACAGGGTGGTATCATCAGCGCGTTGGCTGATAGTGACTGTGTGGTCTGCTAATGAAATACCTTTTAGTGAGCTGAGTTTATAGAGTTAGTGAGGAGCTGGGTACAGAGGAGGAATAGATGAGGGGAAATGGGGCATCCTTGCCTGACTCCTCTTTTTAGTAAAAATCGAGGAGAAGTCCCAGCATGAAGTCTGATAGAACAGTTTCCTCCTGCATACAGTGGTTTTAACAGCCCCTCTAAAAAAAGGACCAAAACCAAATTTTTCTATTCGCATGGAGTATGAAGTTGTGTTCAATTGTGTCAAAAGCTTTGTAAAAATCGAGAAAAAGGATAAGACTTTCGTCGGGGCAATAAACTTGTCATTCACTTTATTTTCTGTTTTTGGTTGTTTTCTATGTTTTATTTGTTTACTTCCTGATTTCTTAGGGGCATTTCCTGTATCCAGGAGGTCCAGTGGACCCGTCTGTTGTTTAGGTTTCCTTTGACAGGCCTGTTTTAAATTCAAAATGATTTATTTTTATTTTGTATTTTTGTTTAAGACTTGTTAAACTGAAGACATTTGTGTTTATTTATGTTACATTTGTGAACAAGGAAAATGCATGAAAATGTTATTTTGTTTCTTAGGGAACGTGTTTGATTGTGATTGGTAATTGTGTTGGTTTGGTTTGGTGAGGGGAGGAGCCAACCACCTAGAAAAGAGGACCTCTTTTCAAGATGGACGTCTCCTTTTTGTTGCTGTCTGCCTTCCTTGCTGCTGCACTGTTGGCTGCTTCCCTGCCAAAGCCTTTTCAATAGGTGCACTTTCCCCTCATTTTGCTTGAAGGCAACATAAAGACTGACAGCACCTTGACTTTTTGGTGTGGACAGTGGTTTGTTCTTCTGACACCGACATTGAAATAATTGAGTCTGGAGGCTCTGGAAGATTACGAAGCTTACATTGATGAGGGATTCGCGTTATGGAGAAGACGCAAACGCGTATATTTGTATCAACCCCTTTTGTATTTGAGGCTAAGCTTTATTTATAATAATTATATGTATATGCATTTCTTGTTGGACCGGTCGGAAAAAAGAAAAGCGAGAGGGAGAGAAAGCTAGAAACACACACACGTGCGCACACACACCAACATTGTGTACGTTCTGCTTTCATGACATCCTTGAGTGTGGCCATATGAACCTGAAGGGAACTGCAAGACGCACCTGCGACCCCAATTAAGAAGTGGCCATTCCTGTCTTCACCCTCTACAGGCCCAGACAACACAAAAGCCTGCAGCCCCCATAGGAGCCAACCACGCGTGCGGGTGCATGTGACTGAAGCCTTTAGTAACAACTATGAGTTTATTCTGCGAGCAAGCCAGTGCCCATACTCACAGAAGGATTTTTGAAGGGCCTATAACATGTTTAATCAACTTTTGGAGTGTATGTGATGTTCATGCATCACAATACATAACCTCAAACCAACATTTGATCCATTACGCCGAGTATTGCTCTAAAAACCTGTTTTAAGCATCAGCCCCTCCCAATCCATGAGCGGGTTCTCACTATGTGACATCACAAAGGGAGGAACCGCCCCGTCCAGGAAGAGTCTATGCTGCCAGCACCGCCCCCCCCAGACACCTTTTCTGGGACTTGCTAGTGATGTTTGGCAAAAACGCTTTCTTTTTCTAAGCACAATCTGCACATCCACCTTTGCAAAGGTTGGGATGTTGTTTGACACGCTGCTGACTCTATGATGATGTCATGAAATGGGCGGCGCCCACATAGAGAGAAAGGCGGAGATCGAGTTGACTTACTTACATAACTAATATTTCATAGAAATAGTGTGCCAAAGGTAATATATGATCATATGTATAGCTATAGTTTACTAGAACAGTTTAATAGAAAAGCTTGATATAGGCCCTATACACAATTATTTAGACTGTGGTTAGATTCAGCACTAATTCTAATTTAAATGACAACTTACTGAGTAGATTTTCATATTTCATCTCATAACTGAGGAAGGCTTGGCCGTGTTAATGTCATTATAGTGAAGGATGGATCATGTGGGCTAATCTAACCATCTTTCTATTACAGATTTCCAGTTGTACATGGTTAGAGAGACAAAGTGAAGGTGTTTGTTTATCTGTTAGCCCTAAATCTTCCAAAGTGGGCTTTTCTTTTTTTAAGCTATCTCAAACCACACAGGTAGTCGAGAATCCACCCGTGTTTTCTGTAGGACAAGTCAATTAGCTGACTTTGATAAGAGTGGAAGTTAAAATTGGGATTGATGGTGTGAAAGATGAAGGTCAAACAAGTACTGATAACCTTCATTAGCCAGGAGCTATTCATTTCACAGAGCCAGCAAGTGTCTGATTGGAGATCAAGAGGGATTACCTGCTCAGTAAGAGCCCCATTCCTGAGGACAGAGGTTTAAAAAAATACCTAAAGCTTTGAAGGAGTTTAAAAAATAAAAAAAAGGTCAAAATCAAATGGTGAAGCGTGACAAATACAGAGAAATCCCCGCACAAATGGATAAATCCTGATCTTTGTAGCAGGAATTTCCTTTTAAACCAGAAGTAACTGCGAGAATTTCCTGCAGTACGTGATCTGTACCGATGATCCAGCTGTTTTTGGACCACCACTTTCCCATAAGAAAACCAAAATCCAGTCCAAATATTCAAATGACCGCCAGAAGATGTCCCGATAAATGTTTAGGGGATAATTTGATATTATGCGATACTGCTGGATTTCCAGAAGGTTAGAAACTGACAGTAAACAAATCAGTGGAGACAGATTAGAAATAAAAAATGAACAGAGTTCATTTCTGTTTTTATCAGCAGCCTCATAGCAACTCAGACTCAGACGAAGCATAACAAGCTCTTTTACCTTCAGGCAGACAGCTGCCACGCGGCATTACCGCTACTGCTGGTGAAAACCAGTTTTACAGCCAATACTCAACACCACGCAGAGTTTTCTCCGTATCCATAACATGAGGAGTCTCCCCCTAAAAGGGCATTTAAACAGTTTTTAAAGACCCACTCAGATGAAAATTGGTATTTTGGATGATTTGAACATGTTCTTGTAGAATTTCTCTGATGACGGAGGACATTTAAAAACAAAAAGAAACTCAAAATGTCATTTCTGACGATTCCTTTCTTGAAATCGTTGTGAATGAGGAGCAGACGAAGAAACGCAGCGTGAAAGAATTCTCCGCTCCATTCTGATGCATCCACTGGCAGGCTAACAGATCCAGGTACGTCTTTGTTTTCCTCGTCCGAGCCGACAAGAGGACCTGGCTGCAACCATCAACGTCCAGAACCAGAAGTCCTCACCTGGAAGTGGAAGCCCCCCCACACCGCTCGGACAAAAACTTTATTCATAGGTGACCCTAACAGGTACACTTGTTTTCCATTTTAATCTTTAAAAAAAAAGTTTTTCTACCATTTTTGGCTTAGTTTGGATAAGTTCAAACTGTACGGCTGGATGGCTCCAATATTGCTCGCCATTTTTGTTGCACCAGTAATTTGGGTTGGGGGAGTGAGTGGCTATAAGCTAGCAGGAGAGCCTGTAAATGGACGGGTGACGGAAAGGGAGGGTGGGGTTTCCTCTGCGTCAACAGTCCCGCCCACAACTCTGAGGTGCCGCTCTGCAGAAACTATGTCCTAGCAAAACGACACAACTTTTTGGCTAAAAACAGCCTAATTATGCTTAAAATCCCACTGGGAACGCTTTGACAGTAGATGACTGGAGAGGCTCTTTAGGTTCTTTCAGCTCTGACTAGCATGAAAAGTACCTGATATGGAGCCACTTTCTTCATGAGGTGGTCAAAGTAAGAGTCGACTGCAGCTGTGAATCCTGGGTAGGTTGTTCTCAACCTCATGTTGTGATCTCTCAGAAGCCAACTGAAAAAAAAAAAAGAACAAAAAAAAAACCCCACAAAACAGGTTTGTGCCGTTAGTAATAAAAATAACATGGCTCTAAGCATGATTTCAGTTTCAGCCCTGAAGTCACGTTTCACTTCTCTGTATAAACATTTCATTTGGATAATTATCAAATAAACACAGCCTGGGCGTACACCCACGAGGGCAGGACTGATCCCGAAGTACCTGTGAGGAGTCTTTTCCTGCCAAAAGTAACTCTTTAAACAGATTCAATTTATCATCAATTACAAAAGCAAACAAATTCTTCCCTAACGCGACACGGCCCGTCAGCCTCCATTACTGCCGTCACCACCAGGCTTTAATGATCACGTAAATGAAGGGTGTTTAGGACTTCATGAGAACAAGTTTCACTTATTTTACCCAGATTTAACCAAAAAAAAGAAAGAAAACAGCAAACAGAATATTTGTCTGAAAAACATTTCTTCTACCAAACTAAAACTTCTGTTGTATATCATTGTATCCTGCTATAATGAATATGAATGCAACTCTAAAATGTAATGCTTTGAAATCATTTTATTGTGATTGATTAGCTTTTGGGGTTTGTTTTTTTCATTACCTGGGGAGTCCACCTAAATCCCATTCAGCACAGATGTACGGTCCAGGACGCAGAATCACCCAAATACCCAAGCTGGCTGCAAGGCCAAGGTAGGCTCTAGAGGCCGAAAAATGAACAAATAATGATCAAAGATCTCCTTCATAACAGCGGTTGCTTCAAAAAGGCAACAACAGCAAACACAAAGCAATGACAAACCATCTTCAACTGACCAATAGAACTAAAAAACCTTTGGACACCATTAAAAACTCTCCTGAAACTGAAGGTTCATCTTGTCAGCAGGATCGCTCCCTTAGAAAGCTCATGTGCAGCACAGCAGTGCCCCCCTCAGGACAAACTTTAAAACTTGTGGTGTTCCCTCTGTTCTTACTCCAAGTCCAGCTCCCCCTCGAAGTCGAACACCCCTCGCTCTGGCTCGTGCAGGTTCCATGGCACATAACTGAAAACAAGAAAGCTGCAGGTCCATTTCTGTGCCCTCAATATTTTATCCGCTTTTAAATTCAATAATTTTTAATGCAATAATTAAGGAAAAATGTGGCCCCCCAAAAATCCTGTAACATGTACAAACTTTCTTCCGTTTTGCTTTCTTATCAGAAAATAAATGGTAGAAATCGGATGTGCAGTTAGTAACACAGAGGAGCCCTCCTGTATCGGGGCAGATCAGGGCAATGTGATCAACTACCTTTAAGAAATGCACTAAGGACACACTTTAATCTAGAAAAAGGCCTTTTCTTTTAGGTTTTTTTTTTATCAGACTAATTCTCTCCTTTTCTTAATTTTAATGCTACATTTAGATCAAGTATCTGGTCTGCATACTGGGATGGCTGACACGGATGCTGCCAAATGCCTCAAGAGACCCTCTCTGATCATCTTTACATCCATTTTCAAAGCAGCCTTTTAATAATAACCGTGTTGTTTTTCGCTAAACTCCAAAAGTCTGTGTCGTTTTCTGGGACATAGTTTCTGCAGAGCGGCAGGAGTTTATCAGAAATTCACCTCTGAGTTGTGGTGACATGGAGCAACCCTGTCCTCCATTTCTGCCCCCCTTAACTGAGAGCTTTCTGTTTGCACACGCTCATACTGGCTTACAGCCCCTCACTGCCCCAATCGGATATTACTGGTGCAACAATACTGGAGCTGTCCAGCCGTAAGGTTTGGGCCAGGTGTCAGCTCAGACGGGGAAAACGAAGACGTCAAGGATCTATTCGTTGCCATCAGAGATCACCCAGCATGTGATCGACGTTACAAATACCATCTTTTCCAAATGATGATTTTTCGTCTGTTTCTGATTCACAATAATTTAAATAAAGAAATACTCAGAAATGCAATTTTAAGACTAATGTTCCTCACATATACATGTCCTCTATCATCAGAAAAATGTTAAAAACACCAAACACCGTTTTCATCAGAGTGGGTCTTTAAACATTGAGACTACCAACAGGCTTTGATGCAAGCTGGGATATTTTCCATACCTGCACTTTGTGACATAAAAGCCAGTCGTATTAGCACGGCACCATCATTCCTGATCTGTCCTATCAGCCCTATAAGTCACCTATTAAAGAGGATGTACATGGGTAGTTCTCAGTCTTTGTTAACCCAGCACTGGGGCGATTGAGGTGCACCATTAAAGGCACGGCCTGTAAATCATTTGCAGACAATATTGATGGTTTTTATTGCTTTACAACTGTTCCTTGTTGGGCTTTTCGCTGCACTCCAGCATCAACGAGAAGAAATGTTCCAATACTTCAATACTTGTTTGGTGTAGAGTCAATGGGTTCTGACATGAACACTAAATAATTATTATGCTCCATATAAGGTAATATTTTGTTTTTAATGAATTTAAAATGGAAGAGGTTAAATCCTATAGGTGAAACGTGGTAATATGTCAATTATAATTCATTCCTGTCGTATAGGTTCGAGTTTACAGGTAGACTTTGTGTGTTTTTTTTAACGTCTATCGGAATTCCCATCACAGCGTGTGCAGGTGGGAAGCCAGTTGTGCTGTAATCCGCACAGATACTTGATAACTTCCACCCACGGCCTAAGCGCCTCAGAGGACCTACGTTGTGAGAGTGTTGAGGCCACAAGCCTTCAGCTTCAGCAGACGGTCCTCCCAGTAGGCTTTGGGGACGCGGAAGTAATGGATGGAGCCTCCAAGGATGAGGAAGGGTTTTCTCTCCAAGGTGAAATGAGACGAGTCGGCCTTCAGTCCTTCAACGACTTGATGCATTTTTACTTCTGGCTGATTCCTGAGGAGCAGAAATAAATCCAAATGCATTTAAAAAGGGAGAATATTCATTTTTAAATCAATGCAAATAGACTCCAATCTACTAAACATACTGGTTTTCCATGAAATAATGTGAAAGCAGCTGGCACCTGCTGAGAAACCTCTTTACACAATCACAGGAAGGTCTGGGGTTATCACTGCATGAGTATTAATCATTGCAGGAAAGCCACGCCCACGTTTTGATCACAGATTTTACGTCGATTTCCAGCTGAATTGCTCTCCTTGCTCCTGGGTCTGACCATCACTGTGCGCTTTCTTGCGCAAACTGTCCGTCTGCAGAACGACGGCGGTAACCGGATCCGTCTGTGGGACGCATGAGGGTGCCCCGTCCCACGAGCGTCCGTTTAGTCACCATGAAGGTTGGGCCAAGGTTCACGGACTGTCAGAAGATTTTTCACCAAGAAATTGCTTTAAACCCACAAACTCGCAGCTAACGTTTCACGCGTTAATGGGCGGAGCTCCGTTTCCGTCCACTGTGCGCGCACACATTAGGACTTTGAGCGCACGGCTGGCTTACCTTCTGAGATGATAAACTATTATTACCAGGGCGGCGATGCAAAGCAGGGAAAAGTATCGCTGTTTCAGGGAGAGTCGAGCACAAAACGCGGAGTTTTCCATCGGAGCCGCCGCCGTCACTCCCTCCTCCTTCCAGCTTTGGTGTGCGCCGGCGAGGCGGAACGCATGCTGTCTCCTTTTCTATTCCCTGAGCGTCTGTTCAGGACGCGACAAGCACCAGCAGTGGGCGATCCTGTCGCACAACTTCATGCTGTTGCGCAAAAAAGAGAAAACGAGTCTAACATGGAATGCCAACGACCTAAACCAGCAGGACAGAAGCGCTTCTTCCGGGAGCCAGCCGTCGAATCAACAAACACGCTGATCGAAGTGGCTTTCGCTTCATCCTATCAGCTGTTCTGCTGGTGGGGCTTTTATTTTCTAAGGTTATCAAGGCCACGATTCAAATCGACACGCGGCAACCGGCGTGGTCTGAGCTTAGGGACCGTCACAAAATTACACCTTCACTAAAAAGAAAAGACTGTATCCACATTCATACATCACAAACAAGTCCATATATTTCCAAAATAATCTACACGTGTTCATGGACACACACGTGGTTATGGTCCTTTGTCCTTTAATCCTTTCAAAAGTGTGTGGAAAGGTTATCTCACGCTGCTTGTTTTATTGCCTGATGAACTGTGTCCTGTGTTAAAGATAGCAGACAGAGCTTTATTTAGTGCAGAGATACAAGGACCTGGGGTTTTTTTCCCTTTAAAAAAATGCTGAATTCAATTTTTTTCCACTCAGTTGCTTTTTCTTGGAACCCTTATGGACATACTGGGCATGTGACCCGTTCAGCAGCGCACAAAACACGCATTCGGCTTCTTCTTAGACCGGCGTGCACATCTCCAATGAGATGGAGCACCAACACTTCCTGCCTGGTCAAAAAGGAACATCAGCGCCTCTATTTCCTGAGGAGGCTCAGGCGCACTGGGATGGGGATTGCAGATGACCTCCTTCTACAGGTGTGTGGTGGAGAGCGTCCTGCCCTCCTGCATCACTGTGTGGCACGGCAGCTGCTCTGTGGCACAGAGGAAAGCTCTGCAGTGACTGACTATAGCTCCACAGAGGACCGTGGGCTGCAGCCTGCAGACCAGCACTGAGATCTACGAGACCAGATGCAGGAAGAATAATAAACTTTATTTGTATAGCACCTTTCAAGATAAAAATCCCAAAGTGCTTCACAGTAAAAGATGGTAAAAGACAATAAAACACAGAATACAGAGACAATTGAGAAAAGGCCATTTTAAAAAGAAATAAAACACTATAAATAGCGTTATATAAATAATATAAATATAATATATAATAATAAGTATAAATAAAACGTTTCATTGTAACCCCCCCACGGTCAACTTGCTAAATCACAGTACAATAATCATGCGACTGTGCAATACTGTAATATATTCTCCACTGTGCAATACTCAATAGGAATCATACCATATCATATTGATATTTACTTATCCCTGGCTTCTCACTATAAACGGCTGGCCCAGGACCAGAGACGCTAATTTCGTTTTATCAGTGTGTTAAAATGATAACAAAGATTCCTGAGTCTTTTTTTTTTCCTACTGTTTACTAGCGCATATCCGCCACCTACAGTTGGACTAGGTGCCAAATGTCGAAGCGGTGCAAAGCTCTTGAATCTTGCTCCAGGCTTTTTCTTTCACAGCTCTATTCCGATACATGAAAGACGTGATGTCGTAGAATTCCTCTGGCACAAAGCGCAATTAATAATTTCTTCTCCATGATCGATTATCAAAGGACTGACACAGTCAGTATTTTCTGGTCTCTTCTGAGGTAGTGGGAGCTGGCAGTGTTCTCCAGGGGGAGCAGAGGGCGACTGATGATCTTTCCAGCCGTCCTGTCGCCCTCTGTGGGACCTTCTTGTCCGAAGCCGAGCTAGCAGCAAACCAAACACTCACAGTCCATTAGCACTGGTTCAGTGATGTCTGAAACATTGTAATATATTTGTTTCCAGCATATAGAGTGAAACAGGGATAGAAAAAGACAGTGAGACAAAGAGAGAAAGAAAGCGAGCGTGCTTTACTGCTATTGTTCTGAAACGACAATGGTTTCCCTTATCGGTAGCGTTTGAGGCCTCCCAGCACCGTCTGTCTCTGGAAGGCTCTTTGGTAAGCACCACGGCACAGCAATAACAGCCTTTTTGATGCTATTTGGATTACATTTTCTTATATTTGGAATAGTCCTGTAAAGATATTTTAAGGTTTTCTAGTTTCAACCTTTTTTCCGGAGCACATGGTTTATATTTGTGTACTGCTGTATATCTGTGTTAAGACAGGCTGCCATTTGTTTACTAAAAGATGTTGTTTCACTCCCCTTCCGCCTGCCAGATTGCCTTTTAAAGCTTTGACGATGAGCCTTCGGGGTTTGAGAGCCGACTCGACTCAGTTCACATTGGAAGGAAAGCCTTTTCGGATCCTGGGAGGCTCTGTGCATTATTTCCGTGTCCCAAGACCCTACTGGAGGGACCGCCTGCTGAAGATGAAGGCCTGTGGCCTCAACACTCTTACAACGTAAGCCGCTCTATCACATGTATGTGTTCCTATTTTTACATTTAGTTTTGGAGGTAGGAACAAGTAAGAAAAAAAATCCTTAAAGACCCGTACTGATGAAAATGATGTTTTTGGTGTTTTAACATGTAATTATGGCATTTTTCTGATGATGAAGAACATGTATAAACAACATTTAGCTAAAAGTTGCATTTCTGAGTATTCTTTATTTAAATTGTTGTGAATCAGGGCAAGATGAAAAATGCCGTTGGGAAAAGATTGTGTTTGTTGCATACAAAATACACTGAGCAGGCCACAGGCTCCCTGCTCTGCTCTATGCCGATACCTCCATCTGCAGACAAATAGATCCATGAGCGTCTTTGTTTTCCTCGTCTGAGCTGGAATCTGGATCAGAACTCTACAACTGGATAGCTCCAATACTGCTCACCCGTTTTGTTGCACCGCTGATTTTAGGCTGGAGGTATGAAGCAAGCAAGAGAGAGCATAAACAGATGGATGATGGGAATGGGGGGCAGGGTTGCTATGCACCAACAGTCCTGTCCACAACTCAGAGGCAAACGTCCAACGAACCGCTGCCACTCAGGAGAAACTATGTTCAAGAAAATGATACAAGTTTTAGATTTGGGCTGAAAACATCTTAATCATAATGAAAAGACCACTGGGAACCTTTTTACAATAGATCACAAGATGATCGGAGTGGGACTTTAAGTGAAAAGTAGCTCTTGAGTAGCAACCCATGAGCAGATAAAGATCTTTGTACTTCAGGCTAACACAATACTTTCATTGTCTCTTTCACAGATATGTACCGTGGAACCTGCATGAACCTGAGAGAGGAACCTTTCATTTTCATGATCAGCTTGACCTAAAGTATAAGGAACTCTTTCTGTTTGATCAAATTGAAAGAAGAAAACAAAAGATTTGACTAACAAACACAGAACGTCTCTGTGTCTCCTTTAGGTCTTACATCCGTTTGGCAGCAGAGATGGGACTGTGGGTCATCCTGCGCCCTGGGCCTTACATCTGTGCTGAATGGGACTTAGGAGGCTTACCGAGGTGACATCATTTGTCTGTTTCATCAAGGTTTTTAGTTATTTTTTGTTGCTTTCTGCTGCTGTTGTTTTATTGTGTTGTCTCACAGCTTCATTGAAGGCCATTATTGAGAGTAATAGAACAGCTGGTTAACCTTTTCCCGTTTTCCAGCTGGTTGTTACAGGACAAAGACATGCAGTTGAGGACAACATATCCTGGCTTTGTAAATGCTGTCAACCTGTACTTTGACAAGCTCATCCCTACCGTCAAACCTCTGATGGTAAATCCAGATCCCTTTTGGATTTTTCCTTTGAAAAAAGCTGCTGATCATTTCAGTGACCAGCTTTTATTTCTTAGTTTGAAGAAGGAGGCCCGATCATTGCTGTACAAGTCGAGAACGAGTATGGATCATACGCCAAAGATGAGGAATATATGCCTTTTATTAGGAATGTGAGTTCCCCCATGATTTTCAATAAAGCAATTGACTGCATTTTATTCATTGTGTACCATTTTGTTTTAGTGTCTTCAGTCCAGAGGAGTCAATGAGCTTCTCATCACTTCCGACAACTGGGATGGCCTAAAATATGGAGGGGTGGCAGGAGGTAAACAAGTGACTCAAGACAACATCTTACATTTATTCTGAGCCCTCTTCTGATGTTTGAGATTCTGATATTTTGGTTGTTTCAGCTCTAAAAACGATCAATTTCCAGCGGCTGTCATCTGGAGCTATCCAACACTTGGCTGACATGCAGGTAGTGGAGTTTGATTCTTACTTTGGCTTTCAAAGTTACGTCTCAGCACTGTGAAGAGACGGATCTTTTCAAATTTGAAGATATTTTTTTACATGATGTTTGAAAAGGCAGTTGGTTTCTCTTTGTATGCCTATTATTAAAAAAACAAACAAACTGAGTCCTACTTTGCAGCCTGCTTTGGCCTCATCACCAAGACTACAAACTTTAGTCGGTCAGTTTTGTAATGAGTTGTATTTGATTGTAAATGTATCCCATGTAGCCACAGAAACCTCTCTTGGTGATGGAGTACTGGTCTGGGTGGTTTGACGTCTGGGGAGAGCATCATCATGTATTCCATGCAGAAGGTTTGAATTACCATCAATGATCTCTCGGGAGTTAGCAATTATCTTCTCTGTCCTTATTTATGCTATTACGTTAATTGTCAAATGGAATGAGGACCATTTCAATGATCTGTTGCTAAATTGTCTACAGGGGGGGCTAGCTGCTCTCCAAGCTAAAAGACCCCCCCCACACACACACACACACTTGATCTCTAATTTTTGAGTCAATATTATCATAATTACTGACAAAGAATGAGAAACCATCAATATAATACAAACTTCTTTAAGCACGGCAAAAAGCAATATTTTCATATGAAGTCGTAAGCCCCTCAAATTACCTGCTATGCCCAGTATTGTATATGACGGTCAATCTGGCCCCCTGAATCTGTGTTGTTTCTGTGGTATGGCAAGATGAACTTACCACTTTTGGAAAATTCATTAATAATATCTCATGAAAAATACAACTTTTTGAAATATGTTTTTTTCGTTCCTTTTATTTGTGAAGGCTTTTAACTCTGCTGTCCCCATCCCGCCCACCCACCCCCATATAAAATGTTCTAGCTCTGCCACTGAACGGCCATGTTTGTTGCCCCCAAACAGATATGCTGGCCGTGGTATCCGAGCTCCTGTCCAGAGGCGTTTCCATTAACCTGTACATGTTCCACGGCGGAACAAACTTTGGGTTCATGAATGGAGCCTTGGATTTTGGCACCTACAAACCTCAAGTTACAAGTTATGGTGGGATAAACAAAAAAAAACCTCTTAAAGTAGTTATAGATGTAAAAGGAAGAGTTTTGATGATCTGTTCTATTGGTTCTCAACGACAAACCCTATCCTGGCAGATTACGATGCTCCCCTTTCTGAAGCTGGAGACTGCACCATGAAATACCAACTACTGCAGAATTTATTCAGCCAGTATCACTGTAAGGCTTCTGATTGTTTGGATTCTATTTCATTTGTCCCGTAAAGTGATGCACATGTTAATGTATGTTGTCTATCTTCTGTGTTTCAGCTTCTGAGTAGCCTAAACAGAATGATTTTGTTGACTTGTGTTCCAGCTGAGCCTCTCCCTCAAGTGCCCTCCCCTCCAGAGAGAAGAGCCTATAAACCTGTTGTAATGCAGCAGCACCTATCCCTGTGGGACAGCTTGCACTTCACAGACAAGGCAAGCTGCAGATGGAAAGCACTGGTCCAGTGCCACAGCTACATGTGAAAGTTAGAAAACAGAAAACGCTGCATTCAAACTCAACACAAACAAGGACAGTGTGGCTCTTTGTGTTTTTAGCACTTCAGGAGCCATGTGCAAATGGTCAATACAAGATTTACAAACTGATATCAACCTTCAAACACAAAAGCTTTTTCGATGACTTTCATATGATCTGGGTTTATTAGTGTTACCAATGCATGTTTTAGTCATTTATGTCATCAAATTGTTCATCTGATTACCATTTGTGTAGCCACACAGGTCAGAGAAGGCGCTGAACATGGAAAATCTACCGGTCAACAACAACAATGGGCAGTCGTATGGCTATACTCTTTATGAAACCACCGTCACCAGTGGAGGAGCCCTGAACTCCATGAACAACATCAGAGACCGAGCATTGGTGACGTCCGTCAGAGTGACTTACAGAAAGACACCCATGCTGTTTGGGCTTCATACTCATGGTTCTCATGGGACTCTGATGTGATTCAGGTTTTTGTGGAGAGAGAATATGTTGGATGTTTGGACTACAAGACTCACAAGGTCACTCTCCCTGAAGCCAAGGTATTCCTTTGTTCAAATCTGCTTTTATTCCATTGTTATGATAGAGAAGTGCCTCAGCATTGATTATTCTTGATGTTAATGGAAAAAAAGTATTTTCAGGACTATGAGTTGCTGCGAAGTACACAGCTGCACGTATTTTGGGCTTCCATGTTGAAATCTCTCACATTCACCCTTCGCTACGCAAGTTTCTACAACAGTTTTGTACTCCACGTACAAAACACGCAGCCTTTGAGCACGTATTAAAGGTAAAACCAGGTGGAACTTTGACCAATCGGGGACTCTGATTTAGTAGTGAATTAGAGATGGCGTTCCCTTTTAATTCATGGAAGAGCCAAGTGTTTGAGAATTGATCATGGAGGAGAAATTAATAATTTGCCTGGCCGGAATATGACAGCGAGTCTTTCAAACTTCGGAATAGAGCAGTGAAGGAAAATGGCTGTAAACACGTTGATGCTTATTAAAGGTGTATTCAGGCTAGAAAAGTTCGCTGGTCTGGACCGAGTCTGCTTAATTTGGTCTGGATCAAGTCCTGAACCTTGACTTTGGTCTGTATTCAGACTGCTGTCTACCGGACATTTCTGATTCTGACTGTGAACAAAACCATGTGACTACACACCAGACAAATATTCAGGATAAAGAACACACTAACACTAAGCTCTTTATATCACAGAAAATCACTAAATCTGTTGAATTCTTCATCGTCTGTGTTGCTTTGGAACAATTCCACCAAGCTTGGCGTAAGACTGAGCGGCGCTTCTTCTTCGGTGTTGCTGTCAGAAGCAAACACTGATACTGATACAGCTACAGCGCCCTCTATTGGTTCTTGTATATATGTTAACCCTTGACAGCCCTCTCTCCTTCACTGCCCATATCAATAACATCACCTGCTCCGCTTGCGTCCATCGTCTCTCACTCCTCACTCCACAGCTGTCCTAGCCCACAGTCTCATCATCTCCCATATCGATTACTGTCACTCGCTTCAGAAAAAACCTCCGTAAGCTTCAGCTGGTTCTCCATTCACCATGTTACACCCGTCTTACAGCAGCTTCACTGGTCACCAGTACCTCACTGAATCACTTGAAAAATCCTCTTTTTAACCTTATCCCCCCCCCCCCCCCCAGTATCTTTCAGAGCTCCTGACTGTTGCTCCTCCCACTCGCCCCCTCAGATCCTCTTCCTCCCTTTGACTGGCTGCTCCACGGTCACGTCTCTTTTCTTCTGGGGGCAGAGTACTCAGCAGCTCTGCCCCCGAAATACAGAATTTCCCTTTTTCATCGTTCATTCAGTACATGACATTTAAACTACTGTTTTAACTCTTGACTAATGTGTCTTATTGTTGAGTCATTATTGTGTTTTTATGTTTTTATTTACCTTATGTTCTGTGAGACGACCTTGAGTGTCAAGAAAGGCGCCAAATGTATTATTATTTTTACTATTGTAAATTTGTTTTTATAGTCACATGCAAGTCACACAGGTCGCACGCCAGGCCAAACTATGCAGTCAACGCAACTTATACTCAGATTGGTCATCCACATATTAACATGTCTAAAATTAATTATCACTCCTTAATAATTTGGTATACAGTAGTTGACTGTTGTTCAAAGTGTGTTTTGCTATGGTATTTAATCTTTACACCAACACTGCTAGACTTTTAGAGTCGCCTCTCAGCATATTATTTTGGTTTCTAAGGGAGAACGGATGTTAAGCTTTCTTGTGGAGAACTGCGGTCGGGTGAATTATGGCAAAGCTCTCAACGACCAACGCAAAGGTATTTTATGTGTATTTATTATTTACTGAATACCTGAAAATGTTAACAGCTGTTATAGAATCCAAAATCTTAGTTTGCTGAATTATTCATACCTAAATGTGTAATATTGTTGTAAAAAATAGACAATTTTATTTAATATTTTGATTAGAGCAAGTACTGAGCTCGCTCATTTTATCAAACTTAAAGTATTTTACTGCGTGGAGAAAGTTTGCCTTTTTCTTTTAAGCTTTATTTTTTGCAATGCACAGAAGGTGAGACGACCCTTTACTGATTCCATGTGTGTGGTTTGCTCTTTCCCTCGGTCTGTATTGTATGTTGTAACCAGGTTGTAACGCTGTCATGTGAATTTCAGGTATCGTGGGAGACATTGTTTTGAATCACTCCCCCCTGAGAGGGTTCAACATCTTCTGTTTAGATATGAAGCCATGTTTCATAAATAGGTAATCCTCAATGTGTCCAAGTCTAACATCATTTATGGACGACATTAACCGACTTTCAATGATACAATGTAAATGAAAAACAGCATCAATTTTAAAATTATTTGTGAGTTTTATTTATTAAGTTGAGGTTCCTGGATAATCACAAGCGATTATGCATCCAGTGTTGATGAATGAATGTAGCCTGAAAACAATTTCAGAACAACATTAAAAATAGATACGTTTCCTGTTTTAGATTAAGGCATTCAGCTCAGTGGAAGACTGACTTCAGATCACTTGCTGTCCCAGGATTTATTCAAGCCAGGCTCAATGTGGACGGCTCACCAAGAGACACCTTCATCCAAATGACTGTAAATAAAGCGGTCGGATTATTTGTGTGGTCGATTGTGCCTTTTTATGCTAGTGCAGGGATTTTAACTGTGTTTGTTCACAGGGTTGGGGTAAAGGTGTTGTATTCGTTAATGGACAGAATCTCGGCCGTTACTGGTTTATTGGTCCTCAACGTTTCCTTTACCTCCCTGGACACTGGCTCAGGAGCGGGGAAAATCAGGTTACACAATCTATAAAAACTATACTGGTTTTAGTATGGCCTCCCTGTACAATTTGACGTTTAATTGTCTGTTTTTTGTGTTTTTGTTTGTTTGCTTTCAGATTATTCTTTTCGAGGAGCAAAGAACTAATGGGACAGTAGTTTTTACTGAGAATGCGGATCATGGAGAGACTATTGATGTTTATAAACTGCCCTTCTGCACACTGCTGTAAAAATGTGTTCAAACCACACAGCTTTACGCTGTTTGTGTGCAAATGTAACTTTCGGTGGACTTTTTTTTTGCTCTTCTAATTTGCCTAATTTATTTAGGAATTAATTTTTAAGTTTATGTTGCAAAATCCCAACTTCTTTCAAAATAATGAGATATACTAATTTTATTTAGCTAGTAAGTATAATAAAGTTACAGGTGCGTTAGACACCTCAGCTTCCTGTTGGACGAAGCGCCTGTCATGGATGACCACAGCGGAAAACCGGAACTTCCTTTCACAATAAACAAATACAACTTGATAAACTGTTTATAATTGTGAAATTCGTCATTTAAATTGAAATAAAAACGACATAGTTAACTACAGTTCTGAAAACCAAATACTATTACTTTGTGTTTCTAACTGCAGTACACGCGTATAACGATTTTTTCTTTGAATGTAAGTTTATTTTGAAATTCTTTTCAGGAAATGAGCTTTGTGCCTGCAGCTAGCTTACCTTTCAAAAAGGAAATGACACTCATATTGCTGCCACGGGAAGAGCGAAGGGTCATAGTTTTCCTTGTGTCTTTTTTTTACTTGGGAGAATGTCCTATAGAAATTCAGGCTCGTAACTAAATACTGCACTTGCATGACCAAAATTTTCCGCTTCACCTGGAAGCAAAAGTGGTATTGTATCATGCTAGCATAACAAACCGCTCAAGTGCACCGGGGGGAGAAAGGTTTATCCGTGAGGTAATTCAAAGTTTCTTCTCGGTTTCCACCTTTAACGGTGAAGCTCTGCTTCCCCATCGAGCCATGGAGTCGCTCGGAGCTGTCGGCGCTGTTCTCGGATGCTGCTCTGCCTGCATCCCGGTGGTCGCGCTGCTGCTCGCCGCCTACAAACTTGGCTTATTGTACCAGCTATTTCACAAGGTGGGTGGTCGTCTAAATGGAAACCCCATTGTTTTTACTCTACGCCCGGTCACTTTGCGTCCATCATGCACACCTTCTGGTGACTGGTCTGCCAGCTGACCCGGGTAAAAGGTAAATCGAGCTCGACTGTCACTGACTGACTCGGGTAAACTTTGACCAGCCTTGCTTGGGTTTCTCGAACAAAGGCCATCACAGCCAAGCTGTCATTAAAGCTGCATGTGTGCACACTGTTGGGAAATGGAAGAGGAGAGATAAGCCTCCAGAAAATGATAACAAAAGCATCTTTCTTTGATGCAGAAGTCCTGCTGGCATGGCCTCTTCAGGTGAAAGCGCATTTATTAAAATAAAAAGCACACAGATTATTTGAGGGATAAATGTCCTAATCTCTATCAATAACAGCTCGCTCTGCCACCGACTTGTGATTAAAGAATCAAAACATGTTGACAATCTAACCACATTCAGCACCTGCAGGACGTGAAGAACCGGACCCAGTCGGAAGAGCCCGGCTGCTCCTCACGCCGGCCCCTGGCTCCGTTGCACGCCGCTGCGGGACGCCGGTCCATTATGCTGCAAGTGGGCCAGTGTGGTTGGGCTGGTGGTGTGGCTCAAACACTCCAAATCGGATGCCTGTGTGATCTGTGGGCTCTTGCCAAACAGGAAGCACTTGAGGGAAGCTCAAAACAAGTCGATACGAACAACAACCACACTAAAATACAGTTTGACTTTGGCTGAATACTTTAGGCGAATCTTTCATGGGTGCATGATCTGCTCTGCTGCTCCTCTGACAAATCCAACCCCCTCAGATGTGACACAAAGAGGCTACACAACACAACAAACACATCTGAACACAGTTTCCTAGTTTATTATTGAAAGAGAAACATTTACTTCACAAGCACAGTGTTTAATTTGCTCAAGACATTTGGTGACAGACTGGCTCCAATGAAAACGGTTCTTTTATAACATGTTCTTGTGGCATTTTCATGAAGAAAATTGAGCTTAAATTTGCTTGTTTGTTGTGAATCAGGAGCAGACAAAAAAAGCTCAACTTTTCAACAAAAAAAAAAGGGGAAAATGGGGTTAATTTCTTATAAACACCAGTTGCTCTGCAGAAATTACGTCCCAGTTTTGCCTAAAAAAGCAGCATCATTGTTCAAAGTCCTCTGGGAATGCTTTAAAACGTATGAAAGGATGATTGGAGTGGAACTCCAAACATGTACAGACCTAAAAACTGTTGGGAAATTGATTTTCTTTTTTTTTTAAACTTTTCCCCCCTTGTTCTCTTTATCTCATCGTAGACGGAGACCGAGAGCCCCCGCCACGGTGGTGAGAGCGTGGCAGAGGTCCTCCGTGCTCACGGGGTCAAGTTCCTCTTCACCCTGGTGGGCGGGCACATCTCCCCGATCCTCGTGGCTTGCGAGAAGGTCGGCATCCGTATCGTGGACACCAGACACGAAGCCTCGGCGGTCTTTGCCGCAGACGCCGTGGCGCGGCTCTCAGGTGCAGGCCGGCGATTTACCCGGGGCTTCAATCCCAGCTGAAGTTTCCACATTTCTGCCTTTTTTCTTTTTTTCCCTCTGGAGTTCAAAGGGGTTGTGTGGCTCTCTGTACCAGGTACTGTGGGTGTAGCAGCCGTAACCGCCGGCCCGGGCCTGACGAACACGGTGACGGCGGTGAAGAACGCCCAAATGGCTGAATCTCCTGTGCTGCTCTTGGGAGGAGGTGCTGCCACGCTACTGCAGGTATGTGAACGCAGATGGACGTGGGATGTGAACTCTCTGGTAGGGGCTACGTTTTGAAATGATGGATCCTTTGCACGGCAGGGAAGGGGGGCACTGCAGGACATCGACCAGATGTCTCTCTTCAAGCCGCTGTGTAAATTCTGTGCCTCCATCAGGACGGTGAGGGAAATAGTGCCGACTCTCAGGAAAGCCCTGGCCATTGCTCAGTCAGGAACGCCCGGCCCCGTTTTTGTAGAGTTCCCCATCGACACCCTGTACCCCTATCACCTTGTGTCCAATGAGTTTGCACCGAAAACCCCCCCTAAGGGCCTGATGGGAAGTATCATTTCATGGTATGTTATTAGAGTGCAGTTCTGTTGTCATGAAATAACAATTATTCTCTGTCAAACTGATGTATAGCTCTCGTTTTTTGTTTTATTTGAATATTTTGTGGTCTGATTACCTGCAAGGTATCTCCAAAACCACCTCAAGAACCTCTTTGCTGGAGCTTGGGAGGCCAGAGATGTCGGTCCTCTTTCTGTCCACATCCCTCAAGCCACAGAGGATCAGGTAGGTCTGCAGGATTTTAACACAAACACATTTCCTCGGAGAATTACATCTGTTGGGATTTTCCACCTTCACCTAAATCAGGTGCAGAAGTGCATAGAGCTGGTGAGTCGAGCAAAGAAACCCGTCATTCTTCTGGGCAGCCAGGTGACTCTGCCACCGTCGCCGTCTGACCATGTCAGGTGAGGCGTGAACTCTTAACGCCGGCGTGTGCTTCTCATTTATCAATCAGATTTGCTTTGATTTATTGGTTGATTTTAATACAATAGAATAGAATGCCTTTATTGTCATTGTGCACATGTACAATTTGCATCATACTCGTATGCAATGAAATGAAAAAAGCTGCTCACTATTCAGTGCTGGCATGCATAGAAATAATTTCACAGAAATAATAGAATAATAAAATAATTTCACAAAATGAAGAATACAATATACCAGTACCAAAAAATGTACAAAGGTGCTAAATGTGCAATAGAAAATAGAAATGTAGAAATTTCCACAGAGAGGTAGTAGTTAAACAAAACAAAAACCAGTTATGATGGCAGAGATGTATTGCACAATGATGGGGAATATATTGCACAATGATGGGGAATATATTGCACGTAATGGGATGGTGTTGACATGATAAGATGGGGAGACATGGGGGTGGAGCTGTCAGTGCATGTGGGAGTTCAGGATGGTTATAGCTTGGGGGAAGAAACTGTTTTTAAGGCGGTTTGTCCTTGATCTGATGCACCTGTAGCGCCTTCCTGAGGGCAACAGGTCAAACAGTCCAGAGCCAGGGGGGGACTGTCTCTTATGATCTTCCCCGCTCTGCTAAGACAACGGGAAGAGTAGATGTCCTACAGGGAGGGGAGGGGGGGCCGATGATCCTCTGAGCTGCTTTGACTAGCCTCAGCAGTCTCTCTCTGTCCGCCGTGGTGCAGCGGCCGTACCACACCGTGATGCAGCACGTCTGAAGGCTTTCAATGGACGTACAGTAGAAAGCGTGATAAAGCAATTAAATGAATGGATTAGCATAATAAAAAGAACTAGAAAACACAGACAAATATTTAACCCATTTTAGAAATAGTCATTTATTGATTAGAAAAAGAAGACAAACGATGTTGGAAGATGACGCCAGTGTCATGACTCATGATAATAAATAGATGTATTTGCAGCTCCAGCACTCACATTCATTCAAGACCCCTCTGATCATCTTTGGATCTATGGTGTTTCCAGGGGTCTTTTAGTTAGGATTATATTGTTTTTTTAGCCAAAATAAAACCAGTTGTTTTCTTGGACATAGTTTCTGCAGAGCGGCAACAGAAATTTGCCTCGGAGTTGTGGGTGGGACCATTTCCTATTATGTCTTTGTTAAGGCACTCGCTAGCTTACAGCCCCTCACACCTAACATTAGCAGGTGCAACAGAAATTCTGAGCAATATTGAAATCATCCAGCCGTACAGTTTAGATCCAGATTCCAGCTCAGACGAGGAAAACAGAGACGTACATGGATCTATGCATCAGAATGGAGCGGAGCGGGGAGCTTGAGGCCCGCCCAGCGTATTTTCTACGCCATTCATGAGCTGCTTTTTGTCAATTCACAACAATTTAAATAAAGAAATCCTCAGAAATGCAAGTTTGAGTTTAATGTTCTTCACACGTGTCCTCCATCAGAAAAATGCCACAAGAACATGCTGAAAACACTGTTTTCATTGGAGTGGGTCTTCAAGTAAGATGACTGTTAAATAGAAGTGTATTTGTAGCTTGAAAGATAACCCCGCCCCTCAGGTGATTGGTGGATAGGTGAATGAAGCCGGTGCCACTGCTAGACAGTCCCAGGTTTGCTCATTGTGGTGTTTTCGTTGCTGTAGGAAAGCTTTGGAAGATCTGGGGATCCCCTGCTTCCTGGGGGGCATGTCCCGTGGGCTGCTGGGTAAAGACAGCCCCATCCACATCCGACAGAACCGCAGAGATGCTCTGAAGGAGGCGGACTTGGTTCTCCTGGCAGGTGAAGAACTGATCAGATCTGGAGTCTGGCTTCACTTTAAATGTGTGTTCGTTTATGGAGAGAGTTCATTTACCACCAAATCTCTGAGGAGGGGTCCAGGATAACCTTTCCTGTTTGTATGAACTTAGACTTTATAAAGCAGCAAGGCTTTTTCTTCAGTCATCATAATTCTGTTATTATTATGAAAGCTGATCTGTAGCTTTTCCTTTTCCTGCATGTTGTTGGAGTGGTTAGCACTCTGGCCTCTTGGGGAGAAGAAGGTCCTGGTTCAAATCCCGGCTGGCACCTTTCTGTGTGGAGTTTGTGTCTTCTCTTTGTGCCAGTGGCGCCACCAGGGGGTGGCCACCCCACGGCCACCCCACTAGCCACTATAAGCTGTGGCAGCATCAGGTATTCATTTCATCCCAAATGCACAGCCAGCAGGCGGCAAGTCGCTCTGATCACCTAAACCGGCCCCCTCCCCCTCCCCTCCCTGCTGCCTTTGAGTGCGCAGACATCTACAGACGAGCTGCTGGACGCAGAACATGAATAAGACGCGGGGTTCACTTCCGCGTTCGAACCCCCAGATCCTCCGGGCCGCTCAGACAAAAGAACCCGTCTCAGGTACTAAAGATGAACGTTCTTTATTACTTTTTCCTCAAGTCCAAAACGGCGACTGGTCACGTGTGTGTATGCGCTCCACACGCGCTCTCCCCCCTCTCTTCCTGCATGGTGGGAGCACCGGTTTCAGCACGCACACATACATGCGCGCGCACACACACACACACACACAATCACACATCCCAAAACACGACATTTCTTTACATGACTTTCAAATCTTTTCTGTGGGTCTTTTAACAATCTCTTTACTGTACTTTAGATCACCTGATCAGTGTTGTGTGCAAATACTTGGTACAAATACGCCACATCATCAGTGGTGGTGGATGTGCCATTACTGTTTATTAATATGTAAAAAAGGATGTCCCTGTCACATGAGCCTCTCATTTCATGGTACTGTTTAAGCACTGGTTGTTGTGTTACCGCAACATTCGGATGTGTGTTTGTACTGTTTCCACAGAGTTACCTAAACTCAGAGGTTGATGCTTGTGTTTGTCAATTTACAGAGAATGAAGAGAAGTTCAACATCTGTTCTTATTTTAAGAAGAAAAGGAGGGAAAAGAGATGGTAGGAGAGAGACAGAGGAGTAGTGAGGAGGAGGAAGATGAGACGGCATCTGATGAGGGACAGTGAACCAAGGTAGAACTCAGCAAAAAGTCCTCCACCTGTTCCTGGACCAACGTGTGGAGTTAGAATTAATGCAGTGTTTTTCAACCAGTGTGCCGTGGGAAATTGACCTCATTCACTGATCTAAAAACATTTTCCATCTCCAGGATTTCAGCTCTGTGTTCATCCAAATAAACCCTGATAAACACTGAGTATTTAGGAATATGAAAGATCGTAAAATACTTTTTTCTTTGTGTTTATTTGATTCTATCAAAGACATTTTGATAAGAATGACGGTACCACGATTTAGCCGTAGTGTCAGATGTTTTTGGAAAAGCCCCGCCCCTTTAACTGTCTCCACCAATCATTCTTGGATTCTTAATCACATGTCATCAGTCTGACCAATCAGAAGTGGTTAAAGTCTTCACTTCCTTGTTCTGATTCTGCTCATAAAGTCTCTCAGTTCTAACAGAAATACCATCTAAAGCTCGTCTTTAGCGGTGTAGCTTTCCACAGAATCCGGTGTCAGACCGTGGAACAAGAGAACAAAACCATGAAGCTCAGAGAAGAGAGTCTGTCTGCATCACTACATCTCCCATGATGCATTGGGTTAAAGTGACAGCGTCTCAGCGCACAATGAGTCTTCGTTGTTTAACGTGTTGAAACTACAACAAACACACATCGACCTGTTTTTAAATCTTCTAACTTAACTTTTATTCCATCTTTTAGAAAATCAGCTGCAGTTTCCAGCTTTTTCTGCCACAATTATCATAAAAATGCACGTGAGATCATGGAGGGACTGTAGATCAATACAGACTGAGTTTCTCCTTTTTTTTTACATTTTTGAATGCTGATGTGCCGCTGGATTTTTGTCAAGGTTAAACTAACTTCTCCCTAGGTGAGACTGTGAGTGTGTAGTTGTGTTGCTCTGAGCGGAAGTAGCCCCGCCTTCGGCCAACAGCTGCTGTGATTGGCTCCAGCAACCCGTTGACCCCAACAGGGATTGAGCGGGTTTGGAAGATGGACGGATCCCATCACAGCAGAATGAACCTTGACTTTTGCACCTGCAGGCACCGTGTGTGACTTCCGGCTGAGCTACGGCCGGGTCCTCAGCAGACGCAGTAAGATCATCGCGGTCAACAGGGACCGGTCACAGCTGCTGAAGAACTCGGACATGTTCTGGAAGCCAACTATTGCAATCCAGGGTTAGTTTCTCAACCGCAGTTTAAAAAGGCTGATTTAGGTGTGTTTAATGTGTTCTCGTGGCATTTTTCTGATAATGGAGGACTTCCGTGAAGAAACTTCAGATTAAAACTACATTTCTGAGGATTGCTTTATTCAAATTGTCGTGAATCAAGAGCAACAAAACCATGCTGTTTGTGACGCTGGGCGGGCCACGGGCTCCCCGCTCCATTTCATTCCGATGTACTTGCAGACAAATGGATGCATGAACGTCTTTGTTTTCTTCGTCTAACCTATATCTGGATCTAAACCGGATGGCTGGATAGCTCAAATATTGCTTGCCATTTTTGTTGAACCTGTAATGTTAGATTGGTGGGGCTGTAAGAGCAAACGGAGAGCTCTCAGCACGAGGGAGGGGAAGGGGGGCAGGCTCATTCTGTACCAATGCTCAGGCCCACAACTCAGAGCTGGATTTCGAATGAACTCCTGCTGCTCTGGAGAAACTATGACCTAGAAAACAATAGTTTTCTTTTTAAATTTTGGCTCAAAATGGCAAAATAAAAAAGATACCACTGGGGACGCTTTAAAAACCGATCAAAAGGAGTGGGATTTTAAGAGACCTCTTTGGTTATTTTGAAAGTGTATTTTGATTGAATGTCTTCATTTCCTTTCCCAGGCGATCCAGGTTCCTTTTTAGTGCATCTTGCCAAAGGTCTGAAAGGTCACCGCTGCCCAGAGGAATGGCCTCAGAGCCTGAAAGTCGGCGATCTGACCAAGGAAAGTGCAAACAGGTGAGCCATGGTGACGACTTCTGAACACGCTCTGTATTAGGCCTAGGGGTGTGCCAAAATATCGATATGGTGATATATCGCGATATTTAGTCCCGCGATCGATTATCGATACGTCTTCATCAAGTATCGACCTTTTATTTACGTTTAAAAACCCTGTAAAACGTTATATAAACCATCCTTTGGTAAGACAATTCCTTGGAGGGTCGATAGGGGGCGCTCGTTGCGAGATTGGCTGTTGCGGGCGGACGAAGAAGAACACACATTCAAACAAAGATGGCGGAGCGGGAAAACAATGAGAGGCGACGGCAGTAAGTTAAAAGACGCGCCGGCAGCATTGAAGCTGCATCACCCAGAGTTGTGTGAGAAAGCCGTGGCTGCTGCTGCCTGAAGCCGACACAGCCCGACGCGGATACTTTTTTCCATACGAAGCTACCGCCGTCTTCTGAGAGAGACAGAGCAGCGGCAATAACAAACGGAAAACGGTCCCTGCAGCGCGGTGGAGAACGAGGGATTTGGGTTTTTATTGAATGCAGTAGAGCCACGCTTTGACATTCTCTCTCGGAAATACTGAAAAAAGGATCCCTGTACTGTACGGCCAGACCAGAGCTATGGCTGAGATGGAAATGGAAGAAAGAGTGGCATCCCTGCCCTCAGACCCCCCTTCTCCTCTAAGCAGCGGTAGATGAGCGGCGTCTTGATGCTAAAGCCTGTGGTTCTCCAGAAAAACATGAACATAAACATACATCACATGCAGCTTTACCCAAACGTGTTGTTCACAAAGACGTTAACTTTTAGATGCACTTTAAGTTCTTCATGTATTTTATCTCTGGTTATTTATTTTGAAAGCAGTTTATGTCTTAAATAACTTAAAGGAAAGTTCTTTGATACTTGATTTTTATTTTTCTGTGAGAATTATATTTTTGTTTACACCACATTTGCACTAAATGGTGTCATTTATTTTTTAACAAAGACACTATAGTTTGTTCACAGAATACATGTCTGATTTTCAGCTATTTTTTAAATTAAGGAATGGCTATGGTTTTGTTTTTCTGAAGTTAATACCAATGTGTCTGGCAGCTACTTGACTCATTCATTGTTTATCCTGTTTACAGCAGTTTTGTACTAAATAATGACACTGCTGTTCATGTTCACTATTGTTTAAACTGAATTTTACAGATATTTCCAAATGAAAATTGTCATTGTTTGTCAAAGACAGAGTATTACTGATTTCAGCAATGTTACACAAAAGTCTGTTATTCATTACACCAAATAGGACACAAGTTGTTTATTATCATGGTGTTTAAAAAATAAAAAATAAATGGGAAATATTTTCCAAAAAGCTGTTTTTAAAGTTCTTCTTTCTTAAAGTTTGATATATCGTGAGTTGTTAGAGACGAGATATATCGATTATCGCAATATCGCCATATCGTGATAGTATCGTTATCGTGAGCAAAGTATCGCGTATCGTATCGTATCGTGAGGTACCCAGTGATTCCCAGCCCTAATTAGGCCTGCACAAAAAATCGAAAACTTTATCGTTATTGGCATGTTAAGCTATGCAATATGCAGATCGCAAAAGCCTGCGAAAATTGCAATAAATTGTTTACTCAAATGTGCTAAAAAAATAATATGGCAGCTTGATGTATTTAAGAAAAATAAATAAATCCATTTATGCATTTGACCATGGACGTCTTCACAATGTTGACCAATCAGAGGGAGCTATTTATGTTGATGCTTGCCTCTTATGTAGACTAACTCTAATCTGTCCTATGAGGACTAACAACAGTCTCTCCTATGTGGGAGAGACTCTAAACTCTTTTATGTAGACTAAATCTAATCTCTCCTATGTAGACTAACTATGATATCTCTTATGTAGACTAACTCCAATCTCTTATGTGGACTGACTCTAATCTCATTTATGTAGACCAACTCTAATCTCTCCTATGTAGACGGACTCTAATCTCTCTTATGTAGACGGACTCTAATCTCTCCTATGTAGACGGACTCTAATCTCTCCTATGTAGACCAACTCTAATCTCTCCTATGTAGACGGACTCTAATCTCTCCTATGTAGACTAACTCTAATCTCTCCTATGTAGACTAACTATGATATCTCTTATGTAGACTAACTCTAATCTCTTATGTGGACTGACTCTAATCTCATTTATGTAGACGGACTCTAATCTCTCCTATGTAGACGGACTCTAATCTCTCCTATGTAGACGGACTCTAATCTCTCCTATGTAGATTGACACTAATCTCTCCTATGTAGACGGACTCTAATCTCTCCTATGTAGACGGACTCTAATCTCTCCTATGTAGACGGACTCTAATCTCTCCTATGTAGACGGACTCTAATCTCTCCTATGTAGACGGACTCTAATCTCTCCTATGTAGACCAACTCTAATCTCTCCTATGTAGACGGACTCTAATCTCTCCTATGTAGATTGACACTAATCTCTCCTATGTAGACTAACTCTAATCTCTCCTATTTAGACTAACTCTAATCTCTCCTATGTGGACTAACTCTAATCTCTCCTATGTAGACTAACTCTAATCTCTCCTATGTAGACTAACTCTAATCTCTCCTATGTATACTGACTTGAATCTCTTCTATTAGGACTAGTCTTTCCTATATAGACTAATCTCTACTATGTAGACCAACTCTAATCTCTCCTATGTAGACTAACTATGATATCTCTTATGTAGACTAACTCTAATCTCTTATGTGGACTGACTCTAATCTCATTTATGTAGACTGACTCTAATCTCTCCTATGTAGACCAACTCTAATCTCTCCTATGTAGACCAACTCTAATCTCTCCTATGTAGACGGACTCTAATCTCTCCTATGTAGACGGCCTCTAATCTCTCCTATGTAGATTGACACTAATCTCTCCTATGTAGACGGACTCTAATCTCTCCTATTTAGACTAACTCTAATCTCTCCTATGTAGACTAACTCTACTCTCTCCTATGTAGATTGACTCGAATCTCTTCTATTTGGACTAGTCTCTCCTAAATAGACTAATCTCTACTATGTAGACCAACTCTAATCTCTCCTATGTAGACTAACTATGATATCTCTTATGTAGATGGACTCTAATCTCTCCTATTTAGACTAACTCTAATCTCTCCTATGTAGACTGACTCTAATTTCTCCTATGTAGACTGACTCTAATTTCTCCTATGTAGACGGACTCTAATCTCTCCTATGTAGACCAACTCTAATCTCTCCTATGTAGACGGACTCTAATCTCTCCTATGTAGACTAACTCTACTCTCTCCTATGAAAACTAACTCTAATCTCTCCTATTTAGACTAACTCTAATCTCTCCTATGTAGACTAACTCTACTCTCTCCTATGTAGATTGACTCGAATCTCTTCTATTTGGACTAGTCTCTCCTAAATAGACTAATCTCTACTATGTAGACCAACTCTAATCTCTCCTATGTAGACTATGATATCTCTTATGTAGATGGACTCTAATCTCTCCTATGTAGACTGACTCTAATCTCTCCTATGAAAACTAACTCTAGTCTCTCCTATGTAGACTAACTCTAATCTCTTATGTGGACTGACTCTAATTTCTCCTATGTAGACCAACTCTAATCTCTCCTATGTAGACTAACTATGATATCTCCTATGTAGACTAACTCTAAACTCTCCTATGTAGACTAACTCTAATCTCTAATGTGGACAGACTCTAATCTCTCCTATGTAGACTGACTCTAATCTCCCCTATGTAGACTGACTCTAATCTCCCCTATGTAGACCAACTCTAATCTCTCCTATGTAGACTAACTCTACTCTCTCCTATGAAAACTAACTCTAATCTCCCCTATGTAGACCAACTCTAATCTCCCCTATGTAGATTGATTCTAATCTCTCCTATTTAGACTGACTCTAATCTCTCCTATGTAGACTAACTCTAATCTCTCCTATGTAGACTAACTAATCTCTCCTATGTAGACTAACTCTACTCTCTCCTATGTAGATTGACTCGAATCTCTTCTATTTGGACTAGTCTCTCCTAAATAGACTAATCTCTACTATGTAGACCAACTCTAATCTCTCCTATGTAGACTATGATATCTCCTATGTAGATGGACTCTAATCTCTCCTATTTAGACTAACTCTAATCTCTCCTATGTAGACTGACTCTAATCTCTCCTATGAAAACTAACTCTAGTCTCTCCTATGTAGATTGACTCGAATCTCTTCTATTTGGACTAGTCTCTCCTAAATAGACTAATCTCTACTATGTAGACCAACTCTAATCTCTCCTATGTAGACTATGATATCTCCTATGTAGATGGACTCTAATCTCTCCTATGTAGACTAACTCTAATCTCTCCTATGTAGACTAACTCTACTCTCTCCTATGTAGATTGACTCGAATCTCTTCTATTTGGACTAGTCTCTCCTAAATAGACTAATCTCTACTATGTAGACCAACTCTAATCTCTCCTATGCAGACTATGATATCTCCTATGTAGATGGACTCTAATCTCTCCTATTTAGACTAACTCTAATCTCTCCTATGTAGACTAACTCTAATCTCTCCTATGTAGACTAACTCTACTCTCTCCTATGTAGATTGACTCGAATCTCTTCTATTTGGACTAGTCTCTCCTAAATAGACTAATCTCTACTATGTAGACCAACTCTAATCTCTCCTATGTAGACTATGATATCTCCTATGTAGATGGACTCTAATCTCTCCTATTTAGACTAACTCTAATCTCTCCTATGTAGACTACCTCTAATCTCTTATGTGGACTGACTCTAATTTCTCCTATGTAGACCAACTCCAATCTCTCCTATGTAGACTAACTCTAATCTCTAATGTGGACAGACTCTAATCTCTCCTATGTAGACTGACTCTAATCTCCCCTATGTAGACCAACTCTAATCTCTCCTATGTAGACTAACTCTACTCTCTCCTATGAAAACTAACTCTAATCTCCCCTATGTAGATTGATTCTAATCTCTTCTATGTAGACTGACTCTAATCTCTCCTATGTAGACTAACTCTAATCTCTAATGTGGACAGACTCTAATCTCTCCTATGTAGACTGACTCTAATCTCCCCTATGTAGACCAACTCTAATCTCTCCTATGTAGAGTAACTCTAATCTCTCCTATGTAGACTGACTCTAATCTCCCCTATGTAGACCAACTCTAATCTCTCCTATGTAGACTGACACTAATCTCTTATGTGGACAGACTCTAATCTCTCCTATGTAGACTAACTCTAATCTCTTATGTGGACAGACTCTAATCTCTCCTATGTAGACTAACTCTAATCTCTCTTATGTAGACGGACTCTAATCTCTCCTATGTAGACTGACACTAATATCTCCTATGTAGACTGACTCTAATCTCTCCTATGAAAACTAACTCTAATCTCACCCATGTAGACCAACTCTAATCTCTCCTATGTAGATTGATTCTAATCTCTTCTATGTAGACTGACTCTAATCTCTCCTATGTAGACTAACTCTAATCTCTAATGTGGACAGACTCTAATCTCTCCTATGTAGACTGACTCTAATCTCCCCTATGTAGACCAACTCTAATCTCTCCTATGTAGAGTAACTCTAATCTCTCCTATGTAGACTGACTCTAATCTCCCCTATGTAGACCAACTCTAATCTCTCCTATGTAGACTGACACTAATCTCTTATGTGGACAGACTCTAATCTCTCCTATGTAGACTAACTCTAATCTCTTATGTGGACAGACTCTAATCTCTTATGTAGACTAACACTAATTTCTTATGTAGACTGAGTCTAATCTCTTATGTAGACAGACTCTAATCTCTCCTATGAAAACTAACTCTAATCTCACCCATGTAAACTAACTCTAATCTCTCCTGTGCAGACTAACTCTAATCTCTTATGTTGACCAACTCTAATCTCTTATGTTGACTAACACTAATTTCTTATGTAGACTGAGTCTAATCTCTCCTCTGTAGATTAATTAATGTATCCTATGTAGACTAACTCTAATCTGTCCTATGTAGACTGACTCTAATCTCTTCTATGTAGACTAACTCTAATCTGTCCTATGTAGACAGACTCTAATCTCTCCTATGTAGGCTAATTAATATATCCTATGTAGACTAATTCTAATCTCTCCTATGTAGATGGATTCTAATCTCTCCTATGTTGACTGAGTCTAATCTCTCCTATGTAGACTAATTAATGTATCCTATGTAGACTGACTCTAATCTCTTCTACGTAGACTGACTCTAATCTCCCCTATGTAGATTGATTCTAATCTCTTCTATGTAGACTATATCTAATCTCTCCTATGTATGCTAATTAATGTCTCCTATGTAGACTAACTAATCCGTCATGTGTAGACTAACTCTAATCTGTCCTATATAGAGTAACTCTAATCTCTACTATGTAGACTAACTTTTATCTAAATGAAACTGTTGCAGTGAAATG
This sequence comes from Oryzias curvinotus, assembly GCA_023969325.1. Lineage (NCBI taxonomy): Eukaryota > Metazoa > Chordata > Actinopteri > Beloniformes > Adrianichthyidae > Oryzias > Oryzias curvinotus. The sequence continues at coordinate 5,198,668 of CM043720.1, forward strand.
GAAACAATGTATTTAGTCCTTTTGCTATTTGTTTTTGTTTTACTAGTTATATCGTCAGCGAGTTTTCCTCGTATCGTGCGACCCTACTCTGCATTTACTACACGTGTGACATAAGCATCTTGTTTTCCATTTCAGGGCTAAAGCCGATGAGAAGACGGAGCGGCACTTGAACCCAATCAAAGTCCTCCACTGTGTGGATGAGCTGATGGCGGAGGACAGCATTATAGTGGCAGACGGGGGCGATTTTGTTGGAACTGCCGCTTACATAATGAGACCAAGAGGACCTTTGCGTTGGCTTGACCCAGGTCAGATCCTTTTGACAGATCCATTCTTCAAATCTGTCATTTACTGAAGAGTTTATGGGTGCTTGTTGCCTCCTGTCTGCACCACACGCCTAATGTCTTCTTTAAGCTGAACGGATTTGTTCTGCATGATCATGTTTCAGCTTTAATGCCGGTATTTTGGATGTTTGTGTGACCCAATCTTTGTCCTGAAGGAGCCTTTGGGACTCTGGGGGTTGGAGGCGGTTTTGCCCTGGGGGCAAAGCTTTGTCGGCCTGAATCGGAGGTATAATTTTAGGATGGATTTTTTTGTTGTTGTTTCAGGATCTTTGAACAAGCGTTGACTGAGCTCTGTTTTCAGGTGTGGATAATCTATGGCGACGGCTCCCTAGGGTACAGCGTTGCAGAGTTTGACACATTTACTAGACACAAGGTAAAGCTTCAAAGTAAAATTAGTAAAATAAATAAATAAAATAAATAAATAAATAAAAAGTAAAATAGATTGACATAACGACTGTGGAATACTTTTTAAAAACTAAGCTAATTAAGTGTAATTCAGATGCCATTTTTACATCTTTTTAGCAGCTATTTGGCAAATGAAAGATGCCTTTGCTATTTATCTGTACACTTTTACAAATCAGTTTAAAAGAAAGGCTTTTATTTGTCAAAAGGTTTGCAGATGTGGCTGTTTGCAGAAGTGTGGCTTTCAAGATGCAACCCTAACAAATCAATGAATGTATTTGTTGTATTCCTAAGACCCCGGTTCTAGCTCTGGTGGGAAACGATGCCTGTTGGAGTCAGATATCCAGGGAGCAGGTTCCCATCCTGGGCAGTAACGTAGCATGTGGCCTCGCCTTTACAGGTAATTCTTTTTATTTTTTTTCTGCTAATATTTGCTGGTAGAAAAACGTGTAGATTATTCTTGTGTCAATTTTCCAGCAAATTGGTGAGTTCTTCTGATTTCTCTCTTGCTGTTGAAGATTATCATGTTGTGGCCGATGGTTACGGTGGAAAAGGCTACCTCGTAGGGCGGGAAGAGGAGAGCCGACTCCACGACATCATCAAGCAGGCTCAAAAGGAGACCAAGGAGGGCAAGGCTACACTTCTCAATGTTCTGATAGGAAAGACCAACTTCAGAGAGGGCTCTATCTCCGTTTAGTGGTTTGCTTTTATTTTAAGGTTTTATGGGTACTTTCAACAAACAACGTGGACATATTTGAATAAATAATTGGTATACTATCACTTAATCAGTTTCTTATCCTTTTAAAGGTTACTTTCAAGTCGACAACCAAAGCTTTTCTAGAGGAAATAAAAACAGAGGGGAGAAAAACATGCATGACTTAGAAGTCATAAGCACCTTTACTCATCTAGGCCTATCGGCTTAAAACAAATATTTGTTCTGGGGTTTTTTTGTTCAGGTTTGGGTTTCTGATATAACTGCTGCATTTAAAAAGGGAAGAAAACATTATTTTAGCACTTTTGATTTAAAGGAGATCTTTCTTTGTCTTTTTCTCTGTTTTGACCTTTAAACTGGTTATTACAGGTTTTCCAAATAAGCCAACAACCACGTGTGAAAGAACGGCATTGATTTAAGTTATCACACGTGACCAGTATGCCTTCTGTACTGCTCTGACGTGGAGCTGTTTACACGTCAAATGTGGGGGAACTGTAATTTGCTGCAGAAGTTTGTTGTACTGGAAGTATTTCTTTGAATGTCTCCTGCTGATTATTGCTCTGCCTTTCGATGTTTGATTGTAACTTTAAATACTCTACGTAAAATTCATGTATACTGATTCAGTCATGAATTAAATCATTATGATGGAAGATCATTTTATTGTCCTTCTCTTTTTCCACCAAAATCCACACTAGTAACATTTTTCCTGAGTGCAATGTATCTTTTGAACAGTAGGGGGCAGGAAAATAGTGTTTATGAAAGGCCGTGAGTGCTGACGTGGTCAAGTTTAGATCAACTAAAAACACAAAGCCAAATAAATGTTGCTCTAAAATTCAAGTTTGCTGCTTAAAGGTTTGGATCAGAGATTCAGAATAAAAAAAAAACGGTTATTTATCTTTATCCCCTCTTTTTTTTTCTTCATGCGTGGATTAATAATTTGAACAGAAAATGTTTTATCTTATTTCATTCACATATAAATAATTCTAGTTGAAATTATAAAACTGTATATCTAAAGAAAATACCTGTCTGCGTGCTTTTCACCTGACGTAGACAGCAGCCTGCAGTCCGTAACGGGGATCACCACATCATGACCTGGCGATGCTACTTTCAAGGACATCCTGTAAATCTCTAACACAATGCTTGTGCGCTTATGTCAGTAGATTGTTTTATGAATTATAAGCCCTGCATTGTTTTTTAAGACTATCGAACCCTTAGCTCACCCAGAAGAATGACTTTAGATCCAAAGTGTTTTGGTTTGTCTTTGTATCTTAAAAACAAAACCGAATAGTTTGATGTGCGCATCCGAGGCGGCTGTCATCTGAATCCATAGCACCTGTAGAATGCAAAGTTGTTCGTACGGTCCCTGAAGGCACCACAAAACCCGACGCACGCTCGTGCAGGCGGCGACTTCAACGGTTGGAAAACTTGACATTTCCAGTCGGGCAGACGGACGGAGACGGACGGACGGCCAGTGGCGAGCGGCTGCGTGACCCGCCGCAGAGAGACGGTCAAAGCGGCCGTCACGGGGAAAATAACGCTGGTTCAGGTCTAAATTGATGAACCGACTGACTGAGAACCGAGTCGGTGTTGCTGTTTCCACGGCTGAGGCGGTTTATTCCACTACTTTCTAGTTAGCATCCGAGTCTGGGACAGAAGAAGGAGTTTGCTAGCTTTAGCTTACCGCTAGCTCGCGGGGACTGAGCGGAGCCTGTCGGTCCGTCTTCAGCGACCCGCTGACGGGCACTCCGAAAGGGGGCCCCAACATCCTCCAAAAGAGAAAAAACAGCGAAAACCTCCGCGGTCCAACTTCTTCTTTACTTTACGGAACGAAAATTCCACTTTCACGGAGTTAGAGGGACTCCTGCCCAGACGACCTGCTGAGCACTGGCCGTTACCTGTCTACAGGTGAGTGCCTAACGGATGGTGGTGGGAAGGTCACCTTAGTACCTGTGTTGCTGTTTCTGATGGCCACGCACCTGCGGGAGGAATGGTCCAGTCAAAGTGTTCCAAAAGAGACTTTTCAGTTCAATTAAAGGTCTTTAAATGCTGTTTTGAACTTTTGCTTTATTTATGGTGCTACAGAGGAATGCCAGGCGTGTGGTTTAGCAGAACACATCCGCTGATGTATTAGTAACCGTTCAATTCCTTTCGATTGGATGAAGACATCAATGGTTTCTTCCTGGCAGACGGAAGGGTTGAACTAGAACCAACAGGTGCTTGAGAGCCTCAGACGGACTGGTGTTTACCGGGCAAACTGCTCTCCATTGTCTCCCAGAGCCGAATGGCCTCCGCCGTGGCAGTGAAAACCGAGAAGCGACCTGCAGCTGATTCCCAGGATGCAGATTCAAATGCCAAGAAGCCCAGGTAAGCACCTGTGCAGCCCCCAGGCTGCCAGCCGTGTTCTTTCAACCACAGTTGTGCTTTTGGAGGGATGTGTTAGTTGTGGGAAAAGCCTGTTTTACTGTCGGAGGAATGTGGGTGGCTCTATCTCCGCCTGCTCCTCAGGAAGCTGCTCCCCAGCCTGAAGACCAAGCGCGCCCCCGAGCTCGTCCTGGTGATCGGCACGGGGGTGAGCTCGGCGGTGGCTCCCCAGGTCCCAGCGCTCCGCTCCTGGAAGGGCCTCATCCAGGCCTTGCTCGACGCCGCCAATGACTTCGATCTGCTGGAGGAAGAGGAAAGCCGGCGGTTCCAGAAGCACATGCAAGAAGACAAGAATCTGGTGCATGTGGCGCATGACCTGATTCAGAAACTTTCCCCGGTGAGACACTTTGATTCTGCCCCCACCTCCTTTCTAAAGCCCTCCATGTGTTAGACGCTGGATATTTCCCTTCCAGGTATTTGGTCTTCTAAAAAAATCCCTGTAAATACATATTTATCTTCTATTTGCACAGAAAATCCTTTAAATTCAGGGATTCCTCTCAGAGAGAGAGCTTTTCCAGTAAACATTGCTCTGAAGGGACTACATATTTAAATTGTAAAAATGTATGAAACATTATTTTTTAGTATAAAAAGTAAAATATAATTTGGATATAAGAGTATTTTGTAAAACCCAACTAGAAGACCCATCAGCTAAAAACAACACAGCTGTTTTCATATTGTCTGCAGAGCCAACTTGGCTCTGATCTGTGGGTGGGGCCGCTGGCGTGGGGCAGCCTGCTCCCCTTGCTGTACCCTGAGAGCTCTCTGTTTGCAGCCCCTCCCGCCCTCGACCTAAAGCTCTGTTCCCCCCGCCCTCAGCCGCACGTGTTCAAGCGTCTGCTTCCAGTCAGGTCTATGTAAACGCGCCTTTCGGGTTTTGCTTTCCAAGCTCTTGCGTTCCCGCGGGGGCCCGCATGCCTCTACAGCTGCCTGTACCTACAGAGTACAGCTCAAACTTTGACCAATCAGGGAGGCGGATTTAGTCGTGACGCCTGGATGACGAGCGTCATCTCAGACCTGCTGACGACATCTGCCTGTGTTTCTCAAATAAAGATAAACCAAGGCCACGCTCCTGACATGATGGTGAACCACATTCGCCATTGCAAGGACGCGAGCAATGAACCCAACCGTTTCTGTTTCCTGCTCAGTTTGCCAGATTTGCACCGCTTCCACATTTCGCACCTATGCAACTGTTGGAGGCGGACAAACCCCAGTAAACAGGAGAAAAGGAAGAGCCCCTTCCTGCTTGTCCAGTGTGAACACCATGGGCGTTCTTGAACGCACATCAGATGCCCGGTGTGTACGTAGCTTAACATTACCGGTGCAACAAAAATGGCCACCAATATTATAGCCATCCATCCGTACAGTGATCTGATCCTGATTCCAGGTGAGACGAGGAAAACAGCCGTTCATGAATCTGTGCATCTACAGGTGGATGATCAGAATGGAGCGGAGCGGCCTCCCACTGACCCACCCAGCATATTTCTACCTCACAAGTGGGTTTTTCAAACAGCATTTTTTCGTCTGCCCCTGATTCACAACGATTTAAATAAAGAACAATTTTCTCTCTGCATGTCCTCCATCATCAGAAAAATGCCACATGAAGACGTTAAGAACACCCAAACTCCTCACAGTGGCTCTTTAAAAGTTGACTTTGGAGCCAAACTAGAACAAATGACCATAACTTGAATAAAAAGCTGAAAGCTGCAGTCAGACGTGTTGAAAACAGTCGCGGCTGCACGCTCCAGCAAAGGAGGCATCGTCACTTCAGTTTGCATCTGTCAGGTGCCTCCTTTAACTCTGGTTCCCTAACTCACGCCTAAAAACTTGAAGTCAACTGAATCTGTGAGCACTTCGCGTATCACTGAGTGCAGATGCAGCTCTGTTAAAGCCGCAGACGCGTGTGCAGCTGCTGCAGAAGCTGGCCCTCCAACAGCAGCTGCACACGCCATCAGTATTTGGATGGAATACGGCTGCTGCGGCTGCGAATCAGCCGCACCGAGCGGGACGTGGAGTCTGTTTGCATTCATTTATGACAGCAGCAGCAGCAGCAGCAGCAGCACTCTGCAGAACCAGTTTGGTCTGGAGCAGGGCTGGCAGATGGGAGTCTTAATACCGTTTGCCTCCTGTGTTAGTCATGTCTCGTCGCACCTTTGACATCGATAAAACGGCCTTTGTTTTAGCCCTCAGCCGGGCATAACAATGGGAACAAACAGCGCTTTTATGGCTTTATCCGACGTGTTTATTTCAGCCCACAGTCGTGCAGACACCAGCCCACTCCCACTGGCCACAGACACAGAGTAAATGGGGACGGGAACCCCCACTGCTTAACCCCAAAGCTTTCCATTCAATAGTGAAGATGCAGCAGTCAATCGGAGCCCTCAGTCCCTTTCATTTATGAAATCTACATGCTTGCTTAGTTATCAACTGCTTTAAGGTGGATTTCTAGAATAGGGGGGTTGTGTTGCACTGTAATAAGTACCAAATCCCCCCTACTTTACCCTAATTGTGTCTCCTGTGTCGCCCCAGAGCGGCAACTGCTCTGCTGAGGAGAGTTTAACCCATTTTCAGGGATTTCTGCTCCAGCGGGCTTACTGCCGTCTGTAAAATGAAGTGCAGTCAAAGTAATGAGGGTAATCTGACATGAAAACCCAAACTGCAACCCCCCCAACACACACACGCGCACACATGCACACAAATCCTGTCACGTTTCCAAACCTGGCAAGAACAAGTCCAAGCACATCTCTGCTGATCGATCCCTGCTCGCTGCGCTGAGGTCCGGAGTAAAATTCCTGTCATCTGACACTGACGCGATGACGTTTTCTGATAATCTGAAGTTACATGCATTCCTTTATTAAAAAAAACAATTATTTAGGCAGATCACTGTGAAATACAGCCAGCAAGAGTTTGACGGATTAAAAAAACCCTTTTAAGCTTAGAAGGAGAATGTAAAGGCTGGGTTTCTCTTGGCTTCTTAAATCAGCTGTTACATAAGTCCTAAGACCGGACAAGGACATGGCGATCGCCATAGAAACGAGATGTGAATAACGATCAGCTTCCTGTGGAAAGGCCTCCTGCCGCTGAGCCCATTAGAGCAGTAATCTGTGGAGGACAGTAGAGCGTTGGCTAGAATTGGGGATCACCTTGGTCACTGCATTTTTGGTCTCCTGCTATTCTTAGCTGCTGTTTGTTTTTCCTTACGACGCGCTCTGCCAGGTGAGGATGAGATTTAAACTGCAGCCTGTAATCTGTTAGCAGCCTGGAGAGCAGAGGACGGGACCACAAAGGGTAATGGAGTGTTGGATGTAGCAGCCCTGCAGTTCCTTTGGAGGCTGACGGAGAACTTCCTGTCCAACCTAAGACCAGCTCTGATGCAAATGCTGGTTCTGTTCTTGTGGCATTTTTCTGATGATGCAGGACATGTATGCAAGAAAAGAAAGCTTAAAATAGCATTTTTTAATGTAAATCGTGGTGAATCCGGAGCAGTTTGAAGAATCCCATATTTGTGACGTAGGAAACATGCTGGGCGGGCATCTGATGCCTCCACTTACAGACAAATAGATCCATGAACGTCTTTGTTTTTCTCATCTGAACTGAACTTTTTGTTGCATCGCTAAAGTTAGCTTGGGGCTGCGAGGAACTGTAAGCTGGCGTCTTGAGTCTGAATGATTGTCCGTAGTAGTCAGGAAAAGGTTTTGTTGAACATTGTGAGGCTTTTTGCACCTAACGCACTCAAAGATGTGTTTTTCCCGCCATGGCGTCCAGAGGACGGGAAACGTGCGCTCCACCTTTTTCAAAGACTGCCTCTACGAGGTCTTTGACGACCTGGAGTGCAAGATGGAGCACGCCGGAAAGCATCTGCTGCGCTCCGTGCTGCAGCTGATGGAGAGCGGCGCGCTCGTCCTCACCACCAACTTTGACAACCTGCTGGAGATCTACGCGGCCCACCAGGACACCAAACTGGAGTCTCTGGACCTGACGGATGAGAAGAAGGTAGGCGCGCCAGCGCGAATGAGCATTGATTGATGCTCCCAGCCGCATCGCGCGCTGTCAGCTCTTTTTCCAGATGCAAAGGTCACGACAAAATGTGCTGATGTGAGCTTTTGTGTCTTTTTCCCTTTTGATGTTTTAAAATGTTGTTTTTTTCTGTCTAAACTAGATCAAAATGTCTTTAATTGAGACGACAAATGCCTTCCCGTCTGTGAAAAAGCCCTTTTCCTATTATCATTGTCTTATAGTCAGACAGCTGAGTAAGGGCCAAAGGTCAAACTGTGATGTTGGAGGGGAGAGCCTGAACAATCTGTGGTTTTCACACGCTGCTCATGTTTAAATCTGTACTCCTCTGATGTAAGCCTTACCTTCTGAAAAGATCCCATTTGTGAGAAACCGCCGGGCGCGCTGCCCCTCAGTCCTGGTATTTATGCCCCGTCCCCATCAGAGCTATTATCCGCTAGTCGCCGTCCAGCCAGAACCGGCTCCAGTGCAGTGGAGTGTTCAGCTGGCGTGTGTGCTTGTGTGTGTCCAGGTGTTGGAGTGGGCTCAGGAAAAGCGGAGGCTAAGTGTTCTGCACATCCACGGTGTTTACACAAACCCCAGTGGGATCGTCCTGCACCCTGCGGGATACCAGAACGTCCTGAGGAACACTGAAGTCATGGTGAGCGCCGACGGGGTTCTGCACGCAAACGCCTCCCACTCCCATCGTCACCCATCACGCCTGTCCCCCACAGCGCGAGATCCAAAAGCTGTACGAGACCAAGTCCTTCGTGTTCCTGGGCTGCGGGCGCACGGTCGACGACACCACCTTCCAGGCTCTGTTCCTGGAGGCGGTCAAGCACAAGTCGGACCTGGAGCACTTCATGCTGGTGCGGCGGGAAGACGTGGGGGAGTTCAAGAAGCTGCGCGACAACATGCTGGACAAGGGCATCAAGGTCATCTCCTATGGAGACGAGTATGCTGACCTGCCAGAGTACTTTGAGAGGCTGGCCAACGAGATCTGCAACCGAGACGTCTCCACCAACGGCTGGGGTGAGGACCGCCAAAGAGCGGCAAATCGCTTTCAGTCCACAGAAGTCTCCCGATGGTCCTATGACTTTCATCTTTAAAGACAACAATACACGACACAACCTGGAGGCTCATTAAAATGAGCGAAGTTTAGCCTGACAGGGGTGCATGATGGGAGCAAAACCTGCAGCGTCCAATATGAATGATCAACGTTACCATGAAGAAAACAAGGAACAATAATGCATCGGTTCCATTTCACCCTAACAGTTTTGTTGAAAGAAAAGTTGAAGCCCCACCCCGATCATCTCTGGTGGTCTTTTCATTTCGATGATGTTTTCAGCCAAAATCTAGTTTCTGCAGAGCAGGACTTTGTCTCCGAGTCCTGCGGAGCAACCCTCTGCTTATATCCCATCAGCCCTTTGTTTACACTCCCTCCCACTAGCTTACAACGCCTCACAAAACCCCAACCTAGCATTATCGGTGCTACAAACAGTAAACAATGTCAAATCTATCTAGCCGTCCAGTTCTGATCCAGATTCCAGCTCAGACCAGGAAAACAAAGACTATTTGTCTGCAGGTGGAAGCATCGGAGTAATTTCAGTTGCTTTGGCCCGCCCACTTCAGTTGCTTTGGCCTGCCCACTTCAGTTGCTTTGGCCCGCCCACTTCAGTTGCTTTGGCCCGCCCACTTCAGTTGCTTTGGCCTGCCCACTTCAGTTGCTTTGGCCCGCCCACTTCAGTTGCTTTGGTCCGCCCACTTCAGTTGCTTTGGCCCGCCCACTTCAGTTGCTTTGGCCCGCCCACTTCAGTTGCTATGGCCGACCCATTTTAGTTGCTTTGGCCCGCCCATTTTAGTTGCTTTGGCCTGCCCACTTCAGTTGCTTTGGCCCGCCCATTTCAGTTGCTTTGGCCCGCCCACTTAAGTTGCTTTGGCCCGCCCATTTCAATTGCCTTGCCCCGCCCACTTCAGTTGCTTTGGCCCACCCACTTCAGTTGCTTTGGCCCGCCCATTTTAGTTGCTTTGGCCCGCCCATTTTAGTTGCTTTGGCCCGCCCACTTCAGTTGCTTTGGCCCGCCCATTTCAGTTGCTTTGGCCCGCCAGCTTCAGTTGCTTTGGCCCGCCCATTTTAGTTGCTTTGGCCCGCCCACTTCAGTTGCTTTGGCCCGCCCACTTCAGTTGCTTTTGCCCGCCCACTTCAGTTGCTTTGGCCCGCCCACTTCAGTTGCTATGGCCGACCCATTTTAGTTGCTTTGGCCCGCCCATTTTAGTTGCTTTGGCCCGCCCACTTCAGTTGCTTTGGCCCGCCCATTTTAGTTGCTTTGGCCCGCCCACTTCAGTGGCTTTGGCCCGCCCACTTCAGTTACTTTGGCCCGCCCATTTCAGTTGCTTTGGCCCGCCCATTTCAGTTGCTTTGGCCCGCCCACTTAAGTTGCTTTGGCCCGCCCATTTCAATTGCCTTGCCCCACCCACTTCAGTTGCTTTGGCCCACCCACTTCAGTTGCTTTGGCCCGCCCATTTTAGTTGCTTTGGCCCGCCCATTTTAGTTGCTTTGGCCCGCCCACTTCAGTTGCTTTGGCCCGCCCACTTCAGTTGCTTTGGCCCGCCAGCTTCAGTTGCTTTGGCCCGCCCACTTCAGTTGCTGCATCACAACTTTTTCAAACAGCATTTTTTTACCTGCTCCTGACTCACATGTCATTTGAATAATTATTTCATAAATGTCTTCCATCAAGAGAGAAACGTTAAAAAACACCAAAAAACAGCTTTTCCACTGAAACGATTGTCCAAACAAGCCACGTTTTCGCAGCATCATCAAAGCAAAGGGCTCCATCTGATTGGTCAAATATTTCAAGCTGCCATGAGACGCTTTTAGCACATGCATGAACATTGAGGGTAACTATTGATCGCCTTCATGGCGTCTTTTGTGACACACGGTGCTCACAGGCTGCTGGCGCCATGATTGTGACTTTTTGACAGGCCTATTTGAAATATGAATCATAATTAAAGCCGCAAGCGGCGTTGTATGGCCCGCAGACGCAACCCACCTTCCACGCCCAACTCTACGCACCACCGCCACCCTCACCGCTCACCTTTGATGAGGGCTAGTTAAAGCTGCATTAGCTAATAATGCTAACTATGCTAATCATGCTAGCTATGCTAATGTGGCTAAAAGTGCTAGCATTGCAATCACCATCATAAACTCTCTCCAAAAAACACATTGCTAAAAATGCTACTTATGTTAACTATGCTAGCTATGCTAATGTGGCTAAAAGTGCTAGCATAGTGATCAGCATCATTAACTTATTTAAAAAAAAATAACTAAAATGCTAACTATGCTAGCAATGCTAATTGGTTAACCCTTGTGCTATCCTAGGCACTTTGCTGTTGGGAGTTGGGTCATCTAGATTCACTAGAGAGCGCTGAATCTTTTTTTTCAATGATTTGTGATCTTCACTGGTTCAATGGATTACATGAAATTTTTCCACATTTATCCACCTTTGTCATGGTAGGGAGAACACGTCAAAGTAAGGGTGGGGTCATCTAAGATAGCACAAGGGTTAAAAGTGCTAGCATAGCGATCAGCATCATCAACTCTCTTAGAAAAACACATTACTGAAAATGCTAATTATGCTAACTATGCTAGCTATGCTAATGTGGCTAAAATTGCTAGCATAGCGATCAGCATCATCAACTCTCTCCAAAAAACACATTGCTGACACAGAAAAACACATTGCTCCATTGGTGAGAGCTATGTCATTACTAAAAAAATTTAAAAAAATCCCACTTTTTTCAAAATGGCTGCTTTTCTGTTGATTTTATCTCCATAGCAACCATTTTATGTTTTAGTCACCCCAGGATGAAAAACAAATTGACGTCCGTTTGAGACAAATCGGATAAAGAAAACTTTTTGTTGTCCTTAGCAACAGTGGTTTTGTGCTGACCACGCCCACATTCCTTATATGTCCATATCCAGTGTTTTTGAATGTGTTCAGTTCCTGACATGGATGCATGCATTCAGATTTCACTGTATTGCATTGAAAGGCATGGGAGTTATAACAGAGCGCCACTTTGCTAGCTCGCCACGCGCACGCCTTTCAAAATCTACAACTTCTAATTCCAACATTTTGTCCAGAGTAGCTGGCCATTGATGCCCAAAAAGTTACGAGACGATTGATGAAAATTCCAACGACAAGTTTTCGTTTGTATCTGGTGCTAAAGGTGCTTTTTAGAGAAAATTCCAGATGGCGGCCTTTTCCCAAGGTCAAAGGTCAACGACACTTCTGTGGTGTTTGTAGACTGGAGCTGGCAGCAAGTGTGTGCAATTGCGTGAAAGTCGCTCAAACAAAAGTGTCGTATTCCCATATCGTGGGAAAACACAAAAATCGCCAATTCTCAGAGTTCGCCACAAAATGGCCGCCAAGCCGTAGGTCGTGTGGCCATCCCATAATGATTTCAAAACCTCTTTGGGATATCCCCGACACGTGTGTTTTGGTTTCGCGACTGTATTTTGAAGTACATTTTGTTGGGCCCCATACGCGATTTTCGGCCCATTCATCTTTTTGACGGGATCGCTGGCCGTGATGTCATCGTCTTCGGGGGGGTGACGTTGACTTTGTGGAAAATTCATTTGCAATTTATCACAGGTGTGTGCACATTTTGGTGACTTTTCCAGCATGCGGCGGGGGTCACATTTCTGCTGAAAGGCGGCGAAGTCGTCGTTCCAACTGTGAAAACAATATGGTCCTTGCAGTCAGTGATGCTGCTGGGGGGGGGGCATAACTATTACAGCTTTACCTTACAGCTAACTTCAACTTAGTATTCATTTATGGAGCATATAGCAACAGGCTGATTTCCAGCAGGAATGACTGGTGGACAGACGGCTACAACTGATTTGTCAATCAACCCAAAAGGGGATTCTGGAAAACAACGAGTCTTAGAAAAGTCCTTTCTGGGGTTTTTTTTTATCTCAAAGGAACTTGAACTCACCTGGTACCTTAGAGTGATTTCTTTTCTCTAATTTGTTTTGAAGAGTTTTTGTTGCTATACTTGACTTTCATTTTTATGACACTCCAGCCTCTTCTGTCTTTTTTTTAACAAATCCTTTTTTTATTCTTTCCCACCATCAACCTAAAACTGTAGAAAACAATCAATTCTAAGATTGAGGAAACTTTCTGTGTTCTAACAAAAATCAAAAGTGTAGAGACGAAATCTAAATGTCTCACTCCAGAAGAAGGAAATGTTAAAATAAACAAAGCTTTCTGCAGACTTCCATTGGTTTATTCTGTCATAACTTGTTTGTGGCGGACATGTTTGACCGTTTGTCCTCTTCCTCCCAGGCTCTCCGTCCCAAAACGCAGAGGAGCAGCAGAACGGCTTCAACTCCCAGAAGAACCTGCTACAAGGCTAGAGCGGAAGAACGTGGGCGTGTGGAGAGACGACCGTGAAACCAAAGCTATTCTTCCCTCTTAGTAAAACCTGAACTGCTGCCTGGTTTTCAGACGTTTCTTCTCTGCTTCTCCTCTGCACACGTGAAATGAACGGAGGCCTAAAAACCTTCCTGGTGTCGCTCAAAGGAAGCTGCAGGACTTCCTAAACCTCCCCGCCACATGAATGTCACCCAACACTTTGGTTTGTTCCAAACGTAAACGGATTTACAAGTTGATTCATTTTGGGTTTTTAGAGCCAGACTAAAGCAGCTGCATGTTCTGTAGCTGACAGCAGATGGAATCTGCCGCTCTTCTTCCTGGAAGTCCAATGCCACCAGCTTGCCACTCCAATGAAAACTTTTTTATATTTGTGGTGCATTTCTCGTATTTATATTTTCAAAATAAAAGCTTTTGGTATCCCATCTGTCCTCGTTTCTGATTGGACAGTGAGCGAACACCCGCTTGACTCAGCATTTAGCAGCTTTATTAGGAAATGGTTACATTCTCATAAATTAGGTCAAATTTTCCGTACAACTCTTGTCTTTCATATTGCACTAAAACAATTTTAAGGGGGCATGAATATATAGACTTCTTAGACTTGTATTCTTAGAATTGAATAAATGAAAGAAACATCCTAAATCTATGGATATTTGGACAAAAATACCGTCTTTTCTAACTGAAATAAATCCATCTGCCTTCAGTGGACCGGCAGATGAAGCCTTTCCAGTTCTCATAGTAAAAAACAAAAAGAAAACTCATCTGCATCTTCCACCCAAATGCCCAAGCGGAGCGGTTTCTGACCAGAGCTGCCATGTTCTTATTGGATGTGAGTGATGAAGGCGATGAGACCAGATGACAGAGAGGCACTGTGGTCGCTCAGGTCTGAACCACGTCAGCATGAAGAGGAACAAACCCAGACTAAAAAGGAAAAGTCTTTCCTGTGGGAGCCAAACGGATGAGACTTCCCCCAAACTCATCTGAGGTTCCTTTTTCCCCCATGTGGCCCAAATTATGTCTCCATGAAAAGAAGAGGCTCCTCTGGATTAGCTGGACGTGTCCATCAGAATTCAATCCCGTGCGATTTGATTTGGCAGATTTTAACCAGAGAAAAGCTAGAACAGGAGGAGACGGGAGACTAACACGGACGACTGGCTTCGGAGCGGCGGTGAATGAGCGAGCGAGCGGGGTGCGTCCCGCTCTTAAGCCTTCATGAGAGCGCCAACCACGGCCCGGGCGTTGAGGCTGCGCAGGTCGTTGTAGGTCTGTCCGGTGCCCACGAACACGATGGGCTGGCCTGTGATGTAAGTCATGGAGATGGCGGCGCCGACCTGCGGGGGCAAACACCGGAGCCGTCAGCTTTCCAGCCCCGCGGCGTCATGAACGCCATCAACGTTGAACGGGGTTTACCTTGTCATCAATAGTGTCGAACTTGGTCAGCACGATGCCATCGATCAGACGAGGCTTGTCTGACATGGAGTGGTCGGCTAAAGCCTGGTTGAACTTCACCTGTGGAGACCAGGAGCCAGAGAACATCAGGACACACTTCAACACAGTTTAGATGGAGGCTGATGGAGCAACGCTGCCCCCTGCTGGACGGCTCAGTCATCTGTGGTCCAGCAGCGGTCCTCTCACTGAAAGACCTTCTAACATCCAAGAAAAACAGCTTCAGTTAGAGTCCCTACAACCAAAGTAATAGTATGACAAAAAAGATCAAATGTTCATATCTCAAACTAACAATACAACAACTTTGTGTTGTTCCAATCTGAAATTCCTTCCACAGGACTAAACTTGTCAGCCTAATCAGAATCACACCTCAGACTTTTAAACATAGCTTTAGCTAGACCCCATAATCCAGCAGCTGCAGAATGGAGCTAAAGCGGAGCAACGAGGGCCGCTGGTCTTCTCCCAAAAAGACTCTCCTTGAACTGAAACCAACGTTAATGGTTAATATTAAAGTTAAAGACCCACTCCGACCATCTCCTGATCATAAAAGCCTTCCCAGTGGTCCGTTAGTAATGATTAAGCAGTTCCCAGCCCTCATTTTATTTAGGGACGGGAAAAGAAGATTTTTCTAGAACAGCGAGCACCAGCCTCATCTAAAACCTGTAGAAACTCCACGGTTCACCGCCAAGGTCCCGCCTGGCGGCCTTGCAGAAGGCGAGCGGTTCAAATACTGAGTAGTGAGACACGCCTCCACCTGTGAGCAGATTCCTGTTAAAGAGGACGTCGGAAAACCAGCCGGATCCAAATGTATTCCAAAACATTCCACTGACAAGACGGACAACAAAACAGAGAAGAACAGCCAGGAGACGGATCCAGGCTTTTCCTGAAGCCACACGTCCAGACGCCGTCTGTGTGACATCATGACAAAGGTCACGCCATGGCGGTGTGAACATTTATGGGGCTCACAGAGAGCTGGGAATGTGATTGCTTTTTCTCCAGACTGAATTCTCTGTTTTTGTATGAATTTAGGTCTAGTGTGTGAGCACAGCGAGAAAAAAACGACAATAATAAAGTCTGTGTGCTGCTTAACACGATTCCAGATCAGGTGGAAATACAGAGGAAACAGATTGAGGTCCCAGCCTCAGAAGGGTGGACATGTTTTGGGGTGTGAGGTCATCAGGTCATGTGATGGTGAGCTCCTCTAGAGGTCTTACCAGCTGGTCAACGGCTTCATTGCCCACCAGAGCCTCCCCCACAAACAGCACCAGGTCAGGCATGTTGACTGCAATGAGTTTGGCCAGGGCCGTCATCAGGGGGGCGTTGTCCTGCATCCTCCCCGCCGTGTCCACCAGCACCACGTCAAACGCCTGGTTGCGAGCTAAAGAAACCAAACGCAGCTCGTTGGCGTGCAGCCAGAGAAGCCGTGGACGCAGAGTCGGCGTGCGGGCGGGCGGGGGGGCGCGCTTTACCGTAAGCGATGGCCTCCATGGCGATGCCGGCTGCATCCTTCCCGTAGCCCTTCTCGTACAGCTGAACGACGGGCTGTCCTCCGTGCTTCTCCGGCGGGTGCAGAGCGTTCAGGCGGCGCTGATGGGTGCGCAGCTGCTCCACCGCCCCCGCGCGAAAGGTGTCGCAGGCGGCGATCAGCACGGTGAAACCGTTCTCGATCAGCCAGTAGGAAATCTGAACCGGGACAGAAACGCCACAGAGTCACAGACTGCACCCTAGACCAGTGGACCCCAACCCCTGGGCCGCGGACCGGTACCGTCAGTGGGTCATTTGGTACCAGTCAGTGGGTCATTTGGTACCAGTCAGTGGGTCATTTGGTACCGTCAGTGGGTCATTTGGTACCGTCAGTGGGTCATTTGGTACCGGTCAGTGGGTCATTGGGTACCGTCAGTGGGTCATTGGGTACCGTCAGTGGGTCATTTGGTACCAGTCAGTGGGTCATTTGGTACCGGGCCGTGGGTCATTTGGTACCCGTCAGTGGGTCATTTGGTACCCGTCAGTGGGTCATTGGGTACCGTCAGTGGGTCATTTGGTACCAGTCAGTGGGTCATTTGGTACCCGTCAGTGGGTCATTGGGTACCGTCAGTGGGTCATTTGGTACCGGTCAGTGGGTCATTGGGTACCGTCAGTGGGTCATTGGGTACCGTCAGTGGGTCATTGGGTACCGTCAGTGGGTCATTGGGTACCGTCAGTGGGTCATTTGGTACCGGGCCGTGGGTCATTTGGTACCGGGCCGTGGGTCATTGGGTACCAGTCAGTGGGTCATTGGGTACCAGTCAGTGGGTCATTTGGTACCGTCAGTGGGTCATTTGGTACCGGGCCATGGGTCATTTGGTACCGTCAGTGGGTCATTTGGTACCGGGCCATGGGTCATTTGGTACCGTCAGTGGGTCATTTGGTACCCGTCAGTGGGTCATTTGGTACCCGTCAGTGGGTCATTTGGTACCGTCAGTGGGTCATTTGGTACCGTCAGTGGGTCATTTGGTACCAGTCAGTGGGTCATTGGGTACCAGTCAGTGGGTCATTGGGTACCGTCAGTGGGTCATTTGGTACCGTCAGTGGGTCATTTGGTACCAGTCAGTGGGTCATTGGGTACCGTCAGTGGGTCATTTGGTACCAGTCAGTGGGTCATTGGGTACCAGTCAGTGGGTCATTGGGTACCGTCAGTGGGTCATTTGGTACCGTCAGTGGGTCATTGGGTACCGTCAGTGGGTCATTTGGTACCGTCAGTGGGTCATTTGGTACCGGTCTGTGGGTCATTTGGTACCGTCAGTGGGTCATTGGGTACCGTCAGTGGGTCATTGGGTACCGTCAGTGGGTCATTTGGTACCGTCAGTGGGTCATTTGGTACCAGTCTGTGGGTCATTTGGTACCGTCAGTGGGTCATTTGGTACCGTCAGTGGGTCATTTGGTACCGGTCTGTGGGTCATTTGGTACCGGTCAGTGGGTCATTTGGTACCGTCAGTGGGTCATTTGGTACCGTCAGTGGGTCATTTGGTACCGTCAGTGGGTCATTTGGTACCGGTCTGTGGGTCATTTGGTACCGTCAGTGGGTCATTTGGTACCGGTCTGTGGGTCATTTGGTACCGTCAGTGGGTCATTTGGTACCGTCAGTGGGTCATTTGGTACCGGTCTGTGGGTCATTTGGTACCGGTCTGTGGGTCATTTGGTACCGTCAGTGGGTCATTTGGTACCGGTCTGTGGGTCATTTGGTACCGTCAGTGGGTCATTTGGTACCGTCAGTGGGTCATTTGGTACCGGTCTGTGGGTCATTTGGTACCGGTCTGTGGGTCATTTGGTACCGTCAGTGGGTCATTTGGTACCGTCAGTGGGTCATTTGGTACCGGTCTGTGGGTCATTTGGTACCGTCAGTGGGTCATTTGGTACCGGTCTGTGGGTCATTTGGTACCGGTCTGTGGGTCATTTGGTACCGTCAGTGGGTCATTTGGTACCGAGCCACATAGAACAAATAAATAACTTGCATTACTTCTGTTTATTTATTTCTGAATCTGAAAGATGTTTTATTTTGAAAAATTGCCCGATTCTCTGACCCATCCGTCTATGTCGCTCGTGACCCATTCCAAGGCGTTCCTCTCGGTCATAGGTTCCCGCTCAAATAAAACCCAGGAGCTAGCTAAATGAGTAAAAACAAACGTGTGGAAAGTTTCTCTGCCGAGGGGAAAAGGCCCAGCCAGACACAGAAGAGGAGCTTCAACTACAAACAAAGACAGCCACATTTCAGACAGAACTTCTTTTTTGGACCATGAGTGTGGGAAGGGGGGGGGGGTGATGACACCTGAGCGATGTCCAATGTTACGCATTTCAAAATAAAAGCACAGGGTTGGTCTTGTGACTCCGTTCCACCTGCATCGTAGTGTAGCGACAACTATTATTATTGCAATCTCCAGATCGGTCCGTGATAATTTTGTGATCATACCGGTCCGTGGTGTTCACACCGCCATGCCGTGACCTTTGTCATGATGTCACACAGACGGCGTCTGGACTTCAGGCTGAGCCGTGCCGCGTACGACAGGCCGCCCATCGTGCGCGGAGTCCACACCCACCTTGGCCAGGTTGGTGGACTTCCCCACTCCGTTGACTCCACAAAAAGTGATGACAAACGGCCGGCGCTGGCTCTGCGCCTCCATCACGTCTCTCAAGATGTCCACTCGCCGTTTGGGCTGCAGGATCTGCACCAGCGAGTCCTGCAGGGCCTGCTTGACCGTTGAGGCCACCGCTGCACACACACGCGCACACACACACACGCACACACACACACACACACGCACACACACACGCACACACGCACACACACACGCACACACACACACGCGCGCGCACACACACACACACACACACACACACACACACACACACACACACTTTAATTAGGTGATTACAGATCAATTATTACAGGGTTCCTCTTACTATATCGCAGATCTTTTCAATAGAATGGTTTTTGTTTTCTTTAGCAGTGCACCGTGTTCTCCGTCCTGATTGGCTGTTGCCTTGTTTATTACAGAAACTGTACAGAATGTCTTCACCTCGCCAAATCTACATCAACCTCCCCCCCCATCAGACCTTTGGTTTCATTCCATCTTCCTGGACTCCTTTTGTTCTGTGAAGGTTTGAACTTTCAGAGTTTCAACGAGAGACAAACGGGTGAAAATGTTCCTGTCGGCTGGAGAAAAGTGTGCAGTGAGGAGTTTCAGCCTGAAATCATCCAGGATTCTAGTCCTTTTTAGGACATAACTCTCACAATCAGCAGAGGACTACAGAAGATGCATCTGTGTTTGTTACAATTCTACAGAAAATGTTTAAGTTGACGGCAATGAATCTTTCAGTTAAGCAGAAACCCTCAAAAACCCCAAGAAACCTTTTTTTTTTGAAGTTTCAAAAACATTCATAAATGTGAAGAAGCTGTTAAAGCTTTCTAAATACCTGGAGTTCATAACCAGGTAGAGGTATTGTGGTATGGCCTTACCTTAAATTAAAAGTCAAAACATCCTTGAATCTATCCTGAATATTGACATTTTAATTAAAAAAGGGTTAAATGACCCTCGATGTTGATGACCATGATAGAAAGCTGAGGTGGGAACTCACTGCTGAACGTGCCCATCACTTTGCCCTCCAGTTTCTTGGCAACAGAGTCGCACAGCTGGGAGGCAATTTCAGCCGCGACATTCTTTGCTGTGAAGTCACAAAAGCAAAAGGGTTTATTGACACCTGCGGCGGCGCCCGCCTCCACGCCGTGACAGGAGAACGCACCGATGAGATGCTCCTTCATCTTCTCCAGCACCGGCTCCATGTCTTCCTGAGACAAACTCTTGGAGCCCACCAGGCCCTTCAGCATCCCAAACATTCCCCCAAAGCCGCCGCCCTTTTTGGAGCTGAGGGGGAGGGGCAGACAAACCGCATTTGCATAAAAGCTGAAACCTGGCAGGCAGACAGTCAGAGACTCTGAATACCTTGGTTTGCTTGTTTCGTTGACCACTACCTCCTCCACCTCTTCTTCCTCGCTGGACTCATAGTCCACAGGAAGCAGGTCTCCCTTCATGGAACTTTGCTGAATTCCCTGGAAAAACAAACAGACGGGTTCTTTTCTAGCAGTGAAGGAGCTCCCTCCTCTGTGGGGGTGAAGGGAGGTCCCACCAGGTCACTGTGTGCATCCAGGTCCTGGTCGTTGATCCCAGGAGAACTTCCGTTCTTGGCGCTGTAGTCCAGCTCCTTAGTGTTTGTGCCGCCGTTGTCCCAGACCCGTTTGGTTTTCTCCCTCGGCTTCTGAGGCTTTGGGGACTTGCTGTGGACACCACAGAAGGACAGAGGAAGGCTGCGGTTAGAAACGGCATTTCCTGCATGTATGAACAGACGGAGAACTGAAACTTCCTCTCTTTTTTAAAGAACTGATGACCTCATGCAGTGTGTTCAGCATCTTTGTCGTCCTCCATGAAAGTTCTGCTTTTGTCACATCTACTGCTGCGACCATCAAGCCTTTTCTACCGGATTCTTTCCTCCAGTCATGTTCCTCATCTAGATCCCAACTCTGTTCCTTCTGGGCGCTATTCCCATCTATGCAACTTCAATCAGCGCTTTCACACCCCCATCCTGCCTGTTTTGGGCTATGCCATGGACTGTATAAGGGGACTGGGCTGAGTGACCCCGCCCCCCTGGCGGTCCAAACAGGAAGTACCTGCTGGTTCCAAGAAGCCGAAATCCCACTGACTTCTATAGAGACACAAACAGCTGTCGTTCTATTAGTCACGATGACTGTTCTGGTTCCAATACCATTTGTTTACATGTTCTTGATACGTCTTTTTTAATTACACATCAGATGCCTCAATACAAATATCTTTTTGGCCTGATGGCCCATTTGAAGCATTTTAAAAGACAGATTTTCAAGTCAGGTGGACATCCAACGAGCCCAGTCCTGATTGGCCACTGAATTGACCTCATGGTTGGAGCAGGAGGTCAACCATTTTCTTTGGGTGACATCACACTCAGTCCAGTCCTCATATCCAGTCCCTGGGCCACGCCCTTTGGGTGACGTCACACTCAGTCCAGTCCTCATATCCAGTCCCTGGGCCACGCCCATGTGACCTTCTGCCATGACCATTATACGTTTCAACGTCTGTCCTTCAGAAACCCTAAAGACGATCAGGATCAGCGTAAAGTGAAGGAAAAACTATTGCAAATTAAAAAAATAGACATTAAAATTCAAAACTAAAAAAGTATTCAATGTAAATATGAAAAAATAATGGAACATTTAAAAAAAAACAGCATAAATGTGAGGAAATACTGAAGACTAAAACTGTTGGTAAATGACAAACCGTGGATTTGGCACAGCTGCTGTTCTGCATTTTCGTTTCTCTCCCTCTTCACCCTCAGTCCTCAATGTGGCTACAGACACGGCTGACATGGGGTAGCAGAGGTCATTTCCGCTCCAGAACGGCGTCTGTTGGCGGCGCTGCCGGTGTCATCACTGCTCTGACGTGGCGTACAGCAGCGCTAATGCTCCCCCAAATGCTGTATCCAGTTATCACTGAGATCTTCCTCCACCCCTTCTACAGTGGCCTCTGTCTCATGCGGTTGGGGGGCGGAGCCTAAACTCTGGAACGCCCTCCCTCCTCGTATCCCTAACTCATTGGCGTCCCGTTTCACATTCATGCCGTCAGCCCGTCATCGTACAGCTGCTGTATGTTCAGTCTTTTCTTCAGCTTTATCCTGTGTTCTGACTGTCATCTCTTTTGTTTTTGTTCGTTTTGACCTCATTTTCTACGTTTGAAAAACTATTCCATTTTACTTTACTATAATTATAAAGTCGCGTGAGAAAGTTACATACAGATCAAGATTCCAATTAGACTGCTTTAAGCGTATTAATGAAATAAAAAGTGATTTTAAATGCATATGCTGCCAGAATAAAATTATTTATAGAAAGTCGAAAATTGTTTGGAAAAAAACTAAATAATGGCAAAAAAAAATTTTTTCAGAAAAAAAACATGGCTTTTATGTTTACATGGATCGAAATACATTCAGAGTAATTTCTAAACAGGAAATAAAAGAGAAGAAGCAGCAAAAGGAAAGACATGCGTGGATGTGCGGTTTTCTTTTTAAAAGGTCATGTTGAAATAATGATAAATGAGACTTTTCATCTGACAGTGAAGCTCCTGCTGGTCCTCTATACGGTGGTGGTTTGAGCTCTCACGTCATCTTTGAAGATCTTAGTATTCATTTCATAAAAGTATAAGTGAAAAAAACAAGCAAATCTAAAGCTGGAATCCCCTAAAAATGAAATGAAGCTGAGGCTCAGGATGGAAATGTCTCAAGAGTCCAACGGTGGGGGGGCTGGTGGAAAGAAGGGGGTGAAGGAGCTGCGGCTGCATCTTCACCTGTGTTTTTCAGTGGGTCCTGCTGTGTGTTTGCGGATGAATTCCTCCCTCTTCTTCTGTATGATCTCCTCCTGTGTCAGACCCTGGTTCCCGTTCTGAACCGTCTTTTGAGCTGGGGGGGGAGGTTTCTCCACTCTGGCTGGCTCAGGGGCAGGAGCTGGATTGAAAAGAGAGGAAAAAACGAGCGTTAAAAGAAGAAAAGAAGAAAATCCAGCACCATGAAGTGAAACTTACGGTCTTTTTTGGAACTTTTACTCTTCTTGCCGCCCTGCTCTTTGCCTTTGTCTCCACCTTTCGTCTCAATCATGGACTTCACAGTTTTTTTGGATTTCTCAGAGTCCTGAAAGGCCCGCATGTAGGTGGTGCTCCGAGTCCTGCTGTTCTCCTCCGCCTCCCTTGTGGTGAACAGTTGATGTAAGTAAAGGCAAGGATGGAGAGGAAGGTTTAGTTCAAAGTTCTGAACTTTTTTTAAACGGGACAGTTTTAAAATGATCCTGGAATTACAATAAAGGCTGCCGAATGAAAAGTAGGTTTGAGCGTAGGATTCCTGTTCTAAAGGCTCCAGGCTGAGGGAAACGTTGCCACATGTAGAGACGTGCAGAAGGAGATAGTGGAGGCATCTGTGATCATTACGCATAAAAGATTCGTCCAAACTAGCCACTAAATGAGAGCAGATTCTTTGAGAAGAAAGCTCCCTTTTCTACGTTCATTTGAGATTAAATCTACTCTGTGGTGCGTTTGATTTTAAAATAGAGAAAAAGAAAAAAAGACATTTTCCTCGTAGCACTGGGAAAATGGAGATGTGTTCATTTATAACGTTTCTGTGGAAGCAACAGCTGGTAGATAGGATGACGCCATTCTAACAAAGCCGAGCATGAAATGGGAAAAGATGGACAACAAAGACAAAGACCAATCCTGCACACAATGTGCACTGTTGTCTTTAAAAAAAGGATTGGAAATTGTTAAGTTGAGTTAAATTAAATTCAGTTCGGGTTCCTTTCTATTCCAACATGCTTTTTAGAGCAGGAAAGTTATGTCCATCCTTCCAGTGAAATGTGTGGAAACACTAGGAATTCAACAGTCATGTGACCATGCAGGCCGTAAGGGGCCGTGGTGCAGCGGTAGGGGCGGCCAACCTATGATTGGAAGTTTGCAGGTTCAATTCTCGCCTTGCCCACATGTGTCGCAGACAAGTATACGGCATTTAGAATGTTCTAGAGTGTTCCCTTTGGATTCTCTGGATGTGGAAAAAAAACTAACATTCATTCTAGTTGACTTGTTTGTTTGGACACAGATTTCATTTATATTTGATTATCTTGAAGAAATCCAGGGAATGTGGAAAACTTCCCCTTTAGTTCCAGGCATTTCACTCTGGTTGAAGTTTTGGATCAAGATGTTCTGGATGCATTTTATGCCAGTGAATCAGATCGTTCAAAATTAACCAAAATCAACTATTAATCATATCAACAACCGCTTATTGTGATGAATGAATCAGTTATCAAACAAATCTTTAACTGCAGTTCCACCAGCGACAAAACCAACTTCAGGAGGTTTAAATCTAGAAGTGGACGTGTGGAGCATTAATATACATCCCTGTGCAGTTTCTTATTCATGCAGGTCACGTGATCGCAGGATTCCTGAGAATCTGCAGCAAACATCCGCCTAGTATCAGTCAGGGAATGAAACTCCACCCACCAGACATGAATCTTTACCTTAAAATCCTCTGGAAGTCGTCCTCAAACTCAAAGCTGTTGTTGAGAAGTTTCAGAGCTCCCTTCTGCACCAGCTCGTTCTTGTAGCGATCCCTAAAGCGAAGCTGAACGTCATCTATAAACTTGTCCACATACGTCAGCGTCAGGATGTTTTGAAAACCCACCTGGAGAGAGAGGGGGGGGGCAGATTGTTGGTTCATTCATGACTGCAGCAGCTACACAACACCTGCAGCAGCTACACAACACCTGCAGCAGCTACACAACACCTGCAGCAGCTACACAACACCTGCAGCAGCTACACAACACCTGCAGCAGCTACACAACACCTGCAGCAGCTACACAACACCTGCAGCAGCTACACAACACCTACAGCAGCTACACAACACCTGCAGCAGCTACACAACACCTGTTTCTGTTTGAATCCGATACTTACCACAAAAATCAGCTCAAACTCATTGTCCAGCTTGTATTTCAGACTCTGCCTCTCGTGAGTGAAGGAGTTGCTCCCGCTTCGCTCCTTCAAACGTCATCATGGAAAGAAACACACGTCAACCACAACCGCTGGCCTCTTAAAACCGAACACGTTCAGTCACTCTGGCAGACATTTCAACAACTCCAACAGTTTGGCAATCCGCCCTCACCCGAAATTACTTGGTTTTGTTTACTAGCGTTACGCAATAAGCTAGCTAGCGCTAGCTTAGCATTAGCTCTCAGAGACTAACTAAACCAAAAAAGGAGTAACTCTGAAGGGAAACACCTGACGGGTCACTCACCTGGAGGATCACCGAGCGGATCAACGCGTTGACCGGCCCCGTGAAAGACTCTTTGACCCCGGCGCCCTGAAAACACCACAACACTATCCCCCCTTTGCTGAAGATGGTGAAGAAATCCAGCATCTTGGACACCACGTTTCTGGATTAAAAACACACAGACAAAAGGAGACCGCGTTTGAATAGAAAAAACCCGCCGTAGGTAACGGTTCCAGCACGCGGCTGCCCTAGATTCCCGGTCAAAACTTACCAGATAAAATAAGAGAACGAATAATAAATATCCCACGACACCACACCACACGCCGGTGCAATAACTGTTTTGGACACGTCAGGAGCTACAGCCGGAAGTGACGCCTTTTTCCTGCTCCCTCCTTCCTCCACCAAATCACGCGCCTGCGCAGATCGATTAACCGCAAAAGTAAACGAGGGAGTGTGCGGAACAAATAAATCTGTGCCTCAAAGAACCACACGTTTCTCTAGGTACACTTGATGGCTAAATGGGAGATTAAACAAACAAACACATACTTATATATTTGTAATTTAACAGATTTTTGTATTTACTGTGTATATACAATTACAATTATTCTTCTAAATTTGAAACCCCAAAGCCTCCTTAACATTGCCTTTTAGGAATGTCTAAGCAAATATTTAAAGATTTTTGTATATTTAATTAATTTATGGGTGAACATTTTTCAAACAATGATGGCACAACAATGTTTAGTTTAGTGTTTAGTTTATTTTTTGAAACCAACATTTTGTACTATTATCTCATCTGTACGTGTTTCACTGTTCTTAAAAGCAGTCAAATCAATAAAGCAACTTTGCATGTTCAGTACGGAGCCCTTAGAGCAGGGGGGTCAAACACACGGCCCCCGGCCTGCCAGATGGCTCAATCCGGCCCAGTCATGAAGAGTCAATATTAAAACGATGTTTTTAAAAAGAAAAAAAAGCATGTTTCTAGTCTATTCCTGTGGCAAGTTGTGATTTTTTAAAGAAATAACTAATTCTGCCACTAGGGAGAGCAAAGGGAAAGCAAAACAGGCAAATCATCTTATCTCTGCACATTTGATCGGAAACAATATGATGCTGTGATCAAAGCTCTTCCTCGGTCGTTGATCCAATGATCACAAAATCTATTGTTAAACAAAGTTCAGTTAAAACTTCCGTCAGTCCTATTGGACGGGCAGCCGGTCACAAAGTCAGAAGTACCAACCAGTTTCATACGAAGATTGTTTGTCAAAGGACTCTTTCAAACATCTCATCAGAAAAAAAATATTTTTAAACACTTCTCTAAAGAAGAGGTGATTGAATTATGGTCGAATTTCTTAAAATTTTGTATTTTACCAAAAGTAAAAGACATTCATTTAAAAATAATTAGTGATGTTTACCCATCCAGAGGAATTTTTGAGACTTCATTTTGGTTTTGAAGAGAATGACTGCAGCTTTTGTTTAAATGACACTGAGACTGTGGATCATTTATTCTTTAACTGTGGAATTATAAAAACATTCTGGGAAGAGTTCTGCTTTTGGTATTCTTCCAAAATTGCAATGCCCGTTCATTTACACGCAAAAAAATGTTTTATTCGGGGTGGTATAGACCAGAAAATATTGTTCTTAATGTCCTGATACTTTATATTCACAAAAATAAATATTTGAAGACCAAATCACTTTTTATTACATTTCATAAAGAGCTTTGTTTTTATTTTTATTCACTTCATTATATGAAAAAGAAGAATGGCTTGAAATTACTTAGTTTTGTTCAGAAAACTTAATGAGTACCCCTAAACTATTTGGATGGATCAGTGTTCTTTTATTTTATTGTCAATAAAGTAAAAAAAACAAAAGACTCTTATCTCTGCACGTGCCAAAAGCGAAACCTAACAGCTCTGCATCTAGGTAAAATGCAGTTTGGTTCCCCGCGAGCCTCACCGCTGTTACGTTGCTATAAGAATGATCAGTAGTGACACAATAATGACCAAAATGGTGTCAAAAAGATAAAAAGGTCGGAGTGGAGTGCAGCTTTCCAGAAAAAATGGAAAGAGTTGTATTTGCTCACAGAGCTGAATGCAAAACCCACGCGCTTGTATGTCATCAACAGGTTTCAGTGCTCAAAGCATATAACATTCAGCACCACTATGAGACTCACATAAAGAAAAGTTTCACCATTTGGACTTACGAAAAGAGAAGATTAACCAACTATTAGCTGGACTGAAGAAACAAGCGTCTGCATTTTCTGCAGCTGTGACGTCAGTGATGGAGCAGCGACAGACAACTGATTGAGAACAAGTTGGAGCAAAAATCCAAACCATTTTTAGATGGTGAACTTATTGAAAAATGCTGAAGGCTGCAGAAGTCTTGTTCCCAAAAAGCAGTCGACCTTTGCAAACACAAGTCTGTCAGGGATTACATTTGCAGATACAACATCTCTGAGGAAACTTGGAATCCAGTCATTCATTGTATTTTTGGTCTCTACTGATGAAAGCACCGACATCACAGATATATACAACTGTGTATATTTATTAGAGGTGTTAAAGAGACCGTCACAGCGGATCTTCTGGAATTAGTTCCTGTGATGGACATAACAACAGCTGATGACATAGTCAGTTCTCCAGTTACTGCGCTGGACAACGCTGGAGTAAACTGGTCACTGATGTCAGTCTGGTCACTGATGTCATTCTGGTCACTGATGTCATTCTGGTCACTGATGACAGTCTGGTCACTGATGACAGTCTGGTCACTGATGACAGTCTGGTCACTGATGACAGTCTGGTCACTCATGTCATTCTGGTCACTCATGTCATTCTGGTCACTGATGTCAGTCTGGTCACTGATGCCAGTCTGGTCACTGATGACAGTCTGGTCACTGATGACAGTCTGCTTACTGATGTCATTCTGGTCACTCATGTCATTCTGGTCACTAATGCCAGTCTGGTCACTGAGGTCATTCTGGTCACTGATGCCAGACTGGTCACTGATGACATTCTGGTCACTGATGTCATTCTGGTCACGGATGTCATTCTGGTCACTGATGCCAGTCTGGTCACTGATGACAGTCTGGTCACTGATGACAGTCTGGTTACTGATGTCATTCTGGTCACTGATGCCAGTCTGGTCACTGATGACAGTCTGGTCACTGATGTCATTCTGGTCACTGATGTCAGTCTGGTCACTGATGTCAGTCTGGTCACTGATGTCAGTCTGGTCACTCATGCCATTCTGGTCACTGATGTCAGTCTGGTCACTGATGTCATTATGGTCACTGATGTCATTCTGTTCATGGATGTCATTCTGGTCACTGATGCCAGTCTGGTCACTGATGACAGTCTGGTCACTGATGTCATTCTGGTCAGTGATGTCATTCTGGTCACTGATGACAGTCTGGTCACTGATGTCATTCTGGTCAGTGATGTCATTCTGGTCACTGATGACAGTCTGGTCACTGATGTCAGTCTGGTCACTGATGTCATTATGGTCACTGATGACAGTCTGGTCACTGATGACAGTCTGGTCACTGATGTCAGTCTGGTCACTGATGTCATTATGGTCACTGATGTCATTCTGTTCATGGATGTCATTCTGGTCACTGATGCCAGTCTGGTCACTGATGACAGTCTGGTCACTGATGTCATTCTGGTCAGTGATGTCATTCTGGTCACTGATGTCAGTCTGGTCACTGATGACAGTCTGGTCACTGATGTCAGTCTGGTCACTGATGTCATTATGGTCACTGATGACAGTCTGGTCACTGATGCCAGTCTGGTCACTGATGACAGTCTGGTCACTGATGTCAGTCTGGTCACTGATGTCATTATGGTCACTGATGTCATTCTGTTCATGGATGTCATTATGGTCACTGATGACAGTCTGGTCACTGATGCCAGTCTGGTCACTGATGACAGTCTGGTCACTGATGCCAGTCTGGTCACTGATGACAGTCTGGTCACTGATGACAGTCTGGTCACTCATGTCATTCTGGTCACTGATGTCATTCTGGTCAGTGATGTCAGTCTGGTCACTGGTGGCGCCCAATAAAGGTCAGGAAGGAAGCAGATGTTGCCACAAAATTCAGGCAGAAATCAGGTAAAGATTCTTGGACATTTCATTGTGTTTTACACACAGTAAATGTGTCATATCAGGATCTAAATCCTGACATTGATGGCTGGGTGACGTTTCAGAAGAGAAAGGAGTCAAGTCAAGTCAACTTAATTTATAAAGCGCTTTTAAAACAGAAGAAGCTGACCAAAGTGCGGAACAATGCAGAATAAAAACAAAACAACAAACTAAAACAAACAGAATAAAATCAATAAAATCCATACATTAAATAAAAATAAATAAAACCAATAAAAACATCAACTCACACTGAGTTAAAAGCCAGGGAGAAAAGGTGAGTTTTTAAGTTGGATTTAAAATCGTTCAATGAATGGGCCTGCCTAACCTGCATAGGGAGTGCATTCCACAAGCTGGGCCCTATCCCCTCTGAGTAGTGCACTATATAGTGCACTATATAGTGAGTAAGGAAGGACTTCAGTCATAGCCCATACCTTTTCTTTTTACTTCAATGTCCCTTCAGGAGCTCCGTAGTTTAGGATGTTGGCTAAAAACATTTTCACAGCTTATAAGCATAATTGAGAAAAATGATTGGCTAATCACTGGAATAAGAACTATAATTCCATTTATATTCTTTATACTTAAAAAAATGTATTGTGTGTTTTTTGTAACTGCTCTTTTTAAACTAAGTTTATAGCCTTAAAATAAATTGAGGGAAAAAAAGCAAACCTTATCGAAGTGGAAGAAACTAGAATATAGCCTCTGTAAAACAATATTATTCTATGTAAACAGCTTGCTATCTCCATGGCTTCTCTTTCAAACTTCTCTATTTGCTGCGTCACCATTTTCCTTATATTTTGTGGTGTCGACTTCAGCATAAAGAAGAAAGTTTACATTGACTAAATCATTACTGACAATTTTCCATAGTCACATTCCGTTCCTGAAATAGTTTGGAGGCTTTGTTAAAAAAAAAAAAAAAAAAAACAAAGATAGAAATAGCTTCAATCCTATTTCTTGATTGCGTGTTTATAGCCATATACAAAGACCTGTTAAGAATTGTGCTTAAATTGATTAAAAAAGGGTTTTCATTTTATTTTACTGACACAAAGACAACCTGCTAACACATAAACATACCAATGAACCCTATAGTTGATGTTTTCCATGTCACATAAATATAAGAAAGCCTAATATTTCAAACAGTATCTTAAGTTTACTCACGCATGAGTAAGATTTATTTATATATAGATGACTTGTTTTGCAAGAGTTTAGTTACTCAGTCAAGTGTAAAAGCTTGCAGACATTTGAAACTTGACTGCACATGTATGGGCGTCCCATCTGCAGCTTCCTCTTTTGGCCCTGATATCAGGGACTTTGCATCAGCTGCTATTTGCTCACGATTGTGTGCATTTTGACGGACAGACTCACGACGGATCCTTTAGGCTGGATTTACTTGGGAGGCTTTGTGGAGCAGTTCAGCAGACATGAAGGCATCAACAAAATGCACGGTACGTGAAGGGAAAGGGTTTCATGGTCAAGCTCTTTAGATCCTTTTACATCCGCAGGTGGAGGATTATCTGTGCCGCATTGTTCTGCGAGGCCCAGGCATGTAAAATTCATGGGAATTCTTCTCAAACTCAACTGTTGCCTATACCTATTGTGAGTCCTACTTCCACAGCATGAGCTGTGTCCTATAGATGGCATGGAAAATAATCGCAAACAGAGAAAAAAAAGAGATACTCAGACAGGAAGCTGAACCTGGAACTCAACATCTTCTCACAGGAAGGGTCAGTTCTTTGTTTAAGTGGAGGTTTTTGCTCAATAAACATCTGTCAAGGCTGGTGCTCTGTGCTTGGATGTACTGGCGGAAAACTCTGGAAGATAGCCATATCAAAGAGTGATGCTTTTTTTAAATTTCTTTAGTTTTTTTAGAGAGTTGTCGGTTATGCCGATGACAAGTTCCCCTTTTACATGTTTATTTTTGTGTCCATTCTACATCTTTAGCAAATTATAAAAAGCTTTTTTTTTCACAGGAAGAAGGATTTTGTTATTTTCTGTCTGAACATGCCAGAAATCCCTGACACTCATTCTCTTTTCTTTAGGTTGGTTTCGGAAACTGTTAAAAACAAGAGAGACTTTGTCAATACAGCGTGAAAAAGAAGAGATCATAACCCCAAACTCTGTGACGCCTGTCGCCTCTTTATCATATTCGTCTGCCTCTCCGCTGCCTGCAGTGCCGTTGGGGAAATCCCCGTCCAGACCACAGCAACTGCAGCTTGTTCTCACATCTGAGCAGAGATGGAAAAAGAAATATGACCTTTTTGTGTGCCACAGCTCTACTGACTCAGACATGGAGGTGGCCACTCGGCTTGTTTTGACTCTAGAGGCTGCCCCCCACAAACTCCGATGTTATTTGTGGCACCGCGACGCCTGCCCGGGAGCTGCCATCGCTACAGAGTTTGCCCACGCGTTGAAGGAAAGTCATGTATGGGCGTTACTGATCACCCCCAGCTTTGTGCAGGATGACTGGTGCAAATATGTGATGCATCAAGTTTTGGCAGAGGGACCCATGTCCAACAGGATGATTCCCTTGCTTCAGAACCTGCCACACACAGAGTATCCTGTGGAACTGAGATTCTACTACTACATTGATCTGAGCAGGAACCCAGACAGAGGTCACAGCATTGTCAACAAGTCTGTGCTAAGGTGTAAGTGGACTTTCTTTGTCGTTGTAAACCCTTTTTGGTCTCAGAATTCAATGACTTTTAGAAATGAGATGTTTAATCAAACGTCATAGATGAATTTCAGCTGCAGGAAACCAAAGAAAGATTGACTAAATTCCCTCCTGTTTTCACTTTGCAGACTTGGAGGATCTGGTCAAAGAAGAGTTGAAATCTCATCGCAAGCTGGACGTGTCTGAGAGCAGCTCTCAAAAGGACAAAGAGACGTTAAACCAATGCTCCACTGCAACTGCAACTCTGCCTGTGACGAATGTGGAAGAGGAATAGACTTTCCAATGACTCATGCGGAGATTGCAAGCTGAAAATAAGTCTGCTGCTACTGACCAAGACCACATTAGTGACTTTACTGTGACACTAGTTTTGTGTGTGTGTGTGTGTGTGTGTGTGTGTGTGTGTGTGTGTGTGTGTGTGTGGGTGAGTGGGTGAAGTAGGGCTTTGCTCATACAGTGACAATGTGGTTGGTGATTTATCTCTGTCTGGAATCTACACCCCCCCCCATTCATTCAAAAACCTGAATGTAAGCCCTGCAAGGGTCACTCTGCCACGCAGCAAATGCCAGCTAGAGTTTCCCCTGTAGACCTCCCAGACGTCACTATGAGGATAAAAAGCTGTTTTTTGATTAAGCTAACTGGTAAGCTAAAGACAGCGTTTAGCTCTTTGGGTGTCAAACACCACACCTAAATCACATCATCTACCACACAAATGTTTTTGATCCTCAGTTTGGTCTTTTTTTTATCACGAGATCAACTAATGGTCACATAGATTTGATCTATACTGTGTCATAGTGCTACTTTTCTGTTCAAAACAACAGCGGAGATTTAGCATCACAACATAAAAAATCTGATTTTTCCTCAGGCGAGTCACATTCTAACGTTGAAATCAAACTAGTCTCTAAAAGGGGCTGCTGGGTTACGAGGCTTTCACTAATCCTCATGCAGACAAAAAGAGCAATCCAGACGATTACTGAATTCCAAGGAAACCTAGTTTCATATTTCATCTGAAAGTTCAGGTTTCTGTTTACTGTATGCAACACAAGGTCTTTAGGTGAAAATATTTTAGTCTGTTATGTATTGAAAAAACATTGAAGGCAACAAGAAGTAAAATTCTTCAAGCTTGATCTATTTAAAGTGTTTAAAGCCCCACTCTGATCATCTTTTCATATTTTTTAAAAGCGGCCCCAGTGATCTTTTAATGCTGTTTTTAGCAGAAGTAAAAAAAAAAACCTGACATTTTCTAGGACATAGTTTCTGCAGAGCAGCAGGAGTTCATTAGAAATATCTTTTAGTAGTGGGAGGGACTCTTGGCATGGGGTAAGCCTACCCCTACTTCCCGACATCCATTTGTTTTTGCATTCTCCTTCAAGCTTACAGCCCTCACACTCCAACCTAATGTTACACATCCAACAAAAATGGCGTGCAGTGTTGGAGCTATCCAGCCGTACAGTTTTGATCCAGATTCCAGCTCAGACGGGGAAAACAAAGATGTTCATGGATCTATTTGTCTGCAAGTGGAAGCATCAGAATGGAGCAGAGCAGGGAGCTTGTGGCTCACCCACTGTAGCTTCTACGCCACTGCTACAAGCTTTTTCTAATGTCTTATTTCCGTCTGCTCCCAACTCACCACAATTTGAATAAAGAAATACTCACAAATGCAATTTTAAGCTTAATTTTCTTTATACATGTCCTATATATATATATATTACCCTTTGGGCTTAAAATAGGTTTTACATTTAAACACCTGTACGCCTATTTACTACAGAGTTTTCTGGTGTTTAGCTCCTGAGAATAATTATAATGATTGAATGTTTTATGAGGAAAAACAAATGGCTTTTGTTGTGTTTTATCTACATTTATGGTGAAATGTAATAATAAAAGAACAAGCTACTAAACAGAAGAGCTCATTGCAGCTCATTCTTGAATCTTGCATGTGCAGCAGTCCAAGCTAAACCTTCATTAAAGGGCGCTGAGGAGCTACTTTATCCGTGGGAAACAAAAATCTATTGTCTCAAAACTGAGAGTATTCTGTTTTTTTCAATCAGATTGTCTTTCAGTTCTCAAATATGCTTCTTTGTGCATTTTCCGTCAGTGTCAGCCATATGTTTGTGACTATATTGAGGTTTCTCTCCCTCCCATGCAATTTGGTTTGCTACAAATGTGGACTTGACTTCTGTGCTCTTCCTCAATTCCTAAACCACAGTGCTCACTCTTGTGACCTGTTCTTCTAAACAGAAGGACAGTAGAGGAATCTTACCATGAACATGGTATATTTTGAGCAAATGTTCAACCCAGTCCTTAAAAAACACACTATATGACTCGATAACCTTTAACCAGACTAATGTAAAGCTCCATTGATAACATTTATAAATACATTTTTATTAATGCATTATATTTTGGCAATAAGAGAGATAAAGAACTTTGAACAGGTACTGATAAAACTTACAAAACCATTACTTTTTTCTGACTCAGAGACTATGAAATAAATTAGTCATCTCAGAGTAGTTTTAAAACTACTGGTAGTAGTAGTAGAGGTGGGAAAGTGTCAGAAGTCAGAACTCTGTCTCCCCCTCTGGTTACCAGCGGGAACCATCTCCTGGGTTCTGAATGCACTTCGTCTCGCAGCAACCCCAGCATGCACTTCCTGGATGCCACACACCTGACTCTCATTCATTCAATCAATCCCAGTCTACTCAAGCACTGCAGTGAGCCACTCGGTGGGAAGTATTGTTTGTGCCACTCTGCCTTCCTTCCTCAGCGTTAAATCTGGCCTGATCTTCAGGATTCTTTATTGTCCTTTCTCCACAGGGAATAAAACGAAATTTGTGTCTCTGGTCCCGGGCCAGCTGTTTACAGTGAGATAAAGACAGGAAGTAAGAGACGTATGAATATGATATATTATGCTTCCTATTGAGTATTGCACAGAAGAGCATATATCACTGTATTGTACAGTTCTCTTTGTAACCGGTTGCTTTCAGGGTTGTGCTGGTTAATTATTTGGCGTGACACAGTGTTAACTCCAGGGGGGTATTCCAGGAAGCATGTTTAAACTCCCCTGACTTTAACCCTGAACTCTGGCTGAAATCCTCCTGAACTTGCTTACTCTGGGTATGTCGGTTCCAGAAGACCGGATATGAGTTAGTGTAATTACGCTCCACTTGGTAACCCTGGGTTACTGCACGTGCACGGCAGGTACATAAAGACATTCTCAATAGATCGCCGATTTCTGGAGTCACCATGGAAACGCGTGGAGAAAAAAAGAGATGCTACACTTCAGTGAGACGGAGTCGGAGATTTTAATGACGGCGTATGAAGATTATATGACCATCAATAAAGCAACACGACTGCATCATCAGCAAAAGAAAGAGTTTCTGCTTGGAGAAAAAGAGCATGAAAAAATAAACGCACAAGTTTCTATCTCATTTTCATTGTGACACATATATATATATAACTTATCCAACTTAAATTAATTAATTCAACCGGTAACTGTCATGTTCAACATCTTAGCTGTTGGGAATGTCTCCACCCGGGCCAGATATGCCCATGTCAACACCAAACAAACACCCAACTCAACTAATTAGTTACTTAAACAACTTACATCTTCATCTTTGTTTGGTCTGATTCCACTCCAGCTCCAGAAACCAGCCAAAGACACAACTGGAATGGACTGATTTTGAATGAAAAATCTGTTTTATGTTGAATGCTGGTTATTGGTTATAATTTGAATGTCATGAGCATTTTGATGTTTGACATGTTAAGTTTTGAAATGTTAAATGGAAATTCTGATTTATGTCTTTTTAAGATTTTCAACATATCATCTTCATCTAAAATCAGAGAGCTACCTGCCGAAATAAATACAAAGGCAAAGCAAAGTAGATGTGTGATTGAGTTGTTTCCATGTCCTTTGGAAAACATGGTCTATCGAGTCAGACAGGAGCTGGGGGGAGACCAAAAGACTCGACAGTAACAACTCAATATTTCCTTTACAACTCAAATTTACATATTTATCTAACTAAATGTCATATTACTCCAATTCAATTAAATATTTTTCCATATGCATTCATTGTAGTTCTTGAACTCATTTTTATAACAATAAAATGAATGAAACAAAATGGATTCGCAATATGAAACAGTCAGACATTTACCATATTTTTGATTTTAACATTACATGGACACAGAGTAGTGGTGCTATATAAACTCCTCCTCCTCATCCTTCCTCTCACTCATAGTGCAGGAAGAATTAAACATAACAGGACAAAATAACTCTGCAAAACACAGTAAAACAGCTAAACAACTAAACACATTTGGTCAAAAACCCACACTTAAACCCAAATCCATCCAGACAGGCAGAGGGAATGGTATCCCACAATCCCTTGCGGTGCCGATCTAACAGCAGCACCAAAGTTACACCTACTTATTGAATTAATTTGAATGAAAGTAAAATAAATGTCTGATAACTATGTGTTATATTTTACGACGGAGTATTAGGGCCACCAAAAAAAAAAAAAGTACAATTACGACATTTTATCTCGTAAATTTAGGAGATAAAAACTCGTAGATTTAGGAGATTAAAGTGGAAGTGAGCATGCAGAGCAGCAGGTGAACGCCGTGCAGCAGCAGAGCAGACCCACTAAACTTAGTTGAAGAGGTGAGCTAAATGTTTATTGATAACGTTCCAAATGTCTGGAAGCTCATTTGTTTGATTTATAATTTATTAAAGTTTTATTTATTGTTGGGTGGTTTGCAGGATCTCTGCAGCCCCATGAAAACATCGGCGTCCCTGCAGGCAGCTGTCCACCTGAATCCTTTCTTCCTCCATTAAAGACCATCTCTGCGTTTGTGCGACGCTTCCGTCTGAGGAGGAGGAGCACTTTCTGTCATTTTCAACGTTCTAGTGATAATATAACAGACTATTTTCGTTCCTCTTTATTGTTTTATGCTGAAACGTTTCACCTGCAGGAGGGGGCGTATGTAAAACTGTTTACTTCCGCATTGGTGTTCTGATGACAGATTGATGACGTCAGCTGACAGATGAACTTCAGGTGATGTGAATGAAAAGGAGAATAAAGGCTGCAGTGGTCCTCTACACCCAAACGTGTCTCTGAGCTTCATATTTTACGCATTAAACTCCGCTGTACTGACACTGAACCCCGGACAGACTGCGACAAGGAAAATAATCTGATTTTGAGGCATCAAAAGGTTCAGAATCTCTGTTTTTTAAACCTGTAATCCGGAAATAAAGCTTCACAAAAGCTTCCACATTTTTCATCTTCAAGCTAGGCTCCGATAAACGGACAACTTCGGTGTTTTCTCCTTGTTAATCTGACCTTTTCCTCGTAAATTTATGAGATTTTAAGTTGTAAATTAATGAGATATAAACTCCTAAATTTACGAGTTTTTATCTCCTAAATTTACGAGATAAAATCTTGTAATTTTACTTTTTTTTGGTGGCCCTAAAACTCTGTCGTAATTTTTAAGGTGACTAAACTAAAAAAAAAAAGATTAATCTTAACTGAAGCAAATAATGAAGTTAGATCAAAGTAAAAAGTTTCTCTTTAAACATCCATATATGGTCTTATCAGCCTCTCACGGTGGAAAAAGTATTATCTGAGCTTCTTCATCCACTAAATCATCTTCAAATGGACACGCCATGCTGCTGCACCTCTCTGAAAACAAACTAACCTTCAACTAAACCTGCTCCAGACCAGGTTATGTTCAGAGCATGAGTTGCTATGGCAACTTGACATACCCTAAACATACCTCCATTTCTGGAACCAAAAGCTGAGGTTATCAACTTCCTTAGCCTCAAACTTACCGTGGGAGCTAGCAGAACCTGCTTTCTGGAATACCCCCCTGTAGATAAGCCTCCCTTTATTTCTGGTAACAAACAAACAGAGAACAATACATTATGATCCTGCCCACTCCAGTTCCTCTCTAACAGGACATCGTACAGAAGGGGAGGGCAACAGTAGCCTTTGGAATATATAGGAGGGTTCAAAAGAAGAAGAAGAAGGAAGGAGGAGGGGGCCATGACTTGGAGTGTAATGCAGCAGTTTGTTAGAGATCCCTATGATTATTGCACCGAAATTTAGCACAGAAGAGAGTGTGTCACATAGCCCTGCTTTTTCAAGTCGTCTGTGAGAGGGGGGGTCCTGCTCTTAATGCTCTGCAGCTCCTGCCTGAGGGGAGCAGGGAGAACAGAGGGTGTGAAGGGTGGGTGGGGTCATTCAGGATGCTGGAGGCTCGTTTCCTGCATCTGGTCTCGTAGATCTCAGTGCTGGTCTGCAGGCTGCAGCCCACGGTCCTCTGTGGAGCTATAGTCAGTCACTGCAGAGCTTTCCTCTGTGCCACAGAGCAGCTGCCGTGCCACACAGTGATGCAGGAGGGCAGGACGCTCTCCACCACACACCTGTAGAAGGAGGTCATCTGCAATCCCCATCCCAGTGCGCCTGAGCCTCCTCAGGAAATAGAGGCGCTGATGTTCCTTTTTGACCAGGCAGGAAGTGTTGGTGTTCCAGGTAAGGTCACTGGAGATATGCGGAAAAACCGCCCAATCGGCAACACTGTCTGTCTCCTGACCCTGTTTCTTCTTTATTTCTTTTTATTGAGTTTTTGACATATTTTTAAAAAAGACAGCAATAATGGATTACAAGAACAATTTGTGGAATGAAAAAGAAAAAGAAAATAAATACATAAAGAAATAAGTAATAAATAAGTTTGGGGATTGATGATTCCCAGAATTCCAATGAGGGTCCAACTTGACTGTCTGGTTTAAAATTTTTGACAATGTTAGAGAAACACCAGACCAAACGTTTGACAGCTTAGAGCAACCCCAAAACATGTGCGACAAAGATGCTGGAGCCTGTCCACAACGCATCCAAAGAGGGTCAACGTCAGAGAATATCTTACTCAGCCTGGTCCAGAGGAGCCTGTGTGTAATCTTAAACTGAATTAAGCCATGCCTGGCACAGGCTGAGGTTGTGTGTGTGTGTGGAGCCTAAGGGTGACCCTTTGCTCTTCTGTAATATTTATTCCAAGCTCTTCCTGCCAGGCCTCCCTCAGGTGCTGCAAGGTGCTATGACCATTAAGGTGGCTCAGTTTATTATACAAATACGAGATTCTGCCTTTAGTCGCGGTATCTTTCAAATTTAATGAATCGGAAACAGATTTCTATGGGACTTGTACTTAATTTGGAGAGTTGTGTCTAACAAAGTCTCTTACTTTCAAAAATTTTTAAAAGCGAGTGTTAGGCAAGTTATAGAGTGGCAGTGGATCAGGCGGGTGAGCAGGTCATCCAATGATTGAAGGGTCGGCATTTCGATCCCCGCTCCCCACAGCCAACTATCGTTGTGTCCTTGGGCAAGACACTTCACCCTCCTTGCCTCCAGTGCAGCTCCACTGGTGTTTGAATGTGTATGAATGATCCCGGTGATGGTCAGAGGGGCCGTGGAGATGCGAACTGGCAGCC
Organism: Oryzias curvinotus; assembly: GCA_023969325.1. Taxonomy (NCBI): domain Eukaryota; kingdom Metazoa; phylum Chordata; class Actinopteri; order Beloniformes; family Adrianichthyidae; genus Oryzias; species Oryzias curvinotus. Next base: position 5,238,032 of record CM043720.1, read on the forward strand.
AAAATGACGCACAATCTGTTTCCATATGACTGTGTGGGATAACCACAAATCCATAATGTTTTTTAGTGATATTGTGGTTATGTCTGCAAAAACAAATGCCTTAGGGAAAGAAGGGGTGCAATGACTGTTCTTGTCACGGTGCCTGTCAGTTCACCTCCCCCTCCCCAGTGCTCCTGCTCTGCTGATTGGAACCAGCTGACCTTCATCTCCTCATCATCCTGCCGGCCTTCTTACGGGAGCTCCTCACCAGTATCCAGCGCCAGTTCGCTATACTCACTCTGGTGCTTATGCCTGGCCTTTTAGTATTTGCTAAAGTTACCAAGTTCATGCCACTTACCACGTCTAGTACTCACCTTCGGGTTCCTTCCATTGGTCATGCTGGTTCCACGCTCCACGATGGGTATGCTGTCCTCGCCGTCCACACCTCGTCTCAAGCTGGTTACACCATCCTCGGCGCCCATGTCTCGCTCCTCCCCGGCTCCACGGTCCGACGCGGCCTCGCGTCGCCTTCCACTTGCTCTGCTGTCCTCAGCGCCTCACTCCTTCCTCGCCTTCATCAGCCCAAGGGACATCAGGATCATTCCACGGAGGAAATAACTTCCACGTTCACCCAGAAACTTTATTTACCATTGGTAAAATAAACCATTTCAAGTACTTCCTTGTTGTGAGTTACTTCCGGGTTTCAGCATCTGGATCTGTTACATCTACAACGTCATGACAGTTCTATCTCCATCCTGTTTGGAAATTTCTCAGTGATCCAAAATGGGATATTTTTAAGGTTACAGGCCCAATTATAAAGCTGAAAATGTCATGGTCGGACTACAGAGGAGACCCAGATGCTGGAACCCGGAAGAATACAGGAAACAAGGAACAGTCAGGGAGTTTAATCGGAGCTGCAGAGTGGAATGTGGACAAAGGAGATTCCTAGGAGTGAGGCGGAGCACCGTGGACGGTGTGAGCAGGAACGAGGCGAGGAGGAACGCCGAGGACGGCGTGAGCAGGAACGAGGCGAGGTGGAACGCCGAGGATGGCGTGAGCAGGAACGAGGCGAGGTGGAACGCCGAGGATGGCGTGAGCAGGAACGAGGCGAGGTGGAACGCCGAGGACGGCATGAGCAGGAACAAGGCGTGGAATGCCGAGGACGGCGTGAGCAGGTACGAGGCGTGGAACGCCGAGGACAGCGTGAGCAGGAACGAGGCGTGGAACGCCGAGGACGGCGTGAGCAGGAACGAGGCGTGGAACGCCGAGGACGGCGTGAGCAGGAACGAGGCGAGGTGGAACGCCGAGGACGGTGTGAGCAGGAACAAGGCGTGGAACCAGCGTGACCAGAGTGGAGAATGACCTAAAGGCGCAAGGCAAACAACTGTAAGTACCAGGCATGGAATGCTAGAGCGAAATTACTTAGCTTGAGCCAGACGTAAGCACCGTAGGGAGAATAACGGACTGGCGCAGGATACTGGTGTGGATCCCCTTAAGAAGGTCTGCAGGTTGATGAGGTGATGAAGGGCAGCTGGTTACAATCAGTGAGCAGACAGGAGGAGGCGGCTGACGGGGGCACCGTGACAGTACCCCCCCCCCCCCCCTCAACGACCGCCTCCAGGCAGTCCAGGACCGCGATCCGGGTGGGCCCGGTAGAAGTTCTCGATGAGGGAACGGTCCAAAATAAGAGAGCGGGAGACCCACGAGCGCTCCTCCGGACCGTACCCCTCCCAGTCCACCAGGAACTGGAACCCACGGCCCCGGCGGCGAACATCCAGCACCCGACTGGCCGAGTACGCAGGGGCGCCGTCAATGATGCGGGCGGGCGGCGGGGAAGCGGACGGCGGGCACAACGGGCTCTCTTGGAAGGGCTTAAGTTGGGACACATGAAAGGACGGGTGCACCGTCAGTGCCGCCGGGAGCCGCAACCGCACACAGGTGGGGTTTATGATCCTCTCCACAGTATACGGGCCGATGTAATGAGGAGCCAGCTTAGGTGAAGTGTGCTGGAGAGGGATGTCCCGTGAAGAGAGCCAGACCTTTTGTTCCGGCTGGTCGGTGGGACCAACCACCCCGTGGCGATTCGCGATTTGGCAGTTCCTCTCCCTAGTGCGCAGGAGGGCGGCCTTGGCTTTGCCCCAGATGCGTTGGACACGCCGCAGATTATGTTGGACTGAGAGAACAGCCAAATCTAATTCCTGCGAGGGAAATAGGGGAGGTGAGTACCCCAGGGACGCTTCAAACCGGGACATACCGGTGGCTGACGAGGGGTGACTGTTGTGGGCGTATTCGATCCACACCAAGAAGGACGACCAGCTTGAGGGATTTTGAGCTGCCAAACAGCGGAGAGCAGCCTCAAGCTCCTGGTTGGCCCGTTCGGCCTGCCCATTGGATTGGGGGTGATGTCCCGACAAAAGGCTGACCGTGGCGCCCAGAGCAGAGCAAAAGGCCCGCCACACCTGCGATATAAATTGGGGGCCACGATCGGACACAATATCACAGGGGATCCCATGATGGCGAAACACTTGCTGCACCATGATGTCGGCCATTTTGGTGGCTGTGGGTAGCTTGGAGAGGGGAATGAAACGGGCAGATTTCGAGAAACAGTCGATGATGGTGAGGATGACGCTGTTGCCTTGGGAGAAAGGCAACCCAGTGATAAAGTCTATAGCCAGATGGGACCAGGGGCGACTAGGAACAGGTAACGGCTGGAGCAGACCAGCAGGAGGGGAGTTAGAGGACTTTGATCAAGCGCAGACGCTGCAGGCAGAGATGAACTCTCTAACATCCCGCTCCATGGAGGGCCAGAAAAAACGCCGTTGAATAAGTTTGAGGGTCCTGTGGACGCCCCCATGACAGGCTACACGGGAGGTGTGACCCCAGACTAAAACGTCAGAGCGGAGCGAGGAGGGAACAAACAGCGTGTTAGCCGGGGCCGGGGGATGATCAGGTTCCTCCTCTTGGGCCTGGAGGACGCGAGTTTCTATGTCCCAAGTAAGGTTCCCTATTATACAGGTGGGGGAAATAATAGGGGCGCTTTCCTGATCGTCACCAGTGCTGAACAAGCGAGATAGGGCGTCAGGCTTAAGGTTTCTACTACCGGGCCGATAAGTGATGGTAAAGGCGAACCGGTCGAAGAAGAGGCACCAGCGGGCCTGGCGCGAATTTAGGCGCTTAGCGGAACAGAGGTAGGCTAGATTCTTATGATCCGTCCATACAATGAACGGATGTTCCGCCCCCTCGAGCCAGTGACGCCACTCTTCTAAGACGAGCTTGATGGCGAGAAGCTCCCGATTACCCACGTCGTAATTTCTCTCCGCCGTGGAGAGTTTCTTAGAAGAGAACGCGCATGGTTTAAGTTTCCCTGAGCCGACCTCACGTTGGGAAAGGACAGCACCCACACCCGTGTCGGAGGCGTCGACCTCGACAATAAATTGTCGACGGGGATCAGGCTGGATGAGGATAGGGGCGGAAGTGAATAAGGCCTTGAGCCGGTCAAACGCAGATTGAGCTTCAGGATTCCAGATGAATGGTTGCTTAACAGAAGTGAGTTGAGTCAAAGGAGCAGCGATACTACTATAATTTCGGATGAACCGACGGTAGAAATTAGCGAAGCCTAGTAAACGTTGGAGTTGTTTCCGAGAAGTGGGTGGTTCCCAAGTAGTGACAGCAGTGATCTTGGCAGGATCAGGACGGATGTTACCAGCATCAATGACAAAACCGAGGAAAGCAACCGAGGACACATGAAATTTGCACTTTTCAGCTTTGACGTATAACTGATTTTCCAGCAGACGTGTGAGAACCTGCCGGACATGGTGGACATGCTGATCCTGATCCCGAGAGTATATCAGAATGTCGTCGAGGTAGACAAATACGAACCGATTCAAAAAAATCACGAAGCACATCGTTTACGAGGTTTTGGAAAACGGCTGGGGCGTTGGTGAGCCCAAAAGGCATCACCAAATACTCGAAATGACCGAGCGGAGTGTTAAACGCCGTTTTCCACTCGTCCCCCTCCTTCATGCGAACCAAGTGGTAAGCATTCCGGAGATCAAGTTTCGAAAAGACCCGAGCTTCTTGGACCGAGTCTAGAGCGGAGTTAATGAGTGGAAGAGAATACTTGTTTTTAAGGGTTATTTAATTAAGCTCGCGGAAATCGATGCATGGTCGTAAGGGTTAGGGTTAGGGTTAGGGTTAGGGTTAGGGCCTCCTGAATATACTTTTCCATGGACTGTTTCTCAGGACCGGATAGATTGAACAACCTCCCTTTAGGTAAAGTGGCGCCTTTTAACAGTTCGATAGAACAGTCGTAAGGCCTGTGAGGGGGCAAAGACCCAGCCTTGGCTTTACTAAAAACGGTTCCTAGATCTTGATAACAGGGGGGTACCTTAGATGGATCGATGACCTCGGGATCCGGATCATGGCAAGGTGGTACTGAGGGGATGGCCGAGCGGAGACAGTTGGCCATGCAGCTGTTACTCCAGTTGGTGATGTGGAGATTGACCCAATCGAACTGTGGGTTGTGAGCACGGAGCCAGGGGAACCCTAGGATGATGGGAGATTGGGATTTAGTGACGTAAAATTGTATGAGTTCATGATGATTACCAGAAGTGATAAGCTGGACCGGCTTGGTGCGATGGGTGATATGAGTGAGGAGCTGGCCTCCTAAGCCAGCCGCCTTGACGGGATGTCAGCCTCTGGCTGAGAACATAAGTGGTCTTTAATAGAGTCATTTAGCGATTGGTAAAAGACCCCTTTAAGGGCGATATCTGGCCAACCTGCCGCAACCGCTAGAATCCGGAAATCAATAAGATGGTCACTCACAGATCTGTGGCATTGTTTAAGGGCCAGCAGGCGGCAGGTGGCCTCCTCCTCCTTGCGAGGTTGGTCGAAAACCAGTCTGAATTCTTCTAGAAAACGATCAAAAGAGAGTTGTGAAATTGAATTAGCAGTCAGATAGGCCTGCGCCCATTGAAGCGCCTTGCCTCGAAGGGCGTTAACCACAAGAGTAATTTTACTGTGGTCCGCTTGGTAATGACGAGGAGCCTGTTGAAAAATCAGCTGGCATTGAAGGAGGAAACCACCGCAGGCTCCTACGTCACCCAGGAAAGGCTCGGGGAGGAGCCGAATGTTTTCGCTAGCATTGTTATCCGTAGCGTGACCCAAGCTAGCGGCCGCGGCGACAGTGCTGGTAGCGGCGGCGTCAGTGGGAGTCCGGCTGATTAATTCCATCAGAGTCTGAGCAACACTGTCCAAACGACGGGATAAGTCCTGCTGGGCGGCAGCCATTTGATTAAGGTATTCAGTTTGTCGTCCCAGAGCAGCGCCTTGGTGGGTGACGGCCTGACGGAGCCCTTCCGGGTCAGCTGGGTCTGGGGAAAGGCCAGTCCGTTCTGTCATGGTCGGACTACAGAGGAGACCCAGATGCTGGAACCCGGAAGAATACAGGAGACAAGGAACAGTCAGGGAGTTTAATCGGAGCTGCAGTGTGGAATGTGGACAAAGGAGATTCCTAGGAGCGAGGCGGAGCACCGTGGACAGTGTGAGCAGGAACGAGGCGAGGAGGAACGCCGAGGACGGCGTGAGCAGGAATGAGGCGAGGTGGAACGCCAAGGACGGCGTGAGCAGGAACGAGGCGAGTGATGCCATTCTTCCAACGCGAGCTTGATAGCCAGCAACTCACGATTGCCTACATCATAGTTCCGCTCTGCCTTCGCGCATGCGCACGAGGTGATAAGCATTTCTAAGATCAAGCTTAGTAAAAATTTTAGCGTGTTGGACAGAGTTGAAAACAGATTCCAGTAAAGGAAAGGAATATTTATCCTTGACGGTGATCTGATTTAATTCCCGAAAATCTATGCACGGCCGTAACGTCTTATCCTTCTTCTCCACAAAAAAGAACCCTGCGCCGACAGGAGAAGAAGACGGACGAATATGACACAGGAAAAGAGCCTCATGAATATAGTTCTCCATGGAGCTCTTTTCAGGACCAGAAAGATTATATAATTTCCCCTTGGGAAGGGGAGCGCCATTAAGTAATTCGATGGAGCAGTCGTATGGCCGATGAGGTGGTAAAGCACAGGCCCATGATTTACTGAAAACAGAGCGTAGGTCATGATAACAGGCGGGTATATTAGGCAGATCAACGTCTTTATCTGGACCTGAGTCCGGTGTCTTGGTGGGCGGCACAGCCGACTGCAGGCATACTGCAGCTAGCCATACAGAATGTGCTCCAGTTAGTGATGCGTGCTGAATTCCAATCAATACTAGGATTATGCATCCGTAACCAAGAAAATCTGAGAATTAATGGTGTCTGGGGACACTGAGGAATGAAAAAATGATGGTATTTCCGGTGGTTACCAGAGGTCAGAACGAGCACAGGACCAGTGCGTTTGGTAATGCGTGAAAGTTGTTTACCCCCCAAACCCGCAGCATTGACAGCGTTGTCAAGAACTTCGACAGGGAGAGAGAGTTCATGAGCGAGACTCTGATCCATTAAACTATGCTCAGCCCCAGAATCAATGAGAGCTTGGAATTCATAAACTTGGTTCTGACTGCAAATCTTGACAGGAACGAACAAAAACTTGGAAACTTGAAGAGTTTCAGAATCACCCCCCCGTGGCCTGTCATTTAACGGGGGGCCCTGGAGTTTTAAATGAGCGCTGCATTGAGAGACCTGATGGCCCGCCTGCCCACAGTAAATGCATAACCCCTCATCACGGCGTTTCTTTCTTTCCTCCGGAGAAAGCTTAGAATGACCTATTTGCATGGGTTCATCAGGTTTCAAGGTAGGAGCAACAGTGTTAACAGGAGCTGCAACCGGAAGATAACGAACAGGAGTAACAGGGGACGAAGGTGGCTTACGTTTCTGCTCCGAGTGGCTGACAAGGCAGAGCACAGGACTGGACTCAGATGCAGAGCTTAAGGATTTAATTTCTTGGATCAAGAGAGAGCTTGCTTTGACAGGTGAAAGCACATGACAAACAGGCACAGGACAAAGGGAAACACAGGCTATAAATACATGAGGAGGGGAGGCACAGGTGGGAATGATCAGGGATGATGAGGCAGACACAGGTGTGGGGAGCAGACACAGCAGGAAGGGGAAGGTCTGGAACGAGAGGTAGGTTAAACCTTCAAAACAAAACAGGAAACCCCACACGAGACAACAGGAAGCTTGATGAGACATGACAGAACCCCCCCCTTAAGGACCGATTCCTGACGGTCCTGGAGCCCCAGACCTAAAGAAATCCGTCAGGAGCGATCTGTCCACAATAAAGCGTTCCGGAATCCACTGTCGCTCCACCGGACCATATCCCTTCCAGTCCACCAGAAACTGGCGACCCCGGCCCGGCTTCCGGACAGCCAGAATCTTCTCCACCGTGTACACCGGACCACCCCCAACCTTCCTGGGCGGAGGGGATGGCTCCGAGGGAGGCATCAGGGAACTGTCCACCACCGGCTTCACCTTGCTGACATGGAATGTGGGATGGACCCGGAGGGACCGGGGCAGCCGAAGGCGGACCGCTGCTGCGTTGATGACCTTGGAGACGGGAAATGGACCCACGAACCTTGGAGCCAATTTCCGACTTGGAACGTGCAGGTTGAGGTCCTTGGTCGAGAGCCAGACCTTCTGACCGGGACGGTAGGTGGGAGCAGGACGCCTTCGGCGGTCAGCGGCTGCCTTGACCCTGTCCTGTTGCCGAACCAGGACCTGCCGGGCAGCCTCCCAGATGCAACGGCAGCGGCGGACCAGGGCGTGGACCGACGGAACTGCAACATCGGGTTCCAAGGCCGCAAACAGGGGTGGCTTGTAACCAAAGACACACTTGAAGGGCGAGATGCCGGTAGCTGAGGTGGGCAGGGTGTTGTGCGCATACTCAACCCAGATCAAGTGCCTGCTCCATGTTGAGGGGTTCTGAGAGACCAAGCACTGGAGGCCGGTTTCCAGCTGTTGATTGAGACGTTCAGTCTGGCCATTGGATTCGGGATGGTAACCCGAGGTCAAGCTGACCGTGGCACAGATGAGCCGGCAGAACTCCTTCCAGAACCGGGACACGAATTGAGGCCCCCGGTCTGACACAATGTCCTTCGGGAAACCGTGGTACCTCACAATTTGGTGGCGTTCCCGTAGGCGGATGTCAGACCTCAGGGCAGCCGTGACTAGTTTTTCGAAAGAGTCCGCCTCTGGCTGGGTGCATAGGTGATCCTTGATGCGTTCATTAAGTGACTGGTAAAAAACTCCCTTAAGAGCAGGGTCCGGCCATCCAGCTTCGACTGCTAAGATCCGGAAGTCAATGAGATGTTCGCTTACCGGGCGGTTTCCTTGTTTGAGACTCAGTAACCGCCGGGTGGCTTCTTCCTGCTTTCGAGGTTGGTCGAAGACGAGGCGGAATTCTCCCAGGAAGCGTTCAAAAGGGAGATGCTCGATGGGATGGGCGGCCAGGAATGCTTGAGCCCATTGAAGAGCTTTCCTGCGGAGAGAGTTTACGATTAACGAAATTCGACTGTGATCGGCTTGATAATACCTGGGGGCTTGTTGAAAAATCAGTTCACATTGAAGTAGGAACCCTCCGCAGGCTTCTACGTCACCGTAAAAAGGTTCCGGCTATAGGCGAACATTTTCCGAGGTGGATGGTGGATCGGAAGTGGGATTGTTGCCGGAAACAGGGAGCGTAGCTGTGGAGACAGAGCTAGACATATTTCCAGGTAAATCCATTAATGTTTGCGTCAAACCATTGAGTCGTGAAAGTACATCCTCCTGAATCCTTGACATGCGAGATATGGCGTTGGAGTGCAGCTCCAGGAAGGCTTTTTGCTGGTTAACTGCGTTACAGAGTCCTTCCGGGTCAGCTGGGTCAGGAGTATAGCCAGTTCGTTCTGTCATGATTTAGGCAAGAGTTCAGAATGACCCAAACGCTGGAACCCGGAAAGAGGCTAGGACTTAACGGTAAGTTTAAGAGATTTAATCAAGAACAGAGGTTGATGGGTTTCTTCCTAGGCGAGGAGCGGCGGCTGGCTGGAGGGATCTTGAGGCGGATATTCCAGAAGGAGGACTGCGGCATCTGTGGACTGCGACCAGGTGAGTTTCCAACAGGTTTCTTTCCTGAAGCAGAGTGAGAGGTACAATGAGCACAGAGTAACGAGACAGGAGTCAAAAACATGAGCTGACCAGACTATGCACCATAGGAGGAACAACGAACTGGCACCGGCAGATGATCCAGGAGGAGCTTAAGAAGACAGAGTTGACGAGGTAAGTGGTTGCAGCTGGTCGCGTCCAACACAGGAAGGAAGGGGGGGAGGAGGGAGTAGCTGCCAGGCCATGACAGTTATCAAAGTTTCATTGTCAGCCGTCGAGAGTATTTAGAAAAAAGTGAAATGAAAAAGGTCCAAATACACATAACAAGAAACGAAAGGAAAAAAAAAAAAGAAACAACCAGACCGCCACAACCGGTCAGAGCAACATTTTTGTGAGCAACATGAAAATCAGAACAAGAAACAAAAACAACCCCTACTCTCGTTTTACCGACCCCCAACTGAGCGCCAGGGATAATTAAGGAAACGCCAACCTTCTGTAACGGTTCGCAGCTCTTTACTATAATAATTATTTAAAACCAAATAAACGTTTAAACAAAAAATAAAGGAAAAACCACGATTAACCTCAAGAGTGATGAATGAACTGAAATATCAATACCATTTTTATATTTATCCGCCTCAATATAAAAGGAAAAATCCTACCCCAAGGATACTCATATTTTTATGTAGAAAGAAGAAGAAAAAACAACCTTGCTGTGATCAGTAACATGACAACTAATGAAAATGTCACTGCTTTTCTTCGCCTTCCATATAAGTTATATGCTATAATCATTGCAGTTTCTCTACTTTTCCTCATTTACTTGTATTGGGGAGCATATACTCACACAGTTTAAACAAAAGGAAAAGTCTTACCCCAATAACAGTCCTGTTAGATAAACATCAGAGGTCCTGTCCAGACAGCCACCATCACGGTGCTTGTGCAGCTCCAGAGGAGGGGGCTGGTTCAGTATCAACCAGGAACTGTGCGGCCTCTTCTGGCTGCATGAAGGCCCTGCTCCGGCCCCGATGCCAGACTTCGAGTGTAGAAAGAAACAGCATTGCATATTGCAGGCCTCTCTCCCGAAGGCTGCGCTTCATGGTAGAAAACTCCTCACGCTTTATGGAGACTGCAGCAGAAAAATCATTCAATTTCAATTCAATTCAATTTTATTTGTATAGCCCAAAATCACAACAACAGTCGTCTCGATGGGCTTTGAAGTAAAAAATGAACTCAGAAGGATCATGAATACAAAGAGTCAATAGGAAAATACTAAAATAAACTAACAAACTGACTAAGCTATACTGGCATCCCTGCCCTTAGACCCCCCTTCGCGGTAAGGAAAAACTCCTAAAAAACTGGATTCCGGAAAAAAATGAAGAAACCTCAGGGGTGCCCACATGAAGGAGGGATCCTCCCCCAGGACGGACAGGCGATGTACCAGAACTCATAGAGAAGAATGAACTTATCTAACTCTACATCTATATATTTAAAGTCCAGCAGACGAGCTTCATCCAGCCGGGGTTGGGGACAGTCAGGGGCGCGAGTCGAGCTGGAGACAGGAACCACAGCCAGGTGTAGGAGCAGGAGCAGAGAGGAGGTACACAGTCAGGAACAGGAGCACGGATGGGCCAACTGGAGTCTGGAAGCACTCCCACTCCCCAGGAGGGGAAAGAGGGAAAGAGGGACAATACATGAATCACTGCACCAAACAGGGGCATGGAGAACTAAATGATGAATAATGATCAAAAATAAAGAAGAGAGGAAGAGTAGAAGTAGGTGAGAAAAGAAAAGAGGACAGAAAAGAGGACAGAACCCCAGTGCACCATAGTTACCCCAGCTTCAACTTCTAGCAGCCTTTTAAAACAAATAGTTATTGTTATCAAATTTATGTTATTAAATCATCATGATGGAGGCGTCGCCAAATTTTAAAGCCTGCTTCCTCCTTGCTGCTTGCATGATCCGAACTTTGTCCTGGGAGTTGGGAAGTTTCAGCAGAAATACCCGTGGTCTTTTTCCAGCGGTCCTCCCCCCAGCTAGCACACGGTGACACCAATCCACTTTCACTGCGCCTCCTTTAAAGCTCACGTCCACCAACTTCGGTAGAAAGCTTCCCACAAAAAGAACCGGGCTAGATCCCTCGCTCCCATGACTCTGATGTTGCAACGCCGACTTTGGTTCTCAAAGTCATCAATTTTGCGGAGCGCTGTCTCAAGTTTGGATTTGAAACCTGCAAGCTGCACCTCATGGCCGCTGCAGATGTCCTCATGGTCAGGCACCCGCTGCTCCACGGAGCTCACCTGAGTTCCCAAACCAGCAATCTCTGACGTGCAAGCCTGTAACGCCCGCAGCACCGGTTCAATCCTTTTGTCAAAAGCCTCCTCCACGACTTTGAGCAGAGCTTTGTGCGCCTCAGTGGATATTCTCTCCATCAATTTCTCCACATCCAGAATCCCTGCTGGGAGGTAGCTGTAGCTCACGTGCCAGCCGCCATTAGCTCCTCTCCACTTACTCACCACTTATTCCCAGTTTTGTCTGTGTTCACACCCTGGTCTGCGGTCTTTGATGGTGTAGGCCTCTTCAGAGAGACTTTTGTCTTAGTTTTCCTGGTAAAATCTAGCAAACAGGATTTTAGCAGAGCTGCAGAGACATGTTGCTACTCCTCCATTAATGCTATCGGACCTCCTCCTGACCCTGCTTCTGACACTGTTTGGCTTCCCTGACTCTTGCCCGGATCTTGACTAGCCTGTCTCTTCTCTAAAGATCTGCCTGTTATCGACTCGAGCCTGCCTGACCCTGATTTAGCCTTGTGGACTTTTAGCTGAGCTAATAAACCTGCTGCATTTGGATCCAGCTGTCTGCCTGTTCTTGTGACAAAAAGACCCTGGAAGTGGTTTGTGTTAGTATCTAACAACTTTCACAATCAAACATGAAGTGAAAGACAAAACTACTTTCAATCCTCAGTTGACCAGCTCATGAACTTAACCAATATGTTAGCAGATGAGAACAAAAGCTAAAAAACTAAAATCGGACAGATGTTTTCTTTTTTTCTTTTTACAAATCAAATGTTTTTTTTATTTATTAATTAATTTTTTGGATTTTATGACTTTGATCTGAATAATGTTATTATGTGCTCGACTGTCAACAGATAGTGAGGCCTCTGAAGATGCTGAGGTCTTTCAGTGAGTGCAGGAACCTTTTTGGGGGTTTTTGATCACAGCTTGGTTGTCTTGGCGACCCACTGCATCATATGCCAAGCAAATGAAAGCAAAAAGAACGAGAGCTGGAAAGAGAGGCAGGAAATCATGGGGCCAAAGCCCAGAGGACGTACTTGTATACATGTCTACCCTTGGCAGGTTATTTCTCCTCAGGGGTGGGGTTATATTATACTCACTTCTTCCCACTCCTTTTCAAGCAATGAATTAAACTTTATTTGACTTTAGATAACGATCACTATATTTAATTAAATGTGACTTAAGTGTTTTTTTCTTTGTTAATTTTTTATCAATGCATTTCATCATTTCTGTAATGAGTTTGATAAATCTGTGTGATTTTTTTTCCATTGTATTGACAACAATTAATGATTGAAAAAAAAATCAAATCAAATCAGATCAGATGATGATAAAGTATAAATGAAAGCACCTTGGACAGTTTAATTGTTGCCCATGCTGGGGTGGATGGAGTTTAACATTGTGTCACAAGAACAGGCAGACAGCTGGATCCAAGTGCAGCAGGTTTATTAGCTCAGCTAAAAGTCCAAAAGGCTAAATCAGGGTCAGGCAGGCTCGAGTCGATAACAGGCATGAGATCTTTAGAGGAGAGTCGGGGCAGGCAGACAGCGTCAGTTACAGGGTCAGGAAACCGAAGATCAGGTCAAACTATAACACTCAGTAAGGAAGGCAGAGTGGCACAAACATTACTTCGTACTGAGCTAAGCTCAGTGCAGTGCTTAAGTTTGCTGTGGATGATTGAGTGAATGAGAGTCAGGTGTGTGGAAAGCAGGAAGTGGACGCTGGGTGTGCTGAAAGATGAAGACTTTCAGTACTCTGGACGGAGATTGCTCCCGCCGGTGACCAGAGGGAGAGACAGAGTTCTGACTTCTGACACATTGCAGCTTCACGGCTGTGAAGTGGACCCTTTGCTGTCCCGGTCTGGATGTGGGCTGTGCCGAGGACTCCTGGTATGAATGGATTCCTAAAAACTCTTTCCTCATAGCAGAGCCAAGCCATAAGTGTCTTTTAAAAGTTACTTTTATAGGTTTTTATTGTGTGTGGAGTCATGGGTCGTATGTGTTAACACAAGGGAGTGGGAAGGGTGTAGGGTGGGTTGGGTCCTTATTGACATATTATGTATGTTTTTTGTTTTAAATGTTAAAGTGTGGATGCCATGCTTTGAACAACTTTGTCAAATAAAAAAGCCCTTTAAACGCTGATTCTATTGATACCAATAGTTAGCGTTGAAAAAAATCCGAAGCATATGAATAATAGACATCGTTCGAAGGAATCAGAGATTTGAATTTGCCGCTAAGAGCGCAGACTGGAAGTGACCCCGATATGACCTGTGACGTCACGAAAGGCATTGACTTTCGTAGTTCCGCTTCGGACAGCATGTAAACAAAACAGGTAGTCTTCGTTTCTCTCGTGTTTAAATCTGTTAATCATCAACATGCCAAGTCGTTGTGTGGCAGCTGGATGTAGCAATACATCTAGTGAAAGTGTATCTGTGTATAAATTCCCAAAACAAGAAACGCTGCTGAAACAATGGACAAAACAAGTTCAGCGAACGAGGGCCAATTGGGTGCCAACTAGAGGTAAGATCTTAAGCCCGAGCGTGTCGTGAATGTAATCTTCCCCCGCAAGCCCGCATCTATTTTGTTTAGGGATCCCCGATATGGAGCAGCAGGAATTCAAGGATAAACTTCAGACAGGGGAGCTGAAAAGGCAAACGCGCACCGCCGCAGCTGCAGTATTTCTCCGCGTAATGAAGCGAGTGCTTAGCATCAAGATCTCTCTGTCTCTCTCTCTGTCTGGCCTCTTATTCTGTGTTCCAGCGTTATTTCATTGATCAAATGCATTTGTCATGGAGGGAGGAACCTATGCACAGCGCTTCCAGCGGAACTCTATGCCACAACAGCAGCTTATACGCGCGCGGCTGCAGCGACCACTCTCTGTTCGAAGGAAAATAGCTTTCATCATCATAAAAATATGAAGATTATTTTACCTTTAAGAAATCTGGCGGGTTTTTTCTGTCAAAAATCCTATGGGTTAAATTGAAATTTCGGGTTTGCTTCGGGCTCGGTCCTGCAAATCAAGTTAATGGGTCGGGTTCGGTCCGAGTTCGGCTTTAATGCCCGCGGGCCTGTGTCGGGTCGGGCCGGAATTTTTAGGCCCGATCTTACCTCTAGTGCCAACTGCTTCAGTCAACTTTATGCAGCGAACATTTTGAGGCAGACTGTTTTGAAGAAACACCACAGCTCATGAAAGATATGGGAATGCATGTCAGATATAAAAAAGTATTGAAACCGAATGCAATCCCCACCATTTTCAAGAGATCGCTAGACCTACTACTTTCTGCTATATCCTCCTCACTTTCGCAAAAGGGTTCGAATCGATACGGTTGCAAAAGTGACTCATCATCATGATAATCTCCGCAACTTTCCTCTTCATCTTTCTGTTCAGCTAGCCATGTTGTCTGCCTTTCGTTACGTCACAAACAGGGCGGCGCGAATTCGGCGGAATGCGTGAAGCCGGCGGCCGTCCTCGTTGTTTATATCGCGTTTTTCGCTATTTATTCTTTTTTGAAAAATATTAAAAACGATCGCAACATGAAATAGAGACTATTTACTATATTTTGGCTTATTAAAATAGGCCATGTCACCCACACTTTAAAGCACTTTGAGTTGTGTGAGGCATGAGAAGCGCTTTTTTTTTTAATAAAGTTTGATTTGCTTTTCTTTTAAACTGTTAGTATCCATTTAGGTTACCTCCTTAACTACCACACTTCAATGATTTTTTTTTTTGCATTCATTCATTTCTATTCACTTACTGTTGTTACTCAGCTCTTACTAATGCTGTTGTTATCAGTGACTACAAAAAACTAGGTATAAAAACAATTTTGCTCGATTAAAAAATATGTATTAAGTAGTATGTGTATTTAAACAAACCCATAAATTAGTATCCTTTTAAAGTAATGTCTTATACTGTTAGGCAAAAATACAACTTTTTTGTAAGTCTCTATATTCATTACATAAAGTTACCCATTTGTTTAATTAAAATTAAAAGAGATGCAAAAACAGTTTTATTTCTAAACTCACTTGTTTTTTTTGGGGGGTGGGGGGGGTTTAGAATTAATTGGTTTGTGTTGAATAAGAAAACCATTTGTGGATTAGTTTGATTCTGTAGTTTACCAAAATATCCATAAATAAGAACAATATAAAGTAAAATCTTAGAAATAGTGTTTGTGAAATTGGGTGAGAAGCGCTTTGAAGCTTTAAAGGGTCTATATCATACAAAATAAACTTTTTTGAGCTTTTAAGTGTATTATGATATTGTATTATGAAGTGGTATTTTGATTCATTCACACATGAGCATTCCTCTAGAAACCTGCACTCTGAGCACCAGCCCCTCCCAATCCACGCAAATGAACGAGTTCTCACATTGTGACATCACAAAGTGAGGAACCGCCCCTTCCAGGAAGAGTCTGCACTGCTAGCACCACCCCCAGGCTAACACAAACACACCCACTTTCTTTGAAGAGCTAGTGGTGATCGGCTAAACGCTTTCCTATTATACGCACAATATGCACATCCATCTCTGCAAAAGTTCGTTTGTTTTCTTGGATGAAACGCAGACACGCTGCTGAGCCCGACTCTAGGACGACGTTATGAAATGGACAGCATCCTCAAGGAGAGGTAGGCGGAGCCTCATAGATCGAGTCGTCTTACTTCCAAGTTGGGAAATGAACTGTGAAAATAACTCATATTTTGTTAAAAAATTATTCCTTAAACTCAAATTGAAATTAATTTTATTTCAAGTGCACCTTCCATAAAACAAACGAGCTCAAGGTGCTGTACATAAAAACACCAATCACAACACAACACGTTAGAATAAAATAAGCCCTTCATTATTAAATACACAAAAACGAACACAAATAAAAAAAAGGAAATGATAATAAAATGCTAAAGAAGAGAGAACCCAGAAGCTGCCGTCCGCCCCGTCCTCCTGTTGGCCGGGGTGTCAGAATCTAAGCAGCACGAGCACAACTCACACCTCCCGCCCCACAGCCCCCCAACCCCCCAACCCCCAGGTCCAATGCACCCGACATTCATGGGTAATATATTAATATACATATGGATATAGTTTACTCTAAGAAAGCTTTAATGAAAAAACAGTCAACCAACAGAAAATGCTAATGATTTAAATGTATGAAAACCTACTAAAAGCCATGCCACTTCATTTGACAGTTTTATCTCACCAATAAATTGAATACTTCACTTAAAAGGTTGCATCAGCCCACCTCCTTACCTGAAAAAGCAAAAACAAAACTGAATAGGATACGACAAAGAAAATGTGACAGTAACATTTTTCAAATGTAGACATCCTTCTTCTACTCATGAGTATAGATAGCAAGTATTCCTTCAGTCTTTTAACACTAAAATCCTTTAAGGAGACAATATACAGGCTTATCCAGAAGACTAAGCCTGTCCAGATGGTGGTTTGTCTGGTGGATAACTAACGGTAGAAACCTGGCCCAAATCCTCCAAATTAGCGGGGGCTCACTGAGGTCAAAGTAATCAACCTATGCTTGAACAACACACTGTCAGGATGAACGCACAGACAAGCAGCTTTTACGCAAGATATGTGGATGTGTCTGAATCCGCCCAGGATCAGAGTTCATTACGGGAAACACAACCTACAGTCACTGCTGGTAAACCTTTGAGAGATACAAACAAGCATTACTAGACAACTGGTTTAGAAGGTTTCACCAAAATAACTTGGTACATACTAAACATAACCTTTAAATACGTTTAAGTCATATTTCAATTCTTGTTTTATGGTAAAAAATAAATTAGAGGATTGACTTTTCTTTGATGGAAAATACCTTATATTTGAACTAAAAAAAAAAAAACCTCAATAGAGAAAATACCAAGTTTATTCAAACTTACACCTCACCTAAACCTCCTATTTTTTGTTGATTAAGAATAAGAAAGTGTGACAGACTTGGTGCATAAACATAAAAAACAGCATTATTGGCATTTTACTTTTCTCAAGTCTTTCAGAGTAAACTATATCGATATACATGAAAATATATTACCTTTGGCTCACTAAAGAATGATATTTTTAAAAATATGGGCTGTGTCCAAATTCCCAAACTAATCCCTAACTTCTAAACTATAGAGTACATATACTTTTGTTTTCTTCAAACGGCGAATATGACGTCATCGATGTCACGAGGTGAAGATCTAACTGATACGACCGTTTTGCAACGACCATTTATCCACTGAGTTCTGAAGATGAAAACGTTGGTTTATTAAAACAAATACATTTCAATACATTTTTTCATCAACAGTTGTTCAAATGCAATGCATTGTGGTCAATATTCGCCAATCTAGTGAGCACAGATGCAAACTGGTTTTTCTCTGAGACACCAGAGAAATTTCTAGGGGACTTGATATTGGAATTGTACATTCTGACAGCTCTACAAAATGGCGAATGCACCATATAGTGCACTATGTAGTGAGCAGGGATGGAATTGGAACACAGCCTATGAGTTATTTTCACAGCACAGTTTCTTACCCGGAAGGAGGACAACTCGATCTCTGAGGCTCCGCCTTCCTCTCCTTAAGGGTGCCGGCCATTTTATGACGTCACCCTAGAGCCGGCCTCAGCAGCGTGTCTGCGTTTCGCTCACGAAAACAAACCACATCTGAACTTTGCAAAGATGGATGTTCATGTTGTGCATATAAAGGGAAAGCTCCACAGAGAAAGTGGTGTGTGTGTGTTAGCCTGGGGGCGGTGCTGGCAGCACCTGGAAGGGGCGGTTCCTCACTTACATATGTCACGATGTGAGAGCCCACTCGTTTCCGTAGGGTTGGATCAAAATACCGCTTTTGAGCTTGTTTATAGTGAGGAATTAACACAATAATACACACACTTGGATTCAACATGGCAATCACAAGCAAGGATCTCATTGTGTCGGTCCCCCAGCCAGCAAGGCTGAGTGGGCTTCATATGGTTTAAAAGTGGGAAGTAAATGCTGTCCACTGGGCAGCTGGCCTACTGAGTGCCCTCTTAATGTGGACAAACCCATTCGTGGCCCACATTTCCTGCCTACTTTAAAACCACATGTGGCCCACTCGGCCCAGAAACATGCAGAGGGTTGTGTCAGGAAGGGCATCTGACGAAAAAGCTGATTTGCTGTGGAGTCCCATGAAAGGAAAAAAACAGAACATAAACATATTTCCTAAATGATCATCAAGCATTTTAATGAATATCTATGCCTGCTTTGGCCAGTGATGTCTTAAATATTCTGTGTAATTTTGCCGTTTATCATTTCATATGCAGCAAATAAAAGTGAGCATGATGAAAAAGTCCAAGATAAAGCCCAAACAAAAAATCAAAAATAAATACATAAGAATAGAAATGTAGAATTAGTAAATGGTTTATTATTTCAAGCAATCGAAACAAATAAAACGTAAGAAAAACAAAAACAGCAGACATGTCTATACAGAGTTAGATTAAACTAACAAATAAGAATTGATATTTGGAAGTGGAAATGGTGCGTTTCGAGCATTCGAAAAAACATTTAACTAAAAGGAAAAATAAAAAACAGCTGAAATATCAATGGAGATCTGTCAAACCTAGACCAACCAACCAACAAATGAAGAAATAAATAGATCCTGCATAATCCTGACTAAAGTTAGACCTTCGGTCAACTAATTATCCAGGCGGATCACTGAACCGTTGCTCTCACGGATCATCACGGATTATCCGCTCTCTTCCGCGTCAACAGCGTCGAGTCCAGACTTGATGCGCGTTTCCGCTCTCTCTCCTGCGGCGCATGCGTTCCTGCGTTCCTGCGCACGCGCCCGCCCGTAAACCGTTAAGTCCCGCGCGGCTCTCGCTGCCGTGTGCGTGTGTGTTCGGATGTGGCTGCCACCGCTGGAAACATTTGATGCCGTCCTCCCCACATCTCTGTGCTTCGGCTGCGCGCGCAGGCACCCCCCCCACACACACACGGTCAACGTGCTCGGAGGCAGCGGTCGTGAGAGCGGGCCCCTCCATGGACCTCATCCGTCCGGCCGCTCTGCTGGTAAGTGAGGCTGCTGGACGCGACCAGGAAGCCCGGGCTCCGCGCCTGTCGCTGGGACTTTAGGGGGGGTCTGCCAGGCGGATGACTGCCCAGAAATGTCGTCTTTGGAGCTCTGGGAACGGTGCGAGACTTCTGGCTGTGATGACTGTGATGTTGGAGGGAGGGATGATGGGACAGACGGGCATGGCGATCAGGACGAACATGGATGAAGGAGAGCAGCGGTTGAATGTTCTGTAATCTCTGGAGTACAGGAGCAGGAGGAGGAGGAGGAGGAGGAGTGGAAAAAGGAATTTGAAGCTTTGAACGCCCATTTTCTCATGAAAACTAGAATGCACTCAAAGTTAGAGAAAACTCCTAGAAACTTTGTAGAGTTGTATTTTTCTCTTCCTTTTGAGATTATCTGGGGATTGATTGAGATCATCAATACAAACCTTTGGGAATTAGCAACACAAAAGACAAGAACAATGTCTACAGTGTTAAAAAAAAGGCTGCGTAAAATGTGATCAGGTGACAGGTCTGATCCCTGCTGAAAGCTGCAATGGTAGCTCATTAGCCAGCATGCAAACATCCAGGTCAGGGATTATTCATCATCATGTTGACTGTTTAAAGTCTTTCCAGTGAAACGTTAACCAAATGGTTTCTTAATCTGTGGGGATGACACAATCTAAAGCTTGTTTACGTTCCAGGAAACGTTGACTGGAGCGCTGCGTCCTTGTCTCTGCTGGACTTTTGAGGGCTGGACTGATCTAATTCCAAAGCGGCCACAGTCTCACGCTGCAGAATTCTTAACAGGACTTTAGAAGACATTGAAAAATCATTGGGGGAGAGGGGGTGCACATTTGTAGAAAATATAAAATGAGTGACTCTGCAAAATGGGTTTGTGAATTGCGAAAGCCGCTTCTCAGTGGGATCATTGTGAAACTCAATAAGGGGAAATGTGAGGGTTTAGACTCTAGGAACAAGCACATCCTGACATGTAACATTCATCAAACAGGCTGTGGGTTGAATTGTTGTTTTGGCCCCATATGGTTACTTTTTAGGAACACATTTTTTACTGAATGTTTTTGGATCAGGATGAAATTCTGAAGGAAAATGGATTACGGTCATCTTTATCTGATGATCTTTTCCATAATCAGCTGCCTGGGGGAGGGATTTTTTCCACATACTGTAACGAGGCTCAGGTCATATGTGCACCTAAAAAATGTCATATTTAGAAAAAGCCCGACATCAATCTGCTAAAATAGTAAAGACAGAGTGTGTTCATCTTTGTATGGATTTGAGTATTTCAATGATTCTTTTCATTTTAAACAGGGTTTTACCGATAATTACCGGCTGATAATGGACAGGATGGCGTCATGCTGATAATTCTGATAAGAAAAAAAATTGCAGTTAAAATGGACCAATAACTAAAAGCTTAAACGCTTCCTCACTCACCACCCTGTGTTTAGTTGTGCCAATAAGGTGTTTGCTCACCCCCCCATCCTGCATCCGCTAGATCAGGGGTGGCGAACACGAGGCTCTCAAGCCGCATGTGGCTCTTGGCCAATGAGCGTGCGGCTCTTTGCATCTCATCATATTTTCTATATACTTTGCCTCATTTCATATTTTTTTCCCTCTTAACCCTTGTGCTGTCTTAGATGACCCCACCCTTACTTTGACGTGTTTTCCCTACCATGACAAAGGTGGATAAAGGTGGAGAGGATTTCATGTAATCCATGGACACCAGTGAAGATCACAAATCATTGAAGAACAAAGGTTCAGAGCTCTGTCTAGTGGGTCTAGATGACCCAACTCCCAACGGTAAAGTGCCTAGGATAGAACAAGGGTTACACCACACTCAAACCATCAGAGGGTATTAAAAATAAATAATAATTAATAATAAAAGTGATTTGGCAGTGTGTGTGTGAGTGTGTGTGTGTGTGTTTGATGATGCTCCCGACACATACATGACCGCCAATCATCTGCGCGGGTTACGCCCACTGTCAGAACACATAGATATAGATTTGATGTGCGTGCAGACTGTTACCCTCATGGTCAAAATGGAGAAATTCGGAGTATAAGATAAACACAGGACGTTTCTGGAAGAACAGGAAGATTCTTCCTTTTTACTGAACAGAATGGAAAGTCACGATGTTTCTCATTATGAGCTTCTGGAAGCAGTAACATTGGTCATGGCAGAAAAGAACTAAACGGATCCCGGAGAAAATGAAAAACTCTTCCTGATCATCTGACACAAATTGTCTCCTTTATGAACAAGTTGAAGCTTTTCTAAGTCCACATTCAGAACAACAATCATCCCACGTTCCTTCTTTGTGGAGCTCACAGCAGAAGCTGCAATCAGAATGAATGAAGCAGAACGTGACGCTGCTGCTGAACAAAAACGACCGCAGATCACTTTTCTCATGGATCCTTTAATGCAGAGACTGACTGATGAGATCCCTGCTGGTCACTGATGAGGCAGAGAGAGAACCAGAGATAAATGAGCAGAAATCTCTGTGAAAGAAGGCCTGTTATAATGTGGAGAACAGACATCGGTCCGTTCTGACCCACACTCACGGAAAGGAGCTGATCAGAGAGGCTACGACTGGCCTGGGGGCTAGCCCCGCCTTCAGCCCCTAAGACTCATGGGAAGTGGGGAATTTTCTGTGTAAAACCATCAGCCAGGTAGATGTTAGCAGAATTAACCAGCATGAATGAGCGTGAGCAGGAAGGAGGGGGGCGTGAATAATGCTGCTAGTTAAATTATAACTCAGTACTTATTGGATTACTACTCCTAAGTATGAACTGACTCATTGCAATGTATTAATATTTAATAGATTATTTGCTTTTGGTTCAGATGTCAGTCATTCAATTTTAAATTTAAAAACATATAAAAGCAAGATATTCTAATGAAGGTCAAAATTAATTTAAGTTGCACACAACTGACATGTAATGTATCTAATGTGTTTATTGTGAATATGAATCACTCAGACACCAGAAGGATGCTCTGTCCAGATGTTTGTGTATTTGTTGGTGTGAGGGTCATTGAAAGAGGAATGTTGAGTTACAAAGAATTACCAGTTAAATACTGATGGATAAATGGTGAAATATTCAGTTTTATCATCATAAATCTGACTCAGAGGAGTCAGTGCCTCACCAGCATCAACCTCACTGCCCGTCACTGAGTGGTTGTGTGTGTCAAAGAAAAGAGTGAGATAAAGAGAGAGAGTGTGTGTGTGTGTGTGTGTGGAGGGGGTCTCTGACCTCTAGGGTAGTCTCTGTGTTAACTCTGGTTTAGCTGCATTGATGTGTGTATTGAGGGTGGACACTTTCCTTGAAATAAACACAAGTACAATACTTGCTGTTCTGTTGTAGGGAGAGGAGTGTGTTATGGAAAGTAATACGGCTTTAATTGTGTGTTTGTGTGTGTACGTCTTGGCAGGTCAGGGTGTGGTGTGGCTCTTTGACTCTCACAGTGAAAAAATTAGCTCTTGATGTCAAACTTGTTCGCCACCCCTGGACTAGAGCAGTGGCCCCCAACCTTTCTTACGTGGCGGTCCGGTATAATGTCATAAGACATTTTCACAGACCGGTCTTTGAGATGCGGCGAACGTTACTTGTAGCAACTCTATGATGAAGGAGGAACAGACACATGACAAGATGAACTCTGAGCTTTTATTTTGACAGGCATGTCATTGGACATCTCACAGGTGTCATCATCCTCTCCCCTTCCCACTCGTGGTCTATTATTGTAGCTTCCTTTTTTTTTTGGGAGTCGAAGGCTGTCTCCTGGCTGGGCCTTTTCCCCTTGGCAAAGAAACGTTTCAGAGACGTTTGTTTTTTATTCTTTTTGTTAGCTCCTGGGTTTTATTTTAGCGGTAACCTATCACGTGACCGAGACGAGCGCCTTGGCCTGCGTCAAGAGTGACATAGACGGATGGAACAGAAAATCGGGCAGCTATCCCCAACACGTGTGTTTTGGTTTCGTAACCCATACGCGATTTTCAGCCCATTCATTTTTTTGACGGGATCGCTGGCCGTGATGTCATCGTCTTCGGTGGGGTGGGGGGGGTGGTGACGTTGACTTTGTGGAAAATTCATTTGCAATTTATCCAAGGTGTGTGCACGTTTTGGTGACTTTTCGAGCATGTGGTGGGGGTCACATTTCTGCTGAAAGGCGGCGAAATCGTTCCAACTGCGAAAACAATCTGGTCCTTGCAGTCAGTGACTGCTGCTGGGGGGCCATAGTTACACTCCAAATGACCTTCGTCTACATAGGGGGCGAACATCTAACGTAAAAAGGGCTCCATCCGATTGGGCAAATGCATGAATGGATTTACTTGATTTCCTTAAATACTTCAAGCTGCCATAAGATTTCGCTGTCTTTAGTGATACACATATTGCGCAGATTGATATTGTGACAACGATAAATTTGCGATTTATTGTGCAGGCTTAGTTGTACTGTTTGCTTTGAGGCTGTGTACTGTTTTTACATTTATTCTTCTATTACTAATAATGAGAAAAACAAAAAAAAACAGTGTCGCAAACTCTCATGTCTTTGTAGTTTAGGTTTTAAATAATAATATGGTCAAATGGAGACATGCAACAAGCAAACTTGACTTGGCTATGTAGGTTTAGTCCCAATAGCACATAGGTTTACAGCTCCACACAGGGATGAAGGACTCGTCTTTTGTCGCTTCATCAAAGGTCTCTCAACTTGCATTACTGCTGGAATCCTGTTAAATTATAACCACAAATCCAGACAGGTGCTGTGTCTTTAATCTCATAGTTTAAAGCTTCGTACAAGATTGTTGCAGTGAAGCGTTTCCATTTCTTCTTTGACTACATGAAACCAGATGATTGTGAGTGTCAGATGTCTCAAATATGAAGACTGGAAGACCTTTTTTTGTCACGCGTTACTAATTGGTAGGATGCTTCCTCTGTTGGATCGTCTGTCTTCCAACCTTTTGCCTGGAGTAACATGAGATCGTGCCAGAAGTTTAGGAAATGGGTGCAGAGGTTGCCATAGTGATTGTGGTTGTCTAAGAAAAATGAAAAAACGCTCATCAGGGGATGAACTCATCTGCCATCCCACATTGGGTTCTAAACCTGGATAGAAGGGTCAGACCAGGAGCGGATGCGTGGAGTGAGGAAGAAATAACATGGAATCTGGAGGAAAACACCTGGATTGAAAATGACAATTTAAAACGGAGCATTCTAGAGTTTTTAGGTTCAAACTTTTGTTTTAATTTTAGAGCCAATTGCACCAACGCCTTGATGTACCTCGAGTAAAACTTAGAGAAATGCTGCATTCATGTGGTGTTTGAATGATAGGAAGAATGAAAAACAGACAATCTTCCAACACCACATGGATGCTAGTGTCAGGGTTTTAGGTTTTTCTGCTTTTGTGTTCAGGTTGTTTTTTGTTCTGTGATGTTTTGAGTTAACTTCCTGTTTTATTTTGTAGGGTTTCCTGTTTTGTTGTAGTTGAGTTTCTACTTGGTCCCCACCCTTCCTGATTGTGTTCACCTCGTTTGTCTGTGTGTATTTAAGTCTTGTCTTTCCCTTCCTCCTGTGCTGGTCCATATTGTGCTGTTCTCTGGTTTCGAGCGTTGTGTATTTTCAAGTTTCGAGTTTCTAGCCTGCTAAGCAGTGGATTTTGGTTTGTAGTCTCTTGTTATTATTAAAGCCCCGTTCCCCTGCAATTTCCTGCCTCCTCTCCTCTCTGCGCCTGGGGACTTCCCTTCTCCCCCGTAACAGCTAGAGCAGGTCCCCAAACGTTTTCTTGAGGGCCACAATAACTCTTTTTTTTTTTTAACTTCTTTTATCTTTCTTTCATTGTACAGCCCTATAATTAATTAATTTATGATCCTTTTAATAAAATAAATAACATTATTTATGAAATAAAATGACCAAAAAACTGTGATTTGAGGTGGTGGGCGCAGAGCATTTTTAATGGATGGAGGTTTTTTGGAGGATTTCTGCTGTTGGTGTTGCACAAATTTAGGGAAAATATTTTTGGAATAATCCCACTGATGAGTTCCATGATTTAATTTTTAATGTTTTATAAGACCTAAAAATAGTAATCACAATAAGTTTTTTTTTTAGATCTAATCTCTTTGATATGTTTCACAAAGACACACACAGGACGTCACACACCAAGAAATTATTGCTAAAAATGAAGCAGGAGTCCAGCTCTAAGAAATGATAAAAGAAAACGGAATTATTTGATTTTTTATTTCTTCTTATTATTATTTCCAGGCTTTTTTTGTTCTGTTCTGCAGCATCTTCATATTTGTATAATTCTGAGAGAATATATTTCTATGGAGAGCAAAATATTAAACGTTATTTAAGGTTTAACTTGAGTTACTCTGGATTAATGTTCCTGTTTTTATTCATATTTATGTTCAAAAAGTTCCGTTTTAAAAGGTTTAAAAGTTTAGCTTTAGTGTGTTCAGTAAATGTTTATCTTCTTCGGCCCAAAACCTCAAGCGTGTTTTTAATTTAGGCCCCTGTGTGACTGAGTTTGACCCCCCTGCAGGGCTCGACATAGCCATTTGTCCGCTGGCCCGCTCCTGTTTCTCGAGCAGTGCGGACCACAAGACTTTATTTTTCACTTGTCCGCTCGGGCCACTAAAATATCTAACGGTTAATATATTTTTCACCTTTTTCAATAAAGTATATTTTGTGAAAACGTGTAGATTTACCTCGTCTTCATAATTTCCTTTTTCTGCTAGTCCTGTGTTCAGACTTCAAGGGTTTCTATGGGAAACCTTTGATCACCCCCCCCCCCCCCCCCTGCACACACAGTGTCACTGCAGAGCCCCACGCGGCACGCGCTCACTCTACTTTGTTTTTTTTTTCAAACTTTATTGAATGTAACAATTCAATACAAAACAATGTTAAACAGCAACAAGGAACAAGCCAGTGGGTTATTATTACATTTTACGCAGATACATTGAAACTGACACACACATCAGCACCCCCCCCCCCGGTGGTTTTTCACCGCGATGATCAAAAATCCGACACCGTCACTGAAGAGAGACTGAAGCATGTCAGAGATGTGGGAGACATGGCAGGAATAGATAGGAATATGTTAGATGGAGTAATGCCTTTAATTGACTTTAACTTTACAGTGTTGTAAAGAAAAGCTAAATGAAGTACTTTGACATTCTACTGCATTAGAGTCTGAGATTCAGGTATTTGGAGTTGCCTTTGATTCTTTACATTCAGCTTAAAGCTTAGTGCAGACAGTTTCATCTTCAATGTATTCATTACATATCTTGCTGTCCATACTACTGATTCCATCCATTACTCCATCTAACATATTCCTATCTATTCCTGCCATGTCTTCCACATCTCTGACATGCTTCAGTCTCTCTTCAGTGACGTGTCGGATTTATGATCATCGCGGTGAAAAAACACCGGGGGGGGGGGGGGGGGGGGGGGCGCTGATGTGTGTGTCAGTTTCAATGTATCTGCGTAAAATGTAATAATAACCCACTGGCTTGTTCCTTCCTTGTTGCTGTTTAACATTGTTTTGTATTGAATTGTTACATTCAATAAAGTTTGAAAAAAAAAACAAAGTAGAGTGAGCGCGTGCCGCGTGGGGCTCTGCAGTGACACTGTGTGTGCAGGGGGGGGGGGGGAGTGATCAAAGGTTTCCCATAGAAACCCTTGAAGTCTGAACACAGGACTACAGAAATAGTAAATTATGAAGACGAGGTAAATCTACACGTTTTCACAAACTATACTTTATTGAAAAAGGTGAAAAATATATTAACCGTTAGATATTTTAGTGGCCCGAGTGGACAAGTGAAAAATAAAGTCTTGTGGTCCGCACTGCTCGAGAAACAGGACCGGGCCAGCGGACAAATGGCTATGTCGAGCCCTGGGGGGGGGGCTGCACGTGGAGCAAACAGGTAGAGAGGCGGCCCTTAGACTCACCGCTTATGGTTCCAGACCCGTAACAAACTAACAGCTGCTTCTTAAAACTTTATAATAATTAATAACTAATGATATTCTTCATCCATAAAATTAATATCATTTATTGGGTTTACTGGATTTAAAGAAAAATAAATAAACAGAAAGGAGTCTGTATCAAAGTGAATTTGTTTCCATTATCTCACTTAACTTAACTTAACTCTGGTGTTTGACAGACAGAAAAGTCTATTCAAGGTTGTGGAAAATGGACAAAAGATCAAAGGAAACATCATGCTCATAAAGAATAAAAATAATTAGATTAAATAATTAAATAAATATCCTGTCTGGAACATTCTCATGAATAAAGTAAAATGTTTTGTTAAAAAAACAATGTTGTTGCAAAAAGAGGATATAAAACACTTTATGTTCTTAATTTGTTATTTATTTATTTATTTTTCGTCCTCATAAAATATCGATAAGAGTATCGTTAAAATACCAGATCGATAAGCAGTATCGATAAGAGGAGTAGTACCGTTAAAACCTTAACGATACCCATCCCTATGTAACACAGACTTACGAATACATGGCGGCTTGTCGGCCCACAAAAAGGCTGAAATAAGTCTGTCCAGTCTATCAAAAAAGGATTTATTCAGGAGGATTGGGAGATGTTGAAATAAATATAAAAAATTTGGGAGGACAACCATCAGGCTCACGCGACCTACCAGTGAGGGGGGAAGTGTTGACCAGTGGGCAAAATCACTTTCAATTTGTTCAATCAGGGGGGTGAAACTTTTACAAAATAGCACCGGTAAGGAGAGCGTGACCTGAACATCAAGGTAACGAAGACCGTTAGTTGACCATTGAAATGGCAACATTGCAGGGTTGAGTGCTGTAGTGACATCATTAATGGGAAAAAGTTCACTCTTCTGATTATTGAGTTTATAGCCAGATGCTGCACTGCAATTCTTTAAGATGTTAAGTATGGCCGGAAATTAGTTCACAGGGTCAGCAACATACAGCAAAAGGTCATCCGCATAAAGTGAGACCTAAAGTGAGTGCCAAACCGTTCAATCCCCGTAAAGGCTAGTTTATCAGAATCAGAATCAGAAATACTTTATTGATCCCACACGTGGGAAATTTGTTTGTCACCATAGCAACTGACAGCAGACGGGGAAAAAAAAAGACTTAGAATGAAAAAAAACAAACGAAATAAAAATAAAAGCAAGAACAAAGAAAATGTAGCATAAATGCAAACATCAAGGTATTATAATTTAAAAAGCTATTTACAGAACAATGCAAAGGTAAAAAGATGTGCAAAAGAAATGTGTAAAATAGAAAGAAAACTAAATAAATAGATAATAAAAAATGTGCAAGATTATCTTTTGCATAGTGAGTTGTTGTACAGGGTTATTGCATTGGGTATGAATGATTTTTGGTACCGGGCAGTTTTGAAGCGGAGCTGTCTGAGCCTCTTAGAGAAGGAGCTCCGCTGTTTAGTCCAGAACAGGGTGGAGAGGATGCTCTGGGTTGTCCATGATTGAAAGGAGTCTGTTCAGTGACCTCCTCTCCATCACTGCTTCAAATGTGTCCTGTTTGCAGCCAATGACAGAACCCGCCTTCCTGATCAGCTGTTCAGTCTGTTGGTGTCACTGACTGCAATGCAGCTTCCCCAGCAGACCACAGAGGAGAACAAGGTGCTGGCCCCCACAGACTGGTAGAAGATCCCCAGCATCCTGCTGCACACATTGAAAAACCTAAGCTTCCTTAGGAAGTAGAGTCTGCTGCAGGCCTTCTTGTACACAGCAGTACTGTGGCTCCTCCAGCTCAGTCTGCTGTCGATAGTCACTCCCAGGTATTTATAATCCTCCACCACTTCCACATCCTTGCCCAGGATGCAGAGAGGTTGTAAGACAGTCCTTTTCCTCCGAAAGTCGATTACCATCTCCCTGGTCTTGTCCACATTGAGCAGCAGGTGATTCTCTCCAGCCCACTCCACAAATCCGTCCACCAGCTTCCTGTACTCTTCCTCCCGCCCACCGCTTATACACCCAACAACCACAGAGTCATCAGAGAATTTCTGTAGGTGACATGACTCTGAGTTGTGCTGAAAATCTGAGGTGTACAAGGTGAACAGGAACGGAGAGAGCTCAGTGCCCTGTGGGGCTCCCACACCACTCAGCACCACGTCAGACAGGACGCCGCCCAGTCGGACAAAGTGTGGCCTGTCTGTCAGGTAGTCAGTGATCCAGGAGACGGTGGACGCACAAGCACCCATCAGCCTCAGTTTATCACCCAGTAAAGAAGGCTGGATGGTGTTAAAGGCACTGGAGAGGTCACAGAAGGTGATTCTCACCATGCCTCCACCACCATCCAGGTGTGAGTGAGTTCGCTGCAGCAGATGGATGACGGCATCATCCACCCCCAGACGCGGCCGGTAGGCAAACTGCAGGGGGTCCAGAGAAGAGCTCACCAACGGTCTCACTTGAGCCAACACCAGCCTCTGCAGCACCTTCATCACGTGAGAAGTGAGGGCAACTGGACGGAAATCCCCTGGGTGAGATGGAGAGGTCTTCTTGGGTACAGGGACTAGTTTAGAGCGTAACCATATTGCTAAAGGTTCTATAAACAAAATAAAAAGCAGGGGGGAAAGAGGGCACCCTTGTCTGGTGCCACAGTGTAGGAAAAAGGAGGGGGAAAGGATGCCATTAGTACAAACAGATACTTTAAGGACAGAGTATAGAAGCTTAACCCAGTGGACAAATGCCCCACCCAATCCGAATTTGGCAATTACGGGATAAAGGAAGCTCCACTCGACTCTGTCGAAGGCTTTCTCTGCATCAAGAGCCAGGGGAACTGATTATATTAAAAAGGCGTCTGGTGTTGCAAGAGGACTGCCTTCCCGGCAGGAAGCCTGTCTGATCCATATCTATGATCGAAGATAACACATGGTGTAGTCGAGCGGCTAGAATTTTTGAAAGAATTTTAAAATCCACATTCAAAAGGGAGATGTGCCTATAACTGCTGCAAAGGAGGGGATCTTCATCCTTCTTGAAAAGAAGGGAGATTGTAGTGTCTGAGAGCACATCAGGGAGGCAACCTAGTGTAAAGGCTTCATTGTACATGTCTTTCAGGAATGGACCAAGTATGGCCTCTAATATACGCTTTGGAAGTCTCCCATAGGATGAGTCTACTTGTTCTAGGCAAATCATTCAAATAAAAAAATAAGACAATCTGTGATTGAATAAAGTTTTTGTAGGATTCTTCTCCCAAAAGGACAGAGTTAAACCGCCACAATTTAAAATGGTCAGACTGAGCAGATAGAGCCAAGTCGAGAGAGACAGGCGCATGGTCAGATATGGCAATGCTGTGGTAGTCTGAAGATATCACTTTAGAGATGAGTCTCAAATCAGAAAGGAAAAAATCTATACGCGAATAAGAACGATGAACATGTGAGAAGGAAAATAATTTAGCAGTAGGAGACTTATATCTCCAAGGGTCCACAAGGCCAAACTGCTGTGAAAGAGTCAACAATGTCTTTGCTGCCTTAGAGACTGGAGCTGATGTGTTGGCCGATCTGTCAAGCAAAGGGTCCTGCACAAGATTAAAATCACCTCCTTTAATAATGTAATGCTTCTGAATATCGGGAAAGGATGCGAAGAGTTTAGTTATAAAAGAGCTGTCATCCCAATTGGGACCATAAACACATACAAAAAGATGATGGTTGTAGTGAAGTGTTCCAGAAATCATCACATATCGGCCATTCGGGTCCAGGACCGACTTCTTAAAATTAAACGGAATTCCCTTACGAATAACTATAGCTAATACACGTGCTTTAGCGTTAAATGTTGAATGATAAACCTGTCCAATCCAATTCTTTTTCAGTTTGGGAACTTCATTGTTTAGCAGGTGAGTTTCTTCAAGACAGCAAATGTCACATGACGATTCAAATGTGTCATCACCCGTCCCAGTTTAGTCAAATTACCCGTCCCCTTCACATTCCAGGAGATGAGTCTTAGTGACCTGGTTACCTTATTGGAGGACATAAGTTAAGTTTTCTGATATGAAACCTGTACTCCATAACGATAGACGAAGAGAGGGAGAGAAATAAAAAATCAAATAAAAAGTAAAATAATTCAGTAAAAAATAAATATAAATAAATAAACTAACCTAACCCATTCATCCCCATAACCCCCTTCCCCACATGACAAAAAATAGTGTATCCTTTGCACTAATGTGTCACTGACGCTCTGTTGAGGAACTTCCGTGGTCAACCTGAAATTGTGTGTATGCAATGTCCGACTGTAAAATAAAAATTAAGTCAAATTCAAAGGATAGACTAAAATGCATGCTGTACTCCAGTTATATGCATTTATTGTTGCAATTTTAATAGAACATCAAAAAAGGAATAAAAACAAAATCAGCAAAATAACATAAATAGCAAACAATGAGAAAACAATAAATGGATTTTTAAATTTTAAATAAAAAGGCATTAAAAGTAATGAAGTAAAACGGGGAAACAGAACCCGAATGTGATAAAAAAAGAAAAAAAGGGTAAGCAAAAAAAGGTAAAGGATAAAGAAAAGAAGAGAACATTAAAAATTAAAAAATTATTCAACCTCAGCG
Organism: Oryzias curvinotus; assembly: GCA_023969325.1. Classification (NCBI taxonomy): domain Eukaryota; kingdom Metazoa; phylum Chordata; class Actinopteri; order Beloniformes; family Adrianichthyidae; genus Oryzias; species Oryzias curvinotus. Next base: position 5,269,917 of record CM043720.1, read on the forward strand.
GGGTTACGGTGAACAATGGTATTTCCTTTACATGGAGAGCATTACCTAAACAGTACGTTGCATAATTACTACAAAATGTATGTCCATCTTTAAGAAAAAAAATTAATGTCCTTTGTTAAGAAAATTAAATAAATAAAAATAGAAAACTATAAATGTTTTAGGTATCCTGCTATGCGTAGCTTTGCAGCCAGTTGAACAGCCCGCTCACCTCGTATTTATTCTCCGCAAAGAAGAGAAAGAAAGTCTGTGGCATCCTTAACAGAAGGGAGATGTTTCCTGGAGCCGTCTTTCAGCACAACAGGCAGCCTTGCCGGGTATCTCAGAGCAAGTTTAAAGCCTTGTCCATAAAGCCTCTTCATCACGTCTCGGTATTGGGCGCGCTGCCCCACAACCTTCAGGCAATAATCCTCGAAGATGTGGATGGTAGAACCTTTAAAGTTCAGCTTTCCTCGTAGTCTACGCACCGCCCGCACCACAAGCTCCTTGGTCTGGAAACGGTGAAAACAAACCAGGACATGCCGCGGTCTGTCCGGTTTAGCAACGGCGAGTAGTGTGCTCTTTCTAGATCTGGGGGAGACATCAGAATGTCTGCACCAAGCACTTCAAAAAGTAGCTGCGAGAAGAAGGTAGTTGGCGTAGAGCCTTCAACGTCTTCAGGCAGCCCGACAATGCAAACATTATAGCGTTGGCTTTGTCCTTCAGCATCCACTAGTTTTGCCTTTAGCATTGTCCAAAGTTAGAGAGGAGAGCTTGGACTGAATCTCAGCCACTTTGACAGCAGTAGAGTCCAGAAGGATTGATTGTGTAAGTGAAATGTTTTGCACTGTTTGTGTGTTTTCTTTTCTTTTTCTTTTTCTTTTTTTCCTGCTTGAACGCTGGTCAATTTAGCTTTATGTCTAGTCTAGTGTAGGTATCTTTAATCTCAGCCAGCAGCTCTGCTGTGGTTTCCGCTAGCTTAGCCGTTAGCACCTCAGTAAAATTCTAATACTACTCTCCTCGTCTTTTTCCTCGTCTCTTCGGTTTTTTCGAGACATACTCACGGTCAAATTTGCTCGTCGAGTAATGACGACAACACGCTACTGAGCGGGGTCATGTAATTAGGGATTTGACTTATAAAAGTTATGAAAGTTCGGGAGAGTAGACGCCTGCATCTAGTCACTCATCCGCTGTACCCGGAAGTCCATTGCATCTATTTTCTAAAGTATTTAGGCAAGGGGCTGTACGGTGGTGCAGTGGTTAGCGCCCTTGCCTCACAGCAAGAAGGTTCAAGTCCCGGCTGGGGGACCTGAAACAGAACTTCAATGGGGGACCTTTCTGTGTGGAGTTTGCATGTTCTCCCTGTGCATGTGTGGGTTCTCTCCGGGATCTCCGGAGGAGAAGCTCTTCCTCCCAGCATCCAAAAACATGCTCCATAGGTCAATTGGCAACTCTAAATTGTCCACAGGTGTGAGTGTGAGACTGAATGTGTGTATAGAGCTGTGACAGTAGCCGCGGTTACATGGGCAAAATATCTCGATCGGATCAATGGTCGGGTTAAAATTCACCCGTGCACATGGGCCCAGAAAACCTTTTTCCGATTAGAACAAACGTTCCCATGGGTCACACTTTCGGTCGGAATAAATCCTTTGGGCATGCGCAGTAGTGCTGAAAAAAACTGGAACAAGAGTCCCACAGTAAACAAACCTTTGCTGTCATATAGATTTATGCAGCAGCTCAGTAATATACGAGGCGATCTTCCAAACGGGCTTTTATCAATCAATGTTAGGAATATTATGAAGCGCCTTGTCGTTCATCATTTTATATTTAATCCGTGTGGTTGGTGCTTTTTTTGTGGAAAAACGGAGCTCCCAGGAGAGGCTAACACGCGCTAACAACATTAGCCTTGTTTGATAAACTCATGCGGGAAGCAATCTGCCTCTTGGCTGCACGTAAATATGTGGGAATAACACCAGCCTTTATTTAGTCGGGACACGACTAGAAACACAAATCCACATGATTGTTTCAGGTTCTAAGGACTGAGCGACATTCTGCTTTGAAAAGTTCGCCCGCCGCTCTGTGTGTTGGAAGTCCAAGCTCTGCTCAGAGACGCACAGTTCTGCTGACAGCAGCTAACCGAGAGCGGCGGGACGGATCGCAGTCACACAAACAACAAAACGCAAAAGCATTCTCCCCTCACAAAGTTAATACAGCTGCTTTGCTCAAAGACACAGTTGGTTCGGTCCACCGGCACACGAGCCAGGACCGCGCAGGGTCCCGCTCCTCCCCGGCCCCCCCCTCGTGAGGGGTTTAAGAGAGGCGGAGAGCCAGAGGGGCGAAGCGGAGCGGCGCTTCCGCAAAGCAGCCGGTCGGTCCTGTTTGAGCTCCAAAGCTTTCTCTGGAGCGAAACACCGTCTATGCGTGACGTAAACCAGAGCAGAAGTGACACACGATCGGAATGACCGTTTACATGACCAACGATCGGATAAAGGATCGGTATAACCCACCTATCTCCATCGGAAAGAAAGTTTGATCCGAACGAGTCTAACCGGGGCAGAGTATTCTGAACGGCGCGTTTACATTAGGGCTGGGAATCACTGGGTACCTCACGATACGATACGATTTGCGATACTTTGCTCACGATAACGATACTATCACGATATGGCGATAATGCGATAATCGATATATCTCGTCTTTAACAACTCACGATATATCAAACTTTAAGAAAGAAGAACTTTAAAAAGTGTTTTTTGGAAAATATTTCCTCATTTATTTTTTAAACACCATGATAATAAACAACTTGTGTCCTATTTGGTGTAATGAATAACAGACTTTTGCTTTGCTTTGCTTTGCTGAAATCAGTAATACTCTGTCTTTGACAAACAATGACAATTTTCATTTGGAAATATCTGTAAAATTCAGTTTAAACAATAGTGAACATGAACAGCAGTGCCATTATTTAGTACAAAATTGCTGTAAAACAGGATAAAAATTTAATGAGTCAAGTAGCTGACACACACATTGGTATTAACTTCAGAAAAACAAAACCATAGCCATCGCTTAATTTAAGAAAATAGCTGAAAATCAGATATTAATTCTGTGAACAAATTATATTGTCTTTGTTAAAAAATAAATGACACCATTTAGTGCAAATGTGGTGTAAACAAAAATATAATTCTCACAGAAAAATAAAAATCAAGTAGCTAGGAACTTTCCTTTAAGTTATTTAAGACATAAACTGCTTTCAAAATAAATGACCAGGGATAAAACACATAAAAAAAACTTAAAGGGCATCTAAAAGTTAACGTCTTTGTGAACAACACGTTTGGGTAAAGCTGCATGTGATGTATGTTTATGTTCATGTTTTTCTGGAGAACCACAGACTTTAGCATCAAGACGCCGCTCATCTACCGCTGCTTAGAGGAGAAGGGGGGTCTGAGGGCAGGGATGCCACTCTTTCTTCCATTTCCATCTCAGCCGTAGCTCTGGTCTGGACGTACAGTACAGGGATCCTTTTTTCAGTATTTCCGAGAGAGAATGTCAAAGCGTGGCTCTACTGCATTCAATAAAAACCCAAATCCCTCGTTCTCCACCGCGCTGCAGGGACCGTTTTCCGTTGTTATACTGCCGCTGCTCTGTCTCTCAGAAGACAGCGGTAGCTTCGTATGGAAGAAAGTATCCGCGTCGGGCTGTGTCGGCTTCAGGCCAGCAACAGCCACGGCTTTCTCACACAACTCTGGGTGATGCAGCTTCAATGCTGCCGGGGCGTCTATTAACTTGCTGCCGTCGCCTCTCATTGTTTTCCCGCTCCGCCATCTTTGTTTGAATGTGTGTTCTTCTTCGTCCGCCCACAACAGCCAATCTCGCAACGAGCGCCCCCTATCGACCCTCCAAGGAATTGTCTTACCAAAGGATGGTTAATATAACGTTTTACAGGGTCTTTAAATGTAAAAAAAGGTCGATACTTGATGAAGACGTATCAATAATCGATCGCGGGACCAAATATCGCGATATATCACCATATCGATATTTTGGCACACCCCTAGTTTACATGACACATTTTCTTTCCGATCAGGCGTTCTTTCCGATTACTTTTGCCCATGTAAACGCGGCTACTGTAGCATTTTTGATCACCGCGGTGATGAACCAGCAGGGGGCGCGGTTAACTGCAAGCCCCCCCCCCATTACAGTAACAACTAACTACTACCTATCCAACTAGTGAACTAAGTATATAGGTATTGTAGAATGACTGTGTGTGTGTGTGTCAGCGCGCTGCGTGTGTAAAAGGACGGAGCGCACACGTGTGTTGGGGGTGTGTGTTGCTTGTTCTGCAGCGGACCGCTCTCTAGCTGCAGGTGAGCCTTCACCTGTGCTCTCTGGTACAGACATCTTCTCAGAATATTATCTATTGCCCAGTAATAAACAGACTGCAGACACTTTGTCACCTTCCCGGTAGCCATGAAGCCTGACACCCATGAAGAACGCGGGGCAGGAGGCTCCGCCTTTGTTCATACACACACGTAACTTTGCGCTGCACAAAATAGTTCCCAAACAAAACACGCAGTGATAGTCATCGCACTCTAACAGTGTGCGTTCATGTTTGGTGTTACAAACTGAAGGAGAACAGTAATAACCCCCCCCAACACAAAATCCTCAGGCGGGCGGCCGTGTGGCCACTAAAGAATGCACGCAGCTTGTAATGGAAATGAACAGAATGGAAATTAATGATTAGAACGCAGTAAATTTTGTCATATTTCCTTGCAAGATGGAAACTTCTGTTGTAGAATGAGGATGTGTGCTGCTGAAAGCGGGCGTGTGTGTTATTGGAGGGAGGGCGTGCAGCGTAGAGGGAGTGAGAGGCGCGGCTCAGGGAGTGAAGGAGAACAGTAATAAAAGGTTTCTCCCAGAAACCCTAGCAGAAAAAGTAAATTATCAGCAAAGATGAATGTGTTTAATGTTTTTATTATAGTTCCAATAGCACCATATGCAGAACTTTAAAAAAAACTTTCAAAATAAAAATAAAAATGATGCGGTTATCGTCACACCCCTAGTGTGATTGTAGCCCTGCAACAGACCTGTCAGGGCGTCCCCTGCCTTCGCCCATAAGTGGCCGTGATAGGCTCCAGCTGCCCCGTGACCCCGAAAGGGACAAACGGAAGAAGATGATAAATGCCATAAATAATATTTCTAAGGTGCCTGAAGCAGATTTCATTAGAAATGTATTCTTTGTGCACAGTTAAGCAAAGATGTCCTTATTTCAGTCTGTGTGCCAAAGTAAACTTCGACATAATTGGTGATCTGTTATATCTGTGGCTCTATGGTAGTGGGAAGGGGGACAGGTGTTGTCATTAAAACAAATGTTTGCATAGGTGTAGCACAATGGTCCAGTTTTTTTTACTGTTCCTCTTGATGATAAAACAAATATTTAAGTAAAGTCAGTCATGAAAGATTTAGTTAGTTCCAATACTATTTTTATAGTAGAGGCCCTAGTTACAACACAGATCATTATGACTACAGCAAGTATTGGTCAATGTTCCTAACCAGCTACTTCCTTTGCCGTTTAAAAAAAAAAAAAATGATAGAGCTGCTCAGGCCATCGGAAAGCTGAAAGACAAGAGAGGAAGGTTACACAGAAACAAAAAACACAGTTGCAACAGAAGTATTTCGCAAGCATAAAGAGGGCTGACAAAATAACAGGCTCAGGTTTGAACAGTGAGATAAGGCTGATTTTAGGAGGAAATGATGGAATTGAATCTAAGCAGGTTAGTTAAAGACCCACTCTGATAAAAATCTGGTTTTTGGTGTTTTTAACTTGTTCCCGTGTGGCATTCTTCTGATGATTGACATATATTAAGAAAATTAAAATTGCATTCCTGAGTATTTCTTATTTAATTTGTTGTGAATCAGGAGCAGTCGAAAAATTCTATTTCAAAAAGAGCGTATTTATTACAAAGCCAGGCGGGCCAGAAGTATGGAGTCCCAAACTGTTCATAATTAAATAAGTGAATGTGATCTTGTGCAATAGGGTCGTGCCGATGGACGATACCATCACGCTGCGAGTCGACACCATAAGCCGGGGTTACATGAGCTAAATGTCTTGATTTGATCAATAATTGGATTAGAATCCAAACGTGTACATGGGCCCAGAAAAACTTTTTCAGATTTTAAAAAACGTTCACATTGTCACACTTTCGGTCGGAATAAATCATTCTCACATGAGCAGTAGTGTTGAAAATACCGGAAGAGGAAATGAGTTCCGCCGAGCGGCTACATAGATAGATATGTCAGCTCGGTAATATACAAGATGATCTTCTAAATGTGTTTTCATTAATGTTACAGTTATTATGAAGCGCCTGTTTGCTCTTCATTTTAATTTTAATCTGTGTGGTCAGTGCTTTTTCTGTTGAAGAACGGAGCTGGAAAGAAGCCAGGGTTAGCAGTATGCTAACTAGGGTTGGGCGATGTCCCCTAAATTGGCCGTTGACGATGTTTGCTGTCAACCATCGGGATGGACGATGACATCGTGGGGGGGGGAGGGGTTTACAAACATTTTTCGTTGTTATATAACTGCTATTCGTTATTTTGCTTTTTTCATTTTATTTCCCAACTAATGACTCATCCGCGTGATCCAGTATAAACTGAGGGAAGTGACTTAAACAAAAAAAAGTAACAAACAAAATAGAAAAGAAGTAGTCCGCTCCTGCACTTAACTAGCGAAGTGGACCGGCGGAGTGCGGACTTACAGCTTTGTGTTTGATGGGAGGGGGGGGGGGTGTACATGAGCGGTATGTGTGGGAGATTTAGGACTGCGATCCGTCCCGCAGCTCTAGGGGTACGAGCTACCGAACTCAGAACCGGGTCTAAGTGTGTGTCTGAGCACAGCTCGGATCGTCAGCAGACACAGCGGTTTGAGCTTCAAAGCAGAAATGTCGCTCAGTCCTTAGAAAACATTCAAACAAGCACGTGGATTTGTGTTTCCAGTCGTGTCCCGACCAAATAACGGCTGATGTTATTCCCAGGATGCAGCGCCACCCAAAGCTAATGTTGTTAGCTCATGTTAGCATAGCAGTATGCTAACATGGGCTAACAACAGCGCTCAGAAAAAGCACTGACCACACGGATTAAGATTCAAATGATGAGCGAACAGGTGTTTCATAATAACCGTAACATTATTAAAAGCACGTTTAGAAGATCATCTCGTATTTTACCGAGCTGACATGTCAATATATATAGCCGCTCGGCGCTGTTTAACATAGTATTATATTGAATTGTTACATTCAATAAAGTTTGAAAAAAAAAAGCCGCTCGGCGGAATTTATATCCTTCCGGTTTTTATTCCGACGGAAAGTGTGACCTTAGTGAACGTTTTTATATTCTGAAAACATTTTTCTGGGCCCATGTACACGGTTGGATTCTAATCCGACCATTGATCCCATCAAGATATTTTGTTCATGTAACCGCGGCTTATGGGGTCCACTCGCAACGTGGCGGGGGCGTGGCATGACGATGGTGTCTCTCCATCGTGATGTCAGTCACCCATCACGATGGACGATGATATCGTCCATCGGCACAACCCTAATGCTAACACGCGCTAACAACATTAACTAAATCCATGCGGGAAACGCTGCAATCTGCATCTTGGCTGCACGTAAATATAAATATGTGGGAATAACACCAGCTTTTATTTAGTCGGGACACGGTTGGAAACACAAATCCACGTGATTGTTTGAACGGTTTCTAAGGACTGAGCGACATGTCTGCTTTGAAGCTCACACTCCGCCCCAAATAAAGCCGCTGTGTGTGTTGGCGGTCCGAGCTCTGCCCGGACACACACTGTTAGACCCAGTTCTCCTGAGTTCGGTAGCTCGTTTGCCTATAGCAGGGGTGGCGAACAAGTTTGATACCAAGAGCCGAATTTTTTCACTGTGAGAGTCAAAGAGCCACACCACACCCTGACCTGCCAACAAATACAAAAACATCTGGACAGAGCATCCTTCTGGTGTCTGAGTGATTCATATTCACAATAAACACATTAGATACATTACATGTCAGTTGTGTGCAACTTAAATTAATTTTGACCTTCATCAGAATATCTTGCCTTTATATGTTTTTAAATTTAAAATTGAATGACTGACGTCTGAACCAAAAGCAAATAATCTATTAAATATTAATACATTGCAATGAGTCAGTTCATACTTAGGAGTAGTAATCCAATAAGTACTGAGTTATAATTTAACTAGCAGCATTATTCACGCCCCCCTCCTTCCTGCTCACTCTCATTCATGCAGGTTAATTCTGCTAACCGCTACCTGGCTGATGGTTTTACACAGAAAATTCCCCACTTCCCATGAGTCTTAGGGGCTGAAGGCGGGGCTAGCCCCCAGGCCAGTCGTAGCCTCTCTGATCAGCTCCTTTCCGTGAGTGTGGGTCAGAACGGACCGATGTCTGTTCTCCACATTATAACAGGCCTTCTTTCACAGAGATTTCTGCTCATTTATCTCTGGTTCTCTCTCTGCCTCATCAGTGACCAGCAGGGATCTCATCAGTCAGTCTCTGCATTAAATCCATGAGAAAAGTGATCTGCGGTCGTTTTTGTTCAGCAGCAGCGTCACGTTCTGCTTCATTCATTCTGATTGCAGCTTCTGCTGTGAGCTCCACAAAGAAGGAACGTGGGATGATTGTCGTTTTGAATGTGGACTTAGAAAAGCTTCAACTTGTTCATAAAGGAGACAATTTGTGTCAGATGATCAGGAAGAGTTTTTCATTTTCTCCGGGATCCGTTTAGTTCTTTTCTGCCATGACCAATGTTACTGCTTCCAGAAGCTCATAATGAGAAACATCGTGACTTTCCATTCTGTTCAGTAAAAAGGAAGAATCTTCCCGTTCTTCCAGAAACGTCCTGTGTTTATCTTATACTCCGAATTTCTCCATTTTCTTATATGTGTTCCGACAGTGGGCGTAACCCGCGCAAAAGATTGGCGGGCACGTATGTGTCGGGAGCAGCATCAAACACACACACACACACTGTCAAATCACTTTTATTATTAATTATTATTAATTTTCAATACCCTCTGATGGTTTGAGTGTGGTTTAAGAGGGAAAAAAATATGAAATGAGGCTCAGAATATAGAAAATATGATGAGACGCAAAGAGCCGCACGCTCATTGGCCAAGAGCCACATGCGGCTCGCGAGCTGCTTGTTCGCCACCCCTGACCTAGAGCTGCGGGACGGATCGCAGTCCTAAGTCTCCCACAGGTAACAAAGCATCCTCCTTCCCCTCAAACACAAAGCTGTAAGTCCGCGCTCCACCGGTCCACTTGATTAATTAAGTGCGGGAGCGGACTGGTTCTTTTCTCTCTCTCTCTCTCTATTTTTTTTGTTAAAGTCACTTCCCTCAGTTTATACTGGATCATCGTGGATGAGTCATTAGTTGGGTAATTAAAATAAATAAAGTAATAAAGTAAAATAACGAATAATAATTATAATAACGAAAAATTAACCCCCCCACAGACACTTTCATCGTCCATCCCGATGGTTTACTGCAAACATCATCAACTGCCAATTTAAGGGACATCGCCCAACCCTATTGTGCAATAACACAATCAACCAATAAATCTCTCATGACTTTATAAAAAGATCATAAAATTGTGAAAGACCTGCACACAGATTTTAAATTAACCATTATATTAATAAATATTATTTTGCTTAAAAAAACTGTTCATTATTTTAAAACAGCATTTTAGAATATTTATTTTTAATCATGTTGACTATTTTTATAATTCTATGGCTTTTTTCAGAAGCTCGGATTTCAAAATCAATATTCTCCAAAGTAGCTTTGCTGTTTTTCAGAATGACTTATTTATTTCATGATGACACTTTTTAGCAGAAGGAGTCTGTCTGTCAATCAGTGAAAGTGGGTGGGATCTAAACGCACATTGGCTGATCCCTGGAAATCGACTTGAGTTCTTAATAAACTATTTATAAGACATCAACAAGCATGAGTAATGTGGTATTAGGCTGCTTATAAAGACATTTATTAGCATTTGTGGTTTATTAAGGAATATTCATTCATTCATTCATTCATTCATTTCTTATCCGTTTTTTCCCTTTCGGGGTCACGGGGCTGCCGGAGCCTATCCCGGCCACTCATGAGCGAAGGCAGGGGACACCCTGAACAGGTCGCTAGTCTGTTGCAGGGAAGAATGTCAACAATCACACAGCCATTCACTCTCACACTCACACCTATGGACAATTTAGAGTTGCCAATCAACCTATGAAGCATGTTTTTGGACGGTGGGAGGAAGCCGGAGACCCTGGAGAGAACCCACGCATGCACGGGGAGAACATGCAAACTCCACACAGAGAGGTCCCCCATTGATGTTGATTTTCATGTCCCCCAGCGCTAACCACTGCGCCACCGTGCAGCCCAACGTTATTAAGGAATATGTTAATGCTTATTTAAACTTGTAAGTCAGTTGGAAGACATTTACAAATGCTATTGAATGTACTTATAAGCAGCTTACTAAAACATTACTAGTGCTTGTTAATGTCTTATAAATAGTTTATTAAGGACTCTTATTATAAAGCGTTACCCAAATGGAGACAGTCTGTCGGCAGACGCTGCTTTGAGTCGCTTTGGTGGGATTTTTTGGTGGGAATGCTCAGCTTGATAATTGCTGCAGAAGATGCAAACAAAACGCCATCACTATGACGGCTCCCGGGAGGCGAGCTGGCGGCCAGACAGTGACCTGCTGGATGGAGAGCCACCCTGTTCGGGGCTCCTGAACCTCCGGTTATAGGACAGAGCCCAGGGCCATTAAGCGTCTCTGCTCTGTGCGTTCATGGAGCTCCAGTACATAGAAGATTAGCGGGGCTCCAACAGCCACCCAGCCTAACTTAGTCCGCTATTATTCCATGAGAAAATAAAAACTGACCCTAAAACCTCCCAAACTATGCCTACCCGCCCAAAAGCCATTTTTAACTGCAAATTATATTGGACCAAAACCGCCTAATCTGGCACCACTGTGATGTGTAGAGGTGCATACTCCCACCTAGTGTTGAGGAGTGTGCATTGCACCGTCACGTTCGCTGAAGCGTCTTCCATCGATGTAGTCAGGGTTCTGCTGCTTATGTCTGAGTAAAGGAGTGGCCAATCACAAAAGTGTCTCCGCCTTGTCTGGTTTCATTGACAGACAGACTCATTCTGCTGAAAAAGGTCATTATGAAATAAATAAGTCATTTTGAAAAACAACAATGTGAAATAAAAACAAAGCTACTTTGGAAAATATTGATTTTGAAATCTGAGTTTGTGAAAAAAAAAAGCCATAGAATTGTAGTAATGGTCAACATGATCAATTTCATTATCCTTTTATGTATTTATGAGAGATTTATTGTTTGATTATGTAATTGTACAAGGTCATATTTATTTATTTAATTATGAACAATTTGGGACTCCATACACAAGCTCCCTGCTCTGCTTCATTCTGATGCTTCCACTGTCAGACCAATAGATCCATGAACGTCTTTATTTTCCTCGCCTGAGCTGGAATCTGGATCAGAACTGTACGGCTGGATAGCTCCAACACTGCTCAACATTTTGTTCCAAAAGTAATCTGAGGTTGGGGTTGTGAGGGTCTGTAGGTTAAAGGGAGAGAGTGTAAACAGAGAACTCTCAGTAACAGGGAGGGGGTTGGAGTGCCTCCACGCCAACAGGGAGGTGAATTTCTAAAGAACTGCTGCGGGTCTGCAGGAACTATGTCTTAGAAAAACGACACAGGTTTTTTTTTTTTTTCTCACTTGTTCTGTCCAAAAACTTAGCAAACAGATTAGAGCTGCAGGCCTTTTGTGTTGGACAGGTTTTACTATCACAAAAAGAGGTTGTAGAACTTTAGAAGCCAGAGTGTAGATTTGAATTAACCCCTTTTTGTTGTATTATTTATTTAATTATTTGTTACATTTAGTGTGTGTGGGGAGGAAGAGGGAAAACATGTGTGTGTGTAGGGTGGGGTGGGGTGGGGGTGGTGGAAGAGAGTAAAAGGAAGAAAGGTGAAAAAAGGGGGGGGATACAAGCACTGATTTGGATCAGTTATTCTTTTAAGCTCTAACAATTATACCAGATCTGCTGGAAAGACAAATATTCCATCATGGGTAAAAATCTGACACGAAGATGAGTGGAAAATATCTGTCCATCAATACACTGTAGGTTAGAAGGAGGGATGAAGCAGACAGGGAGCAGTGTGGCAGTGTTTTTTTTTATTTGAGGTATAAAGCACATAATCATAACTAAGAGACGATCAAAAGATGATCGGAGTGGGACTTTAATAACAGAAGCTAGCTGTAAAACACTTACCGTATTTTCATGACTATAAGGCGCACTTAAAAGTCATGAATTTTCTTCCACCAGCAGGGGGCGCCCTATGAGCCGGTGCGACTATTGTGTAGTTGTGGGTCGTAGAAGAAGATGGAGTGAGGGAGGGAGAGAGACGTAAAGGCCAAGTGGAACCTAACTGCAGTGCAATTATCTACATTTTAAAGCCTTCTATGCTCCTTCTACCTCATAATAATCCTCAACCATTTCAGTACAGGAGGAGAGAGCAGAGAAGCAGCTGGAACACTGCTTTAAGCTGCTGCTGTCGCTAGCGCAAAGGAGACATGCAGACAGACTGGCGCAGTTCTGTGTGTCTGTGTGTGTGTCTCTGTGTGTGTGTGTGTCTCTGTGTAGGTGTGTGTGTCTCTGTGTGTGTGTGTCTTTGTGTATGTGTGTGTGCTGAAAGCAGCGCCGTTTTCTAGCATAGAAAGGAAGAAAGGAGACCGACCGCGCAGTGTCTGTGTGTGCTGTCTGTGTGTGTGTCTCTGTGTGTGTGCTGTGTGTGTGTCTCTGTGTCTGTGTGTGTGCTGTGTGTTTAGCGCTTGTAAGGAGGAAGGGAGACAAGAGCGCAAGTGAGTGACCATTCAGTTTGTGATCAGTTAGGGAGAACAGTAACAAAATAAAAATGTTTCCTCTAAAAATAACAGAGACTGGATGTTGTATTAACCCACTCTAGAAGCGCTGAGGTTCTGAACGGGGCATTAACGTGCGCGCGCCTTAACACCCGGTGCGCCTTTTGTATGTGTCAAAGATGGAAAAATCCCCCGTGACTGAGACCGCGCCTTATCATCCGGTGCGCCCTATGGTCGTGAAAATACTGTAATTATTTTTTTTCTAACTTGTCCTGTCCAACAGCTGGGCAGACAGATGAGAGCTGAAGGCCTCTTGTGTTGGACATATTTTACTTTAACAACAGGGGTTATTAATCTACTGACAAACCAGAGGAATGTCTGAATAAACCCCTTTTGGAATCCAGGACAAACTTTATTCATTTCCATCATATTTGAGAATCTTTGGTGCTGGACGGAAAAGGAAAGGAGGGAAGAAGAGAGAGGGATGTTAGAGAGAGGGGGGGGGGGGGGGGTAGGAGGGTGATAATAGGAGGGGGGGGGGTAAAACCATGAAGCAGCATAAAGCAACAAGGTTACTGATTGTTTATCATTACAGTGAGGTTCAGATGTAATACAAATCTCAAAGGGGCGGGGCCTGTCCACACACTCAAATGTTATCAACACACCTGTTAACTGCAGAAATGTCCACATGTCAACATGTACACAAAACATGCACACAATACAGATATTGTTCACACACGCATACTTATGCCTTCAAACCAACTAGTGTGAAATATTTCATTCAATCATGCAAACTATTAGTGTAAAGGTGAGCTAACACCTGTGCTCAGGTGAGTCTTTGTTCCTCTAAAATCAGTGCTTCTCAAATAGTGGGGCGCGCTCCCAGCGATACCAGGGGGGACACGCCATAGTGGCGGTTTTAGGCACAGGTAATACGGGCAATTATCCGGTGCACTAATTTAACATGGTGACAGCGGCTCAGTGCTTGGAAAAAAACCTGCACCTCTATTCGGTTCCTGTTGTCTGTTAAATCACAGAGTTTACAGCTTGAAACAGTGAAATTAGACTCAGTCGGATCTGTGCGTGCGTAATTCTTGATTTGTGTGTAAAGTAGGATTTGTGTATGCATATTCTTGATTTGTGCGTGCATAAATTAGGATTTGTGCGTGATTTGTTATTCACATAATACGTTTTGTGTATAAGTTAAAAAAGTATAAAATGAAAAAAAATACAAAATGCAATTTACGTATGCACAAATTAAGATTACAACAGCTTGAAACTACTTACACACACACATCTTTAAAAGACACGCACGACTCCCATGTTACGCACACACGAAGCCAAAGTTATGCACGGATCTACCATGAGACTGTTTTCACGTCTCACAAATTATTATCTGAGAGTATGACGTTCACTTTTAAACGCTAATATATGTAATAAAAGTATGCTTTAGTATATATATTAGCATTTAAAAGTGACCGTCATATTCTCAGATAATAATTTTTATTTTCCTTTAAAGTTTTTTTAAGCCCTGCTACACCCACTGAAGGAAATACGTTTAGAATAGGAAAATTCTAATGACCGAGCATTCCACTGGTATTTAAACGCAGCACTTACGGACGAATTTGTGAGACGTGAAAACAGTCATGGTAGATACGTGCATAACTTTGGCTTCGTGTGTGCGTAACATGGGATTCGTGCGTGTTTTTTTAAAGATGTGTGTGTGTAAGTAGTTTCAAGCTGTTGTAATCTTAATTTGTGCATACGTAAATTGCATTTTGTATTTTTTTTCATGTTACATTTTTTTAACTTATACACAAAACGTATTATGTGAGTAACAAATCATGCATAAATCCTAATTTATGCATAAATCCTAATTTATGCATAAATCCTTATTTACGCACGCACAAAGCAAGAATATGCATACACAAATCCTACTTTACGCACAAATCAAGAATTCCGCACGCACAAATCCGACTGAGTCTAATTTCTCTCCACAGTGAATCCCCGTCCCTGAGGCCGAGTGTTCCCGTCTCCCGTCACACGCGGCTGCGTGAGCGAGGGGGAAAGGGGAGGGGTGGTGTGGGCTCTGTCTGCCAGGTGGGGGCACGCGGAGGAGAGCTGCCTGTTGCCTAACACAAGGATTAGAGGTAAGATCTTAACGGGTGGGGTCGGGCACTAAATGACAGTCATTACGTTCAGGTCGGGTCGGGCTTCTGTCGCTGACGTTTTTAATAAGCATATTGTAATGGCTGCAAAGAAGCTCCTTGTCAAACAGCTCTGTATATATATATATATATATATATATATATATATATATATATATATATATATATATATATATATAATGGATTGTATTTTCTGTGCTTTTCCAGACGCTCAAAGTTCTTACAATGTGTCCATTATTCATTCACTCCTCATTTATGCTTGGTGATGGTAACTACTGATGTAGCCACAGCTGCCCTGGGGCAGACTGACAGACGCGTGGCTGCCATTTCGCGCCTACGGCCCCCCTGACCATCACCGGGACATTCATACACATTCACACACCAGTGGAGCCACACTGGAGGCAAGGAGGGTGAAGTGTCTTGGCCTGGGACACAGCAACATTTGGCTGGTGGGAGCGGGGATCGAACCCCCGACCCTTCGATCATTGGACGACCCGCTCAACCACCTGAGCCACTGTCGCCCCGCTGTACGTCACTGTACGTCAGAGCGGTTACCGCACGAACCGAAAGGCACAGCCAGCTTCTTCTTACTCAGAGGGAGAACATTCACCGCACGCACACACACACACACACACACACACACAGGTAGACCCCGCCCCCTCCCACCAGTCACCAGCCCACCGTTGATTGACATACACTGTGGCCCAGCAACTGGCAGAAAGGGGGGGCGTCGGCCACCCGCAGCTCTGCGCACGTGTCGTGAACGTAATCTTCCCTCCCCAAGCCCGCATCTATTTTGTTTAAGGATCCCTGATATGGAGCAGCAGGAAGTCAAGGAGAAACTTCAGACAGGGGAGCTGAAAAGGCAAACGCGCACCGCCGCGGCTGCAGTATTTCTCCGCGTAATGAAGCGAGTGCTTATCATCCAGATCTCTCTGTCACTCTCTCTGTCTGGCCTCTTATTCTGTGTTCCAGCGTTATTTCATTGATCAAATGCATTTATCATGGAGGGAGGAACCTATGCTCAGCGCTTCCAGCTGAACTCTATGAGCTTATAAGCGCGCGGCTGCAGCGACCACTCTCTGTTAGAAAGAAAATAACTTTCATGATCATAAAAATATGAAGATTATTTTACCTTTAAGAAATCTGGCGTTTTTTTCTGACAAAAATACTATGGGATACATTGAAATTTCGGGTTTGCTTCGGGCCCTCAATTCAAGTTAATTTGTCGGGTTCGGACCGGGTTCAGCTTTAATGCCCGCGGGCCTGGGTCGGGTCGGGCTGGATTTTTTAGGCCCGATCTTACCTCTAACCAGGATCCTCGCTGCCTTTAGATTCCTTAGCTCATGCTAATATTGTCATTCTTTATAAACTATTACAGACACTTGTTCAGTTTGTTTAGTTGGTCAAAATGTTTCTAGTTTGAATAAAAACTGACAGATTTTTTTTTTATTTCAGGCACTTTAAGCTTCTTTTCTGTTTTACACTAGAACAGGGTTTCTGTGGCTTAATAAAGTTCATATTTGTTGAAAGTGGATTTATATTGATTTTATCTTTTGTTAATGTTAAAAGATACAATTTGAGGTATACTTACACAATTTTTATCGATACTTAGCTAATATATTGTCTATATATTGTTCAAAGATCCAAAAAGAGTCAGGTCTGTTTCCAAATCGCACAGGGTTTGCGTCTCCACCTCTCACTCACATATTTTTCTTCCATTTATGTCTGTAGACCTGAGCAGACTTTTCCTGGCTGGGAAGTGTGGGGGAAAACTGCCAGTAAAAACACTTGTAGAGTAATCTAACTGCAGTAGCGGGAGTAACGTGGACCACAGAAATGAAGCAGAGATGCAAAAGTGTCTGTATGATGAAGGCAGGAGTGGATTCCACAAAAATCTGAGCAGACCAGTTTGTCTCTACTCTAGAATAAATCTCATTACACTGCGTACCAAGACAATAAAGGATTTCTATTTTATTTTAGTCCCACGTCTTGCAGCAATTGGGATCAGGTGTTTACATTAACATCAAGCTGCCATGGTGGAGCGACTGGGCTGCAGAGGGAGGGTGGTTGACCTCTGACAGGAGGATTGCAAGTTCAATTCCTACCCTGCTCATCTATGGGTGGAATTGCAAGACAGCGAACCCCACCCTGCTGCTGGCGGTTGAGGCTGCCGCAGGCAGAAGGCAGTGGAGCCTTTTCAATTTTATTTATGTGGCCCAATATCACAACAGTAGTCATCCCAACGGGCTTCAATTGTATAGTAGACATAAAATCATAAGGATGATGAGGTCATAGAATTCAATTGGTAAATTCTGAACCAAACTAACTAAACAGACCAAACTAAATTGGGCATCACTGCCTTTAGACCCTCTTTCGGGGGTCTGAGGCTGCTGGAGCCTATCCCGACCACTCATCGGTGAGGACAGGGGACATCCTGGACAGGGCGCCAGTAGTGACCACTTAAACTATGAAGCATGTTTTTTGGACGGTGGGAGGATGCAAGAGTCCCCGCAGAAAACCCACACATGCACGGGGAGAACATGCAAACCCCAAACAGAAAGGACTCCCATTGGTGTTCTGCTCCAGGTCCCGAAACCAGGGACCCCCAGTCCCTGGGTCCCCCAATGGTTGGCGGCCCTTGCCTCAAGAGGGCTAACCACTGCGCCAATGTGCATCATGGAAGTTGTGTTCTAGAAATAACAATAGGAAAAATCAGCAAAGTAGTCATCTTTATTTGTTAGAATTATTGCGGATGCTTTAGAGCTGTAAAACCCCAACCCTTTATCCACTTTTCTCAGACCGAAATTAAGGTTTTCACACTTTAATCTGTCTTGTTTAACCTCTCAGAGTTCAAACGTCCATAGAAGAACGAGTCTAGTATTACTGAATAAAAACAAAGATCTGCTCACGATCTAAGATTGATGTCGATTTGGCAAACACAACACATTGTGCTTAGATCAGACACGGAGCTGATTGAAATTGGGCTACAGCCAATCAAAATGCAGAACTGAACTGTTAAAAAAAAGAAAACACGGAAAATTGCTTAAGAAAAAATCTGCAGAACTGTGAAAGGTGAAGTGCTACATAGCACGGAACCACTATAAGTGCCTTTTTCCATAGCTGCGTCTTTATTTTGTAAATGCTTTTAGATCAAAAAGGGTTAACTTGGACCTTAGATTCTTTTCAAAGCTTTTCTTTTTTTTTCCCCACAGAAAAATGGTTGAAAAGCCAGAGGTGGAGGCCATATTGGTAGCTTTCAACTGGATTAAATTCAAGGATTAAGTGTTTTGAGCTGATTTTCTGCCCTGAATGGAACACACACACACACACACACGCACACATTTTTTCATTACTGGGTCACTTTGAGCTCTCTGAGCTGGTAGGGACTTCAGAAGAAAAAGGTCATTGGGATTTGTCTGAAGTGGTAAATTGCACCAAAACTAGTTAAAATGTCCATACTCTGGGCATAGACCAGGTTTTTAGAAATGCCCAGAAACCATTGCATCTCATTATGGAGTTAGGGAGACATTCCTTAGTAAAAAAATAAACTTCCAGTGGAGAACTTGTTTAGACATCAACCATAAAAAAAGGAAAATATTCTAATTAAGAGCAACAATGTCTTTATGACTGCCAAGCAGGGGAGAGGGAGGAAGTTACTGTAAATGTTCCAAGGGATTTTTGGCTTTGATTGCTTCCTGGCTTGTTTTTTAACCATTGCAATGTGTGACAAATCTCCCCCAGATACACAATTAGCTGTACAGCAGTACACCCCTAACAATACTAAAGCTTACTTTGTCTTGTTGCCACCCAGCTCTGGAAACACTGCACCCCACTCTCCTATTGGATTGTTCTCAGTTCTTAACGTTGGATTCTTCTAATCTGTCAACATGTCTTCCTGTTCTATCTCACACACCTGACTCAGGTCCTGATCAAGATCCTGGTCCAGTCTAATAATGATTTCAGTCAGGTGTGTCAGGGGCCGAGAATCATGGAAGTCATACAGAGCAGAGCTGGAGGATGTTGCAAATGTAAATAAATGTAGACAAAAAGCAAACACAGGAGAAGATTTTATACATGTCACTCATTTATTTTCATTTATTTCTTTTTTTATTGCAGGCTAAAGCCAACGGCCTTTATATCTGATGACTGAGGAAAGATTCTTTGGAAATGTTGCAAGGAAAAGGTAAACATGGATTTCCAGAATAAGTATGTCTGGAAAAGCTTTTTTCCATTATCCTTGATGGGTGACCGATTGGATATTTTGGCCTCCTTTGTGTTTCTGTGTTGTGAGATCGTTCATTAAATCCAGACTTTTGACGTTTGGAAGCTGAGTGGGAGAAAAGGCTGCAAAAAACCCCTGAGAAAGGGAGATTAGTCATTGTTATAGGGGAGAAATGCACCTTGTTCTATCGAACTGGAATAATAAATAAATAAATAAATAATAAAAGGCAACATGAATTCCATTATTTTTATATATATATATATATATATATATATATATATATATATATATCACATCACAAAGTTTCCTTTTTACTCTTTAAAGGTTAGAATTCACAAACTATGGTGCAAGGCAAAAACTCACTTTGAATTTTTATTTGAATTACCAACTGAATTGAACCAGACTGGTTCCTTCAAGACTTCCTTATTCTTCTTTAGAAAACTGAAAGCAGTTAGTGGAACCTTTGCTGTCTTGCTCATTATTCAGGGTTGGTGCTTGAGTTTGTTGAAGATGAGGTTTTATGGTCTCTTCTTGCTTTAACTCCACAGCTCATCCGGTGTTCTGTCACCTGCCGTAAACTCTATAGCTTGTTTCAAACATATTTTTCCAGTTTTTTTTTAATATGTACAGGTATCTGTATTGACAATTAAAAATATTTTCCAGAAAAAATGTAGCTGCAAGTTCTAACTTTGTTTCTCCAGTAACCCAGATTAAGAAAATGTACAAATGTCTTTAAATTAATTTTTAGCTGTAAACTGGAGCCAAAAATCTTATGAATAGGTTGGATATTTGCCTTTCACTCATTTCTTTTGTTTGTCATGTGACACTACTACAATACCTTATGAAAAATAACAGAGGACAGTACAACCTTTAAAACTGGAGAAAAAAAACCATTTAGATTATTCTGTGACTTCCTTTGCCATTTTATTTTTTATGAAAGTTTGATTTTAAAGAAGGAAAACGCACCCAGCCCTGTTTCATATCCTGTTCAGGGTGAAAATGGGCTGCTAGCTTTAAGAGCAGGATGTTTTTGCATCACTTTTGGTTTGTGAAACATCTCACATCCATTTAGTTTATGGTGCACGTGCAGTTTGGTCTTTCTGATCTCGCACACACAAGAACCTTAACCATGTGGCTGCAGAGTAAAGACGGAAGTTAGAAATGAAACATCCAAAAGTTAGAATTGTTAGTTTTTTTTCTTTTATGTTGTGTGCCTCAGGGGTGGGAGGATGAAATGACTTTATTTGACATGGGGCTTGCCTCCTTTTGCACACGTCCTCAGCTGTGCAGTGTGTTTAAAGGTCAACCGTTGTCATTTTGTAACATGCAGCCAAGTGCATTTAAACCAGTGAACGCGTTCACTTGTGTTTGAAGTGATGGGACAGTTCTACTCACAGTAGAACCAGGCATGTTGTGCTAAAAGCAAAATAAGTAAATGTGGCCACCTCATGAAGGGTACACTGCAGAGGAAGGCTGGGCAGGATCTGGATGTTTAGGGGGAACTTGGCCAAAGTGGATCTTTTTTAAGGCAGAGTTCAAACAGGCTGATGGGCTGTATCTAAACTCAGAGTTCAGTTACTTGCTGTTATAAAAACATGATGAGGTTCAACCCCCCCCCGTCTCCAAGTTTGTATGTGTTTGCACGAGGGATTTTTCCTTTTTTCCCGTCTTTGATTTCTATGTGTGATGTTTTGATTTAGCTAGAAGATTTTATGATGCTTTTAGCTCCTCCTGCAGTGTTGCAGGATCACACAGAGCTCATGTCTCACCTGTGAGTAAGAACTGCTCCTTTGGATTTGATCGCTGTAAATCTTGAAGGACCGAGGAAACTGGGAGATGTTAAAAAAAACCAAAAGTAAGGTTTAATATTTTAAATTTCATGTTTTCGGTTGCTTAATTTTTTTATTTTAAAACAGTTGAATGCATTCTTTAAATTTATTTTATACTTTATTTTAAACTTACTGGAGACAGTTTTTCCTTTTTAGTTTGAACCTTTTTTTCAGTACATAATTCAAATTAATTTTTAGTTCTCAATTGACAATTTAATTTCCAGTGGTCATGCAGTTTGGCTGCAGTTTGCGTGATCAAATTGAGAATTATCACTTTAAATTATGGATAAAAAGAGCTTCCATATTTTAGAGTTTCTAAACAAAATTGCAATGAAAGTGTAACTTTTTTTTATCCCCCCCTTAGTATAAGAAACAAAGATTTCCTTTTCTACTTGAATGAGACGAGGAATCAAACGAAATATTGTTTTCCTTCTATCTAATGTTAAACGTCATTGAAAAATTTAGTTGTGCTGAAAACTTTAATTTTCTTAATACTGTTTGACACCTTTTACTTTCGGTTTAGCCAACGCCATTTCATTTGTCCCATTTGTCCCAGGAGGACAAATGAAGGACAGAATCAATCCTCTGATACATTTAGGGAGTATTTTTCTTTAGACCGCTTTGCTTCATGTGTCTCTGGCAGCTTAAAAAACAAAGTTTAGACCATTTAAAAAAAATAAAATTCTTTTCTTTATGAGCCTAACCAAAACAATTTAACCTTTTTTTTCCTCCCAACTCTTTACTTAACCTTTTCTCTGCATTTTAGCAGCCATGCAAATAAGCAAAAATGGGAGCCATATGGCAGGTAGAGGGCTGTTTGCATGAGCCTGTTTGTTTTTAAAGTGGAACAAGAAATGCCCCTAATGAGGAGACATATTTCACTCTTTTCTTTTTTTTTCTTTTTCTCTACCTTGTTGTGTCCAACAACTAAGTAAAAAATGAGAGCTGAAGGCCTTTTGTGTTGGACAGGTTTACTGTTACAATACGGGGTTATATATCTTCAGATAACCAGGGTTTATATCTCTATAAACCCCTTTTTGTTTTTTATATATATCTATATAGATATAGATATATATCTATATAGATATATATATATATATATAGATATATATCTACAGTCCCTGACAAAAGTCTTGTGGCTTATCCATTTTGTAGAAACAAAAGTGTATAACCTCACTTTTAATGAATCCATTGGTTTTAGAAATGTCTCATATGAAAGCTAAAACCCTCCCAAATATGTTCAATATACTTAAAAAAAAATGGCTTCACTGAAGAAAGATTGATCATTTAATGAACACAGGTCACATTTTGGCAAGACAAAAGAGTACGAGTCGCTAATTCAATCCTTTTTAAAGAGAATTTCTTACTCTTGTGCACAGAAAATGGCTCTACAATTTGTAGGAAATGCACAGTGTGTTTCTGGACTAAAGGCTCAAACCAAATCAACTTGTTTCCTCTGCAGTATGGTGCCTTAGGCTGCTGCCCATTCCTTTACTGATCATCATCCTCGCCGCATACAACTGCTCCTATGGCGTGCTTGGACGGTAATTAGCACACACATATTTACAGGTTCTGTCTGAGAGGAGCACATTCCTACACACATTTAGGTAACTTTTTTGGTGATGTCTTTCAGCTATGGTATTATTAGCCAGTCTTGGAACACCACTAAAATGGTATGCAATGGCAAGTGGGAAAGCCTCAACTTCAAGTAAGTATATATTTATTTGATTTCATTAAGTTTAAAAACATGTCACTTGTGTTTTCTTTGTAGCAATCATAAATTAATATTACAATAAAGATAAGAAATTATGTAAAAAAAAAAAAACTTTATTAAACAGTGGCAGATTTCATCCCTACAGCGTTAATTCCCAGAGGTCCTTAAATTATGATGTCAACATCTAAAAGCCTGTCATGTTCTAGAGTTCAGCAGAAATTTGTCTGAGTAGTGGGAGGGACTATTGGGGCAAAGCAAGCCCCCTTTCCCATCACCCAAAGCTGAGAGCTCTCTCTATACACCGTCTCCTGCTAGCTTACAACCCCAACCTAACATTCATTACTCGTGCAACAAAATGGCGAGCCGTCTTGGAGTTGACCAACCGTAAAGTTTTGAGTCAGATTCCAGCTCAGACGTACATGACTCTTGACTCTTTGTATTTATGATCCTTTTGAGTTCATGTTTTACTTCAAAGCCCATCGAGACGACTGTTGTTGTGATTTTGGGCTATACAAATAAAATTAAACTGAATTGAATTGAAAATTGAATGTGTCTATTTGTCTGCATCAGAATGTATTGTCTTCTTTGCAAATAAGCTATTTATCAAAACTTTCCTTTTTAGTTTTTTCCTTTTTATTTTTTTGTCTGTCCCGATTTACAGTTTGAATTCACTATTCAGAAATGCATTTTGAAGCTTCATTTTCTTTGTCCTCCATCCAAAAATTCCACATGTTTAAAAACCTCATTTTCTTTAGAGGGGCTGTTTAACGCGTTGGGGGGTTGTCTGTTGAATGCTAAAATTCTGGAACTTTGCTCTCTGTATTTGATGGAATTTGGCTTTACGATACAAAATGTTAGTTTAATATCACCTGTGTGCACTCTGTTCTCATAAAGACACACAAATCCAAACGAGGCTTGCTTTAATTCTGTCCAAGGACAGTCGTCCTTTTATTTGTGGAGCTGGTAGTTCCACCTCGTGAAAATGAGGATTTATAGACCCTCTTAACAAAATGTTTACTCTGGTTGCTGGTGTTGACTATGAAAGCCTTCAAAGGGGATTTCATTAGCATTTCTCACTCCAGATTTCTGACGGCGTGCTCGTGCAGAGATCTGAGGAGAGTACTGATGTGGTCGTAGGTCCTGGTTTTGGTCGGGAGCACAAACCTGGTTCACGGGGTTGAAGCTTGACTGACTTAATGTGGTGGGGGGTTGGGGTTACGAGCATCAGAAACTGTTGCTCTTATTTGTAAATGTTTGATGGACTCCAAGAATGTTGGCTTTTTTTCCGAGAGCAGGCCTTTTCTGGAAACTGACATCTTGTTGTTATTGGTGTTTCCATTTACTGCGTTTCTTTTAGACTTTTTTTACACGTTTAAAAAAGAAAGTAGTCAAACTCCTAAGACCTTGACGGACTGATCAAGCAGGATGTGTACTGTCAGATCTTTCTGCTTCTGTGTTGTCTATTGTTCATTTTCCTGTTGGCTCAGTGCAAACAGTTGTTGCTAGACACTTATCTGGAAAGTAATCATGATTGAGCTTACTGTTCTGCTGTGATAAGATGGTTGGCAGTCTGCAAACAAGAAACTGAGAAATGAAAAGTATTTCCCTTCTTTAGTTGGCTCCTTTCAGGGTAGTTTTTACCTGTGCGACCTACAACTTCATTGATCTGCTTAAAAAGGAGGAAACAAAAGCTCTGCACTTCATAGTTTGATGTGATCTTGATCTTTTCTCATGCAGAATCAACAAAACGACTAAGCTTTTTCTAAAACTGGAGGATTTTTTCTGGAGGAAGCATGTGTCCCAGCAACCTTTACCATACGGCATCAAAGGAAGTGGTATGTTTTCTACCATCTCATTTGAACAGAAACTGATCTTTAGAGTAATGCAGCTGCCCATGTGGAATGATATAACTTTAAATTTTGACCTGTTTATCGCTTATGTTTTCAGAGCTGATGTTACTCAAAGTTCTTTCTGCAACTAAAAGTTATGACATGCCCGCTCACATTGAAAAGTAAGTTTATCATTTTATAGTTACAGCACTTGGGAGCTGTGCCTGCTGTGTAATCTTTGTTGGGGTAATAAAATGACTTTTCCAAAAAGGCCATATAAATGCATGTTTTTTTTCATACAAAGCAATCAGGAGGAATCTATTGTAAGCTCTAGTAGCTGTAAACCTTTAAACATTGATATAAGGCAATCTGGAACTGTAAAAGTACAGTTTCATTCTTTCCACAGCCTTGAATGCAGAACGTGTGTAGTGGTGGGAAATGGCTTTGCCATCAAAAACACCTCCTTGGGAAGGGTCATAAACAACTATGATGTAGTCATAAGGTAAGCATTTATGACAGAAGGTCAAATCCTCTTTTTCTGTTCTTTTATCTTCAATCTTGACATGATCATTCCACCTTTGTCTGACACATGGCCTTATCTTGTTAGTCTTGTAACCATAATGGTGTTTTTTTTTTTTTTTTTTAATGATACATGAGAATCTAAATGATAATCCCCAGCCTAGATAAAATACAGGGCTGTGTCAGGAAGGGCATCTGTCATAAAATCTGTTCTGCTCCTGATTCACAAGATTTGAATGAAGAAATACTCAGACAAGTGTTTTTAATCAGAATTTTCTTTATATATATGTCTTCTTTATATATCATATATAGATGTTTCATAAGAAAGTATTTAAGAACATATTAAAAGCACAATTTTTATTGAAATGGGTCTTTGAAAAACATGCAGAGAAACTTTTATTTATTTAATTTTTTCCTTAAACAGTTTAAGTTTAAGGTCCAATGCTGACATGAAGAAAGTATCTGTTTTAGTCTTACTGGACTAGTGCACTGCACGAGTGCAGCCTTTGACACAGTTGACCACTATCCTTTTAAACAAACTTCATGACATGGTTGGAATTACCGGGACAGCTTTTAGTTGGTTTAAATCCTATCTTACAAACAGATTTTTATTGTTTAATTTAAATGATTTCTCATCTGAAAGGCACAAACTGACTTGTGGGGTGCCTCAAGGCTCCATCCTGGGTCCCACGCTTTTTAATCTTTACATGCTTCCACTTGGTGATGTCATCAGGAGACACGGCATTAACTTTCATAGCTATGTTGATGACACTCAACTATATGTAGCCGTGTCTCCTGATGACACTGGAGCCCTGGATAGCCTTTTAAATTGTATTTTAGATATTAAAATGTGGATGGGAGAGAACCTTTTGCAGCTCAATCAGGACAAGACTGAAGTCTTGGTTATCGGTTCTGAAGATGAGAGAGATAGGGTCCAATTTTATCTGTCAACTCACTTTATGAAAGTATGTGATACAGTAAGGAACCTCGGTGTGATTTTAGATTCAGATCGTAGCTTTGAAAAACACGTCAATCAAGACTGCATTTGACCATCTCAGAAATATCGCCCGAGTGAGACCCTTTCTCTCGAGAGCCAGTGCTGAAATCTTAATTCATGCTTTTATTTCATCAAGATTAGATTACTGTAATGCATGCCCTCTTTTCTGGGGTAAAGAAAACCACTCTCAATCGCCTGCAGCTAGTCCAGAATTCTGCTGTAAGCCTTTTAACGAGAACCAGGAAGAGGGAGCACATTACACCGATCTTAAAATCTTTGCACTGGCTCCCCATCGGCTTCAGAATTGATTTTAAGATTCTTTTAATAGTTTTTAAGACTGTCCACGGCCTTGGTCCTTCTTTTATATCAGACTTGCTTTTAGCTTATGAACCTCCCAGAGCCCTAAGATCCTCAGGCACGGGCCTGAGGATCTTAGACACTACGGACCTCGTCTGTGGAACAGCCTGCCTGAGGATGTGAGGACCTCATCCTCTGTTGAGGTTTTTAAAAAGAAACTAAAGACTCATCTATTTAACTTACCTTTTAATTAGATCTTAACTCTTACATTATATATGCTATTTTATCAAATATTTATTTGTTTAATGTCTTTTAGTATTTTTATATCTTATTCTAATTTATATTTTAGACTTTTTTTAGGTACTCAATCATCTTATCTTATTTTGTTTTATTAATATTTGCATATTTTACCTGTTTTTATATTTTAACTTTCTTATTTTATTACTTTTACATTTTAGACTGTTTATGAGTGTTTTCTCACCCTTTCCGGGGTGTTAATGTTCGGGCTCCCAGAGATTCTGTCCATTCTTGTCCTCTAGCATCTCTCCTCCCGACTCCCTGGGCTGCCGGGCCTGGTGCGCCCATGTTTGGTGCTCTGGGCCTGGCGGTTGGGGGTCTCTGGGGTGGGGGGTGCTGGGGATGAGTTGTGCTTGTGTTGCATAGATGCTGACACCCCGGCCAACAGGAGGACAGGGCAGACGGCGCCTTCTGGGTTCTCTTTTCTTAAGCTCTGTTATTTCTCTTTTACTTGTGCTTGTTTTTGTGTGTTTTATTATGAGGGGCTTATTTAATTATTTTATTTCATGTGTGGGGTTTGTTTTTATTGTATTCCTGTTTGTTTTTTATGGAAAGCACCTTGAGCTGTCTGTTTGATATGAAAGGTGCTTTATAAATAAAATTAATTTGAATTTGAATCTAAAGAGAGGTCCACAGTACAGACCAGAAATTTGGACACACCTTCTCATTCAAAGAGTTTACTTCATTTTCACGACTTTAAAAAATTGTAGATTCACACTGAAGGCATCAAAACTATGAATTAACACATGTGGAATTCTATACATAACAAAAAGTGTGAAACAACTGAAAATGTTATATTCTAGGTTCTTCAAAGTAGCCACCTTTTGCTTTGATTACTGCTTTGCTCACTCTTGGGACTCTCTGGATGAGCTTCTGGGGGTGGTGGTATCTACCAGTCCCTTAAATGTGTGAATTCTAGAGTTGGACATAAGCAGAAAGTGCATTCTGATGAAATTACATTTCATAGAAGGTTTCAAATAGGCTTAATTTTTTGATGTCAAGTTATATCCCCGATGTTCAGATTGATGTGTAGGGTGTCCATTTCTTTAGATGTGTACTGGCACCCATTTTAAAAACGAGGGAGAGCTTTTTAATCTCAAATTGGAGAAGCTAAGGCACTCACTCCAAGGCTACTGTTGACACTCGGGGCATTTCATGAGATCTGGGGCTCTTTTCTACAATACATGGACTCCCTGACATTTCCTTGCAATCTGGAGGCTGACTGAGCGCTGGCATAGCCAATGGTTGCCTCACTATTTTTTTATTATTATTATTATTATTCATGTTTATATATTCTTCTATTTCTAAATGACCACCGGTAAGTGGTTTACGCATTCCCTTTTTTATTATTATTTTCTTATTTATTTTTTTTGTCTGTCTGGCCTGTTGGGGGTTGTTAAAAGGGGTGGGTGGGTGAGTGGGAGGGACTGCCATTTGAGTGTTTTTTTTTTTTTTTTTTTTTTAACCCAACATTGTCCTTTGCTGGAACATCTCATTATACACTCTGTTTGTCTGTTAATTTGAAAAATGTTCCATAAACAAAGTTATAAAAAAAAAAAAAACGAGGGAGACATGTAGAGTTGTGGAAATTAGAGGAATCAGGGCGAGTCAGACCATGAAGCTGTGGGGAAAGAGCAGAACATTCTAGACCTGTAGAATTTCATCACTAAAATTAATTTAATCATTTCCTTTGCTACGTTCAAATCAGGCATGTGACAAATCAGGCATGCAAATCTCTTGAATCTTGCTCCAGCCGTTTTCTTTCTCAGCTCCATTCCGATATATGACAGATATAATTCTGGCCGGGCACAAACCGCAATTATACATTTTATTTTAATTTAGTTTTTTCCCTCCATGATCAATTTTCAGACTGTTGGCACCTTTTGAGAATGAAAAGGAATGCCATCCATACGTCACTAACAAATCAGAGTCCCTGATTGGTCAAAGTTCAACCTAGTTTTAGTTGCAACACGCTCTTAATTAGGGATGGGTATCGTTAAGGTTTTAACGGAACTACTACTCTCATTGATACTGCTTATTGATCCGGTATTTTAACAGTACTCTTAAAGATACTTTTTGAGCACAAAAATATATAAATTACTAATTAAGGACAAAGTATTTTATATCCTCATTATGCAACAACACTGTTTAAAAAAAAAAAAAAAACATTTTACTTTAATCATTTTTCCAACTTGAAAAGTAAAATACATGAAAAAGGAAGTTATTTAAAAAAAAATAAACAGCAATGTTTTGACATATTGCTTTCATGATGTAAATATAAATAAATTAAATAAATGTTTGAATTCATAAGATCTTCCCAGAGAAAGTCTCTGCTTCAACTCCAACAGTGAAGCTGCGTCTGAATCTGACGGCCGTGTTTCCATCTCTCTGAAGCCAAAGCCCCTCCACCTCTTTACCTGCTTTTCCTCTTTACCTGCTTTTCCTCTCTACCTGTTTTTCCTCTCTACCTGCTTTTCCTCTCCACCTGCTTTTCCTCTTTACCTGCTTTTCCTCTCTACCTGCTTTTCCTCTCCACCTGCTTTTCCTCTTTACCTGCTTTTCCTCTCTACCCGCTTTTCCTCTCTACCTGCTTTTCCTCTCCACCTGCTTTTCCTCTTTACCTGCTTTTCCTCTTTACCTGCTTTTCCTCTCTACCTGCTTTTCCTCTCTACCTGCTTTTCCTCTCTACCTGCTTTTCCTCTTACCTGCTTTTCTCTACCTGCCTCTTTTTCCTCTCTACCTACCGCTTTTCCTCTCTACCGGCTTTTCCTCTCTACCGGCTTTTCCTCTCTACCTGCTTTTCCTCTCTACCTGCTTTTCCTCTCCACCTGCTTTTCCTCTTTACCTGCTTTTCCTCTCTACCTGCTTTTCCTCTTTACCTGCTTTTCCTCTCTACCTGCTTTTCCTCTTTACCTGCTTTTCCTCTTTACCTGCTTTTCCTCTCTACCTGCTTTTCCTCTTTACCTGCTTTTCCTCTTTACCTGCTTTTCCTCTCTACCTGCTTTTCCTCTTTACCTGCTTTTCCTCTCTACCTGCTTTTCCTCTCTCTACCGCTTTTCCCTCTTTACCTGCTTTTCCTCTTTACCTGCTTTTCCTCTTTACCTGCTTTTCCTCTTTACCTGCTTTTCCTCTCTACTGCTTTTCCTCTTTACCTGCTTTCCTCTTAACCTGCTTTCCTCTCTACTGCTTTCCTCTTTACCTGCTTTTCCTCTTACCTGCTTTTCCTCTTTACCTGCTTTCCTCTATACCTGCTTTTCCTCTTTACCTGCTTTTCCTCTCTACCTGCTTTTCCTCTCTACCTGCTTTTCCTCTCTACCTGCTTTTCCTCTTTACCTGCTTTTCCTCTTTACCTGCTTTTCCTCTTTACCTGCTTTTCCTCTTTACCTGCTTTTCCTCTCTACCTGCTTTTCCTCTCCACCTGCTTTTCCTCTCCACCTGCTTTTCCTCTCTACCTGCTTTTCCTCTCCACCTGCTTTTCCTCTCTACCTGCTTTTCCTCTTTACCTGCTTTTCCTCTCTACCTGCTTTTCCTCTCCACCTGCTTTTCCTCTCCACCTGCTTTTCCTCTCTACCTGCTTTTCCGCTTTACCTGCTTTTCCTCTCTACCTGCTTTTCCTCTTTACCTGCTTTTCCTCTCTACCTGCTTTTCCTCTCTACCTGCTTTTCCTCTCTACCTGCTTTTCCTCTCTACCTGTCCACCTGGTCACATCCTCTGCAGCAGCGAGTCGTTTTCTCCCCCCCTCCAGTTGGTCCTACACAGAGAGCGCCAAATACGGTTGTCATAGCAGCAGGTTGACACGATAGTCGGGGCGCTCCAGCCCAAATCTAATTAATTTTACGTGCTGCTTGCTGTCTGAACAACTGACCCGCCCCCCCTGCACACAAATAGCTAGACAGACCTCTCCTCTTCAGCGAGAATAGCAAAATTAATATCATCATTAATTAACGGAAAATGGAGACTTGGTGAGTTAAATATGGCAGATAACGTTTATAATGTATATAAATGTGACTTCTCTGGTACCGATGGCAGAACCGTTGAGGTCAGATCCTACTGATACTGTGGTCTCGAAGAATGTTGCCCCGGGGGCTCGGTACCCATCCCTACTCTCAATGGATGCGTGTTTTGTACATGGAGCATGAAAACTTGTGTAGCAACTGGTGAACACAATAGTTTTGAAAGCATGAAACGCACAATTACATAGACTTCACCTTGCAAGTGGCCACTTCGACGTGCGTCGCCAACACTGAACGTAGTAGCTTAAGAGATTTCTTTTTTCTCCTGACTTTTCTTTTCTAGACCTTTTGGAACTTCAGTCATATTTCACGCTGGGTTTACAGTACAAACTAGTTTAGTGTATAAATTGTAGGTTTGAACTGTGGCTTGCATTGGAATGACCTGTTATAAGCCTCATGGACATGGCCTTTGTCCTAAAGTTTAGTGTCAAATTTCTTGCCAGACGCATGTAGTTGTGCAAGAAGTCATTTTGAAGCATTTTGAGGATGAAGGCCCTTGGTGAATGTGGCTTTGCAGCTGTTGAACAAACACACACGCTGAGCTTTTATCTCCATCTTAAAGGCTGAATAGACCACACCCCCTTTAAGAAGCTTATGGTTTCCTGGCCGAGCAGATTAAATATATTGACATTCAGAGTTCATTGCGTACAAACCAGGATTGTTTGACCAGGCCTCTAAATCTGCTACTGAACGTCCTATTTGACGAGGGCTATGCTGGCATGTGATTGGGATTATTGACACAAGAAACGCACAAAGTAAAACAAGGATCTTTTGTAAACATGAGAGGTGTTAACTGAAACACCTAAGAGGCATTTGATGAAATGAAAATGGTTGTTAGTGAAAAACAGGAAGCTCAAAATTGCATTTTGAGTATTTGTTTATTCAAATTGTTGTAATTCAGCTGCAGATGTAAATAGGCCGTTTGAATAATTGACGTAAGATTCGTTGGGCATGCCACAGGCTCTCTGCTGAGCTTCCGGCACGGCGAGGGGAAGGGGTGGCGGGGTGGTTCTACACCAGTAGGCTCGCCCACTACTCAGGTGAATTTCTAATGAACTCTTGCCACTCTGCAGAAACTGTCCGAGAAAACGACAGGTTTGTAAAACATTTTTGGCTCAGGGTAGAATCTTGGGGTCTTTATGCCATTTTTAGGAAAAAAAAACAAAAACGTAGTGTGTTCTAAAACACGGTTTCTGCAGAGCAGCAGTAGTTCATCCGAAATTTGCCTCAGAGTTGTGGGTGGGACTGTTGGTGTAGAGCAAGCCCACCGCTCTACCTGTTACCCATCTCTTCACATGCTCTCCTGCTAGCTTACAACCCCAACCTAACATTAGCGGTGCATCAAAACTGGTGAGCGATATTGGATCCAGCCGTACAGGCATTGATCCAGATTCCAGCTCAGATGAGGAAACCAAAGACATCCATGGATCCGTTTATCTGCAAGTGGATGATCAGAATGGAGCAGAGCTTGTGGCCCACTGATTTGTAGTTTCTCCATTACAACTACAGTTGTTCTACAATCACTCTGGTATATCACTTTTTAATGCACACCCAGCAGCCAATCAGAATCGAGTATTCACCTGGACCATGGTATACAATTGTATGAAAGCTTGTCTAAAATCGTCACTGTTCCAGACTTTAGCTGCCATAAAATGAAAAGTATGGAGTGATATTTCTGCCACCACGTTGCACACAAAACTTTCTAAGTTGCAAGTGAAAATATTAAATATTTGCTTTTCAATAAATTTTTTTTCTGCTTTGATATTTTTTTTTTGCTTTCAAAAACGTTTTTTTTTGTGTTTGCAAAGCACTTTTTGCAAGCATTGTGTCAAATCTCGCTTTTGTCCTATCTTTGATTTTGCTGAGTTAAGTTTCAGTTTGACGTGACCAAGCTGCCATCACAGCTGCTGATTGGTCCAGATTCTAACCAATCAGGTGTCTCTGTCTCTGTTTAGAGGCAGTCTTGGACTTTGAAATTTGTGTCAGTTCTGTTTTAACGGGATTCTGCCGTTTTCAACCATTCTGGCCCGTTTCTCTCAGAGTTAAACCCAGAAGGAGCAGCAAAGCAGCTAAAATCTAACAGAGTTTTGTATTTATTTATGTCACTGTAGCGACCAACGTGTTTAAAATGTCTGCAGCAGAAAGAAATGTCCGAGCTCTGACTCCGTCCAGCCAGAAGTTAAACGTTTTAGGATTTGTATCTGAACTATTGTTTTATTTTCATCAATAAATGTTGAAATATTACGAGAAAATAGCATTTTTTTATGTCTTTTTTTTTTTTTTTTACTTAGAACAAACGCTCACGAAATCTAAAACATAGACACTGTGAAAACGAACATAAAAGTAAAAAATGCTTCTTCTGTTAAATTGAGTCTACTTTGGTGAGCCATCATTCTTTGCTGTTCATCTAATCCCAAACACGTGTGCAGCATGACTTAACATGTGCTTCAAACAACAGATCTTAAAGAAAATCCCACTTTTTTCCAATAATTTGCTCTGCAGGATTCTCAGATCACACACAGGCCTGTTGATTAATGTCAGCAGATAAACTTGACAGTTTCAGGAGATCCTCAGCCATAAATTCACAAATCTGAATTTATAAAAATTAACCAATGCTAAAAAAAAAGGAAATTATTAATTATTGTTCAAACTATTTTAAAAAATGAAAACGTCTTTATCCAAAAAGACAAAATTGAGGGTAAAAAGAGCTGGTTCACCTTCTCTGCCTTGGTAGCATGTTAGATAAACAGGGGTTGACATAGCCCAGACATTTTTTGAAAGTTACTGGCCCGACGCCGCACTCAGCGCGACCCGCCGCTCCGTGGGTGCTTGCAACTTTAGGGGGGTCCGGGGGCATGCCCCCCCAGAAAATTTTAATATGGTGCAATTTGGTGCATTCTGGTGACATCTAGCACTTATTTATACACTTTTCAATGACTGAAAATAGAGCATATCAAACTACAATCTGCTCTAGTCTGTTTCAGATGTTTTGAAGAGAGCACTGCAGTGTAGTAGGAAACACTAGTTCAGAAGGTTTCATGCTGCTTCTAATCACTGCTATTTCACATTTGTTCCTAATCATAGTTAAGCAGTTTTATTTACTTTTTTGCTCTGACTGCCTTGAGGTTCTGCTTTTTGTTACTGTTGCAAAGTTACATTTACTTTTTAGTTACTGTAGTTACTTAATTAAATGAAATAATTGAAAAATTCAATAAAATTAAATAACTGAGATCATTCAGCTTTTGACTAGAAATACTTACTGCTTACAGTGTTGTAAAGAAAAACTAAATGAAGTACTTTGACATTCTACTGCATTAGAGTCTGAGATTCAGGTATTTGGAGTTGCCTTTGATTCTTTACATTCATCTTAAAGCTTAGTGCAGACAGTTTCATCTTCAATGTATTCATTAAATATCTTGCTGTCCATACTACTAATTCCACCCATTACTCCATCTAACATATTCCTATCTATTCCTGCCATGTCTTCCACATCTCTGACATGCTTCAGTCTCTCTTCAGTGACGGTGTCGGATTTATAATCAAATGTAATGATAACCCACTGGCTTGTGCCTTCGTTGTTGCTGTTTAACATTGTTTTGTATTGAATTGTTACATTCAATAAAGTTTGAAGAAAAAAAATAAAAGTAGAGTGAGCGCGTGCCGCGTGGGGCTCTGCAGTGACAGCTGCTGGGCAGGCAGGAGAGAAGGAGAAGAGTGATCAAAGGTTTCCCATAGAAACCCTTGAAGTCTGAACACAGGACTACAGAAAAAGTAAATTATGAAGACGAGGTAAATCTACACGTTTTCGCAAAATATACTTTATTGAAGAAGGTGAAAAATATATTAACCGTTAGATATTTTAGTGGCCCGAGCGGACAAGTGAAAAATAAAGTCTTGTGGTCCGCACTGCTCTAGAAACAGGACCGGGCCAGCGGACAAATGGCTATGTCGAGCCCTGATAAATGTGGCGATTTGATTGGTTAGAATCTGGACCAATCAGCAGCTGTTTGATGGCAGCGTGGTCATGTCAAACTGAAACTTAACCCTGCAAAATGAAAGATGGGGAAAAAAAGTGAGATGACACACCGCATGCGAAAACGTTTTTGGCGATGGCAACAGTGGCAGTCATATCACTGCTAAGTCGCATGCGAAAACAACAAACAGTTCTATACTCAACCCATAAAGATTACCTTCCTGAATCCCACCATCCAGCAGTCAAAGGTGAACTTCTTAAGTGCTTTGGCTTTTAAGGTGGAAATGCGCCACTGAAGTACTCGGTATTTACTGTTTTACTTTATAAAGGTGTGAATATGAATAACGTATTATTGCAAGCGGCATGATGGGTACAAAGTGCCTTAACTCCGGAAATGTCATAGCTGGATAAGGACATTCTAACTTTGTGATGTACCCTTATTTAATTTGTGAATTTGGTCTTCTCTTGCTTCCAGGTTAAATGATGCTCCAGTTAGGGGCTATGAGGAGGATGTGGGAAACAAGACCACCTTGAGGATATTCTACCCAGAGTCGGCCTCCTCCAACCCCAGGTTGAACAATGAGGAGGACACACTGATGGTCTTGGTGCCTTTTAAACCAGATGATCTTCGCTGGCTTAAAGAGATCCTCTATGATGAGAAGAGGGTACAGGATACTATTATGAATGAATTCATTACCACACAGTTCAGTTTCTACTTTTACCTCTTAACCACACAGTTTAGTTTTTTCCAGAAAGCACAGAAACCTGACTTGAATGCAGCTCCCATTGCGTCTTCTCATTCTGGTTAATGGTTGCTAGGTTATCACCTGCTAATTTGCACATTTAGTGTTCCCGGGGGTGTACAGATCAGAGCCTGTGTACCAGTTTCTGGTAGATGGAATCCATTTATTCATCCAATCACCTGCACCACATGTGTCAAACTCAAGGCCCAGGAACCTAATAATAATAATAATAATAATAGATAATTTTATGGGAAATTCTTCTCCGCATTTGACCCATCCCCTGGGGCAGTGGTTCCCAAACTTTTTCTGCAGGGCCCGCCTTTCTGAAGATTAGAATATTTTCTAAGCCACATATTTTCGAGCCCCCCCACACTGACACATTAGCATTAAGAGTCTTACCCAAGGGCCCCACTGGATGATGTTAATTGCCCGCCACTGATATGGTAATTTCACTGAGTACCATTGTTTATTCCCCTTCTGGCAATCAAACCCTGGATTCCTGCATGGCAGCCCTGTACCTTACCAACCGAGCTACCCAGCTGCCTAAAAAAAAAAATATATATATATATATTTACATAATTGATACTTCATAAATTACAAATGTAATACAAACTTTCTTAAATATATACATTATTTATGTGTAGCTGCAGTTGTAATTATTCAGTGTTTGCAGGTCTTATGTGTGTTTGCAGAGAAATTGTTGTCATCAAACCATCAGTTGGATGCCAGGCTGTGTGCAGCCTTTTTTTGTAAAATGTTACACTATATTACAAGTTTGATGTTATTTTTCTTTATTCACTTGGACAGTTTGATCCTTCATTAATGGAGTTATGTGGGTTTTAATAAGTGGAAAAAATGAAAAGGATTGTTGCTAGAGTAACACGCAAACATGTGTTTTCTATCAAACTGTAATTGTCACTTTAAAAAGTTAGAATAAATAAATAAATAGTTTTTTAACATTAAGGAGTAGTTACATATATGTTTCATTACATTTAGTTCCATGTATAAGTTCTATCTGGCCGTTTGAGGACAGCCACTATGCTGATGTGGCCCTCAGTGAAAATGAGTTTGACAGCCCTGACCTCCACGCTTTTAGAATCTTTTTGTTCTCCTGACTTGAGAAAACATTCAGTCTCTTGATCTCTGTGCTGTCTTTCAAGGTCAGGAAAGGCTTTTGGAAGCCCCCTCCTCTAATCTGGCTGGGTCAAAGTAGTAAAGTGAGAGTGTTGGACCCACACTTCATGCATCAGACTGCAAACGAACTGCTCCAGTTTCCTCTGGCACCAAAAAAGGGTCAGGTAAGGGATTGTTTGTGTTTGGTCACAAGCCTGTTACTTTGAAAATGAGCTTATACTGTAAACCCTGATGTCCTCAACTACAATTCTACCATTTGAAGCTCTTGTAAACTTTGTAGCAGTAAATTTTCTTTCCCCCCCTTTTTCTTTTTCTTTTTCCACTCATGGTTTGGACATTTAGATGACTTACTTTTTTATTTCATGTTGGAATTAAATGGTTCAAAAAGCCTTTTGTGTTGAAAGAAGAACGGAATGTAGATTAGACTGTTTTGGAGTTCTGGAACTCTGGCACCAGATTAGGATCTCGTCCCATCAAGGCCAAGAAGCAAATGCATCGGCTCTCCTTCAAAAAACAGTTATGTCCGAAGTGTTGGGTACATACTTCAAATGACAGCTCCCACAGTTGCATATCTGATGAGCAAATAACTTGATTACATGTATTTGTCCTTTAGCAGTCCTAAAGTTTAGTGGTTAAAGCAGAAATGGCCAACCTCGTTCTCCAGCAAACCTGTTCATACTTACTGAATAAGACCCTAGGGAGGAAGGTGTTAGTTTCTATCGGGCCTTCTAACCATTTATTTTTATCTTTATTGTTTTGGATTGGGTGAGAGTTGGGGGGGAGGGGGTGTATGGCAGACATCAGTAGCAGGATCTATGGGAGTGACATCACCCATAGAAAATGGTTTACTTCCTGCTCCACCAACAGGAAGTCTATTCTGTCTTGCAATTCAGTGTTGGAACTAGACGTCATTAAGCAGTGATTTCCATTGTTTTTGGAAGCAGGCTATCATTGGCTACACCAAATCTGTCAACGCTTTGAACGTTCAACGTAGGGGGGCCAGCAGTCACCACATACTTTTATTGAGGCATCTGATTGCCTAGTTTGTACTTTTAAAAACTTGCACTCCAGAAAAAAGCAGGGGGACATGTCTGTCCCTGCAGGATTTGAGTCTCTGGTGGTGTAGTGTGTTACTGATGGTAGCCTTTGTTAATTTGGTCCCAGCTCTCTGGAGATCATTCACTAGGCCCCCCCGTGCGGTTCTGGGAGTTTTGCTCACCGTTCTTGTGATCGTTTTGACCCCATGGGGGGAGAGCTTGAGGGGAGCCCCAGATCAAGGGAGATTATCAGTGATCTGGTATGTCATACAATTCCTAACAATTTCTCCCTGTGACTAATTGAGGCTGTGGACAGGTGTCTTTATATAGATAACTAGTTCAAACAGGAGCCATTGATACAGGTAACAAGAAGACAGGATCCTGAAGCAGACGTTACAGGCCTGTAAGAGACAGAAATCTTGCTTGTTTGTTATTGACCAAATACTTATTTTCCACCATCATTTTCAAATACATTCTTTAAAAATCAGACTGTGATTTTTCTGGATTTCCTTTCCTCATTTTGTCTCTCATAGTTGAGGTATACCTATGATGTAAACTACAGGCCTCTCAACCTTTTAAGTAGGAGAACTTGCACAATTGGTCCCTGACTAAATACTTTCTTGCCCCACTGTGTTCACCGTAGAGCTGTCTGACTCTACAATTCTAAAACCCAGTTCTTCAAAAATTTCCCAAAATTCTCTGTGAAACAGTCTGATTCAATGTTCACTGGATTGGTGAATAAAGACCACAATGCATTGTGTGTGAACGATTTTTGGTAAAAATGCATTTAAATTTGTTTTTTTTAAATACCCAAATTTTCCTTAAGATTCATAAATGGTCTTTTTAAAATGTCCGTATCGTTTTTTTCTTAACCCTAGATCACCATCGCCAGGTGATTTTATAATTTTTTTATTTTTCTCCACTGAGCAAAACTATTTACATAAAATTCAATGTCTTGTGTCAAGGAGTCTGTGCCGTCACCAGGGAGGGCTCACATGTCACAGGAATGGGTGAAACAAAGACCAAGTTTCCAGTATCATTTCATTATTTTTTTAAGGAATTTTTTGTTCTCAAATTCTTAATTTTTTTGCACTTTTTTTTTACACATGCCACAATTGGGGAAAAAAGAAAGAAAAGCACTTTAATTAATCGTGTCATGTTTTGATCTGGTTTTTCTGACAAGTACTTTCTACTGGGAATATTAAATCTGGTGAAAATTACCCGCCAAAAGTAATGGTTCACTTTTAATAGCAAAAGTGTTTTAGGGTTAGGGGAATTGGTGACATCATTTAAAAAAAAAAAAGTTGGTATGGTGTCCAAATTGCTCTTAAAATCCAGTGCACAAGATAGTCCCTACATAGCTCTTAGTTGGGTAGTGGTGAAGGATTTCGGACATAACTAAAACCTGCTGTAGTCCTGACTAGAAGAAGCAGCTGAAGGATGGCGGCCAGATGGAATTAAGCAGCCAGTAATCGAGTCTGTGCTTCAGATTTCAGCATTTCTCTCAAAGTCTGTGTTCAAATGCACTATACTATAGTAATGATTGTTAAACATTGATCTTTTAGGTCTTTCACTTGGTCAGGACACCAATGTTTGCCACTTCTCTGGTTGCTGCTAAGAAAATATCAATTGTTTCCTCCTAATTGGAATATTTGCACAGGATTGTTTGAACATGAAGAGGTTACATGTTGACGGTACTATCAATTTAGATTTGTTTTTTTGGTTTCGTAGTTCTTGCTTACAGAGTTGGATGTTTATTTGATTTTATTTTATTATAGCAGACATAGGAACAGTGCTCTCTTCTAAAATCCCTTTTTATTGGTCATTTGAGAAACCCCAAGGTTTTTCTCATCATTTTGCAAATGCCTTAACATTAAAAAAAATATAAATATTAAAATTAAACGAATTATCTTTTGTCTGAAATGTGATCCAGATTTTTATTTTCTTAAATTACATTTGAAAGACCCGCTTCAGAGAAAATCTGGACATTGGTGTTTTTTAAACCTGTTCCTGATGAAGGACATGTATAAAGAATATTAAGCTTAAAATTGTTGCAAATCAGGAGCCGATGAAAAAATGGCGATGGAAAAAGCTTGTAGCTGTGGCGTAGGTGCTACAGCATCCACTTGCAGATGAACTGATCCAAGAAAACAGCTGAAGTCATACTATTCATGATTAAAAGACAGCTGAAAACAATGACATTAAATCAGAAGATGACTGGAGTAGGACTTTAAACCTTTTACTTTTACTTCCATCTAGTGGACATTTGAAGTATGTGCACTAAACACGTACAGGTTGTTGGACATTTTTACTCCTTTTTTCCCCTCCCATCAAATCTAACCTGAGCAGTTTGGTTGAATATTTTGTATTATATATGAACACCTAAACATGTGAATATACAGTCTTTACATCAAACACTTCAACCTGCTGTCCTCTGCTGTTTCTCGCAGAGCAATTTTCATCCCACCACAGGCATTCTTGCTGTGTTTGTGGCTCTCAATTACTGTGACGTGGTCCACATTGCTGGATTTGGTTATCCCCCAAAGAGTGACAAGCAGCAACCCATACATTACTATGGATACCATACTATGAAATCTATGAAGGTGAGTGGGAGTTGACTCAAACAGTGAAAAGCGTGATCTCTGATTTAAACAAAAGGGTATCTTTTTTTTGGTTTTTTTCTTTTTTATCTGTTCTTGCAGAACTCTCCACATGATGTCAGTCGTGAAGGCCGAGCCTTGAAAAGGTTGGAGGATTCAGGAGCCGTCATGTACCTTCATCCACACCTGTGACTCTGGCTGCTCCAGTTCTGCCCCCCTTACTTTATAGCCACTGCATAATGAACAGATATTGCATTTGAATGTATTTTCATTTGGTTTCTGACCTAAACTGGAGTAATTGATTTTTGCCTTGGGACTTCAAGACTTGTTTCTTGTGAATTAAAGTGGTTCAAATCAAATGAGGTGGAGCATAACTACTTCAATGTGAGGTTTACTGTGATGCTTTAGCTGAGCTTTCTCTCCTACACGACTCTTGCTACAGCTCAAGAATATTTCCAGTCAGGAACACCTGTTACACTTTAAGAAAACCTTGGAGATTTTCAGATTTGAATGTTTATTTCTTTAAAGATTTCATGTAGATTTCTAAGCTGTTCTAAGCATCTTTCTGCAGTTGTCAAATTATTTTGGCTCCAAGTTTCTAGAATATCTTTTTTTCACCTGCATTTTAAATAAACATAACCTACAGCTTTATTTTACCCTGTCGCCTGGACTGATATTGATATTTACTAATTTACATAAATATGGCAAACTTGTCGTCAAATGTATTTTTGTATTCAGATAAAAATGTATTTTTTTATGATTTGCTTTTTAAAATTAAAGTCATTTAACTAAATTGAACTGCAATCTTTACATTTTCTGCCAATGTATTTGTCACAAAGAGGGCTCAACACCAGC
Source organism: Oryzias curvinotus (assembly GCA_023969325.1). NCBI lineage: Eukaryota > Metazoa > Chordata > Actinopteri > Beloniformes > Adrianichthyidae > Oryzias > Oryzias curvinotus. Next base: position 5,311,063 of record CM043720.1, read on the forward strand.
TGAATTGATTAAACTGAACCAGGGCTGAGCTGCTAAATTTACAGGAACTCTTTAACCACTAGGCAGATTCCTCTGCATTAACAGGAGTTCAGATTGAGTCTCCTACATACACAATTGAGTTATTTTTTTTTTTAATTTCTTTCTTTTTTTTTTTACCAATTCCAGTTGGGTGACCTCCAAACTCTCAAATGTCATATTGAGTTTGGATCTTAGGTGTGGTCTTAGATGTTTGGTACGGTTGCCATGACCTAAAAATAACTGCAAAAGAAAAGAAACGACAAAAGAAAAAGAAAATGATGACCCAGTTTTTCCTAGAGGTAATTGTCATCCAGGTCTTGATGTCTGATGCAGGCATTAAGTTTCTATATGGTCATTCTGGTCAGATTTAATGGATAAATAAAACTGCGAATCATCTGTGTAACTGAAAATTAAGAGCAGGGAGGACCTTCAAGTTTTAAACGCAGTTTCTTTTTGTATTTTGGTTTTAGTTTTGAATGTTGCACACTCCACCAACAGCAGTTTAAGACGATGTTCCTGCCAGTGCACATACGAGGCCTTTAGATTGATTCTTTGCCCTTGGGTCTCTAAAGCAGCTCCTCACTATAGCCCCATCATAACATTGATCTCTGATGTTCTTAATCTTCAGGTCATTTTCCTCCAGAAGAGCCATCATTACCTTTTTTAAGAGCCTCTCCAGTTGTTGACTTCTCCTTCCACATCTGCTTTTACATTGATCTGTCATTTTATCAGCCATACTTGACACCAACATTGTTATAATTGACTAAATCCAATCATAAAATAAGTAAAACTAGATGTAACAAAACATTTAATTTAAATTAATAAAAACTTAGGTTTGGGAAAAAAATAAAGCTTTAGAAATATTTAAATAAAAATGTAACTGAAACAAGTAAACCAACACTTGAAATGACTGAAACTAAACTGAATTAAAGCCACGAGCAGTGTTGTATGGCTGAAAAAAACAAACAAAAGGTGGCTTTCTGTTGCTTTTATCACCATAGCAACCATTAAGTTTTGGTCGCCTTGGGATACCGAACAGATCGACGTAAAATTCAGAAGAATCAGCCAAAGGAAACTTTGGGACTTTTTAGCTGGTACTGAAGGTGTTTTTCTTGAGAAGTCAAGATGGCAGACCCTTCCCGAGGTCCAACGTCAACAAAGCTCCACGGATGGTTGTAGACTTAAGTTTGCGTCATGTGTGTAAAGCTTTGTGTAAATCACTCGAATTTTGTGGAAAAGCATGGAAATAGACCACAATGCATTGCGTTTGAACAATTTTAGCAAAAAAACGTGTTTAAATGTATTTTTTTTAAAGAAACTATCAGCATTTTCATCGTCAAATCACAGTGGATTCATAAATAATCGTCGTAAATCGCTCACATCGATTTGATTTAGTAATAAAGGATTATCGGGGTCCCCAATTCATCTCCCAAGTGTGGAAATCCTTCTGCTCTGCGCTGGGAGCTACAGTCAGCCTCACTTCAGGATATGATCCCCTGTCCAATGGCCAAACTGAAAGGGCAAATCAGGAACTGGAAGCTTCACTCCGTTGCCTTGCCGCCCAAAACACTACTGACTGGTCTAAATATTTGGTGTGGGCTGAAAATGCGCATAACTTTCATCCTTCCTCTGCCACAGGGTGGTCTCCATTTGAAGCCTCCTTCGGGTACCCACCACCACTGTTTCCGGCCCAGGAACTTGACTTGGCAGTGCCCTTGGTTCAGGACCATCTTCAACGCTGCCAACGCATTTGGCACCAAACCAGGGCTGCTCTCATCCACACCAAGTAGAGCAACTGCCGCACTGCCAACCGTCACAGGGTGGTGGGGCCCACCTACCAACCCGGTCAGAGGGTCTGGCTCTCATCTTGGAACATCCCCATCCAAGCCACGTCTCGCAAACTCGCCCCCCGCTTCATCGGACCCTACACCATCGACAAAATAATCAACCTCTCTTGTGTCCGCCTACGGCTCCCAGCTGCCCTCAAGGTACACACCGCATTTCACATTTCCCAAATCAAGCCTGTTTTGGGCAGCACATTGTGCCCGCCTTCCGCTTCCCCTCCTCCCGCCCGGATCGTTGATGGCCCTCCGGCGTACACTGTCAGCCGCGTCTTGGACGTCCGGCGCCGGGGTCGAGGCCACCAGTTCCTCGTGGATTGGGAGGGTTACGGGTACTGTCATGGTGCATATCATTGACTGACGGTTGTACTGTCAGTCTCCTCCCCCTCCTGCTCTGCTCCTGATTGCCACCAGCTGTTGCCACTCAGCTCATCACCCTCTGCTGCTTAAAAGGAGACCCAGCTCCAGCAGTCAACGCCAGTTCGTTGCCTCTTAATGGTGACTACGCCTGGTCCAGGCTCGCTCATGTTTAGCTTGGCTTGTTGTTTATGCTCCTGGACTAAACCTTATTCTTCTGCCTCAGGATTCCTCATCACGAGTGACGTCAGTGTAGAAAACTCTCTGAGCAGAACCTGTGTGCCTCAAGAAACCTCAGCCGACGGGGAACTGCAGTAATACCTCCAGCCGTGCCACATGCTGCATTCAAGCCCGGATCACAGCCAAGCCAAGACCTCATCTCCTCACAGAAAAGGAAAATAAACTCTTACTTACCTGTCTGTCGCTTCTGGGTTCCAGCATCTGGGTCTGCCACGCCTACTGAAATATGACATTATGGTTGGAATTCAGATGTCGCCCAAACCTAAGATTTTGCCAGAAAATGGCCGCCAAATCATAGCTAATGTTTGAACTCCCACCCTACTCCCTAACTACTAGAAACTATATAGTGCGGGACTATCCCATACCCTGGATTTAAAAGCAATTGGGGCACCATGCTCACTGCTTTTTTTTTATTTTTTATTTTTATTTTTAATTTTTTATTTTTTTTTTAATGGAGAATATGACGTCATCAATTTCACAAAGTGAAAATCTCATTGATATGAGCGTTTTATGAATGTACTGTGTCCTGATGAGGAAAACATTGATGGTTTATCAAAAAAATTCATTAAAACACTTTTTTTTGGCACAAATTGTTCAAACGCAATGCATTGTGGAAATGAGACCTTTTCTATGTTTTATAATTTTTACATATATACATGATATATACGTAAACTTAATCCTAACCTTAACCATTCCTCCAAGTCCGTGTGGCCAAGAAAAAGGTTCAGCACTGGCCACTCGTATTTACATACGAATACTCACTTTCTAAATAGAAATATACATCACTGACCCAAACTAGCATGCTAGCACTCACTTTAGCACCAACTTCACACTTCCCAGCCTGATTTCATTTTTGCAGTTGATTGTACGACATTGCGTCCCCTTTTGTGATTCTTTGCTTGCCTGTTTGGACCTTATTACTTCACTCAGCAAGACGGGCAAGGCTCAATGCTTAGTAATGGCATGTATGTTGCGTTGTATGTCACATGACGGCTAACCCAGTAATATATATCCATGGCGACTGCTTTTATGCTACTGAGCAGTGTCCTACAACTATAGAGGTGTGATTTTACGAGGAAGAGGGCAGTTCTGCTCCAGTCCAAATGTACTATTTAACCTGTTTTAATCTCTTACCATTTCAACTAATGTCTTCTTTCTCTTTGGGCTTTTCCCATCAGGGGTCGCCACAGCGAATCATCCTTTTCCACCTCACTCTATCATGGACATCTTCTACCCTAACATTAGCCAACTTCATGTCCTCTGTTAAGACATCCATATATCTCCTCTTTGGCCGTCCTCTTGCCCTCCTGCCAGGCAGCTCCATCTCCAACATCCTTCTACCAATATATCCACTATCCCTCCTCTGAACATGTCCAAACCATCTCAGTCTTGCTTCTCTGACTTTGTCGCTAACACAGGCAACATGAGCCGTCCCTCTGATGTACTCGTTCCTTATCCTGTCTAACCTGGTCACTCCTAAGGAGAACCTCAACATCTTCATCTCCGCTACCTCCATTTCAGCCTCTTGTCTCTGTCTCACTGCTACCGTCTCTAACCCATAGAGCAGAGCTGGTCTCACCACTTTCTTGTACACCTTTCCTTTGAGTCTTGCTGACACTCTTCTGTCACACAATTTTTTTTTTATTTAACCTTTATTTACCCAGGAAATGTCCCATTGAGATTAAGAATCTCTTTTTCGAGGGAGTCCTGGCTAGGGGGGAAACAATAAATTACATTTACAATAAAAATATCAACATTAAAAACAAATAAAAATTAGAACTCATGTAAAACAGGTACAGTTTAAAGTGACTTTCTCCTCAAATCTCAGCTTGGATTTAAAAATATTCAGAGGAATGAGTTCTTTTAATTTCCATCTTTTCTGTAGAGTGTTCCATGTGGAGGGGGCAGAAAAGACAAAAGCCTTTTTCCCCAGTTCTGTACGAGCAAATGGAACGGCGAGCGATAGATGGTCAATACTCCTGACACTTTCCTCCACCCACTCCAACCTGCCTGCACTCCCCTCTTCACCTCTTTTCCACACTCCCCATCACACTGAACTGTTGACCCCAAGTACTTAAACTCCTGCACCTTCTTCACCTCAGCCCCCTGTAACCTAACGCTTCTACCTTGATCCCTCTCGTTCAGACACATGTATTCTGTCTTACTACGACTGACCTTCATGCCTCTTCTTTCCACAGCAAACCTCCACCTCTCTAGCTCTTCCTCCACCTGCTCTCTACTCTCACTGCAAATTACAATGTCATCCGCAAACATCATTGTCCATGGAGATTCCTGTCTTACCTCGTCTGTCAGCCTGTCCATCAGCATAGCAAACACGAAGGGACTCAAAGCTGATCCTTGGTGTAGTCCCACCTCCACCTTGAACTCCTCTGTCTGACCTACAGCACATCTCACCACCGTCATACTTCTCTCATACATGTCCTGAACTACTCTGACATACTTCTCTGCCACTCCAGACGACCTCATACAGTACCACAGCTCCTCCCTCGGCACCCTGTCATACGCCTTCTCTAAATCTACGAACACACAATGCAGCTCCTTCTGACCATCTCTGTACTTTTCCAACAACATTCTCAAAGCAAATATGGCATCAGTGGTGCTCTTACGGGGCATGAAACCATACTGCTGCTCACAAATCTCCACCTTCTTCCTAAGCCTGGCTTCCACTACTCTTTCCCACAGCTTCATTGTGTGGCTCATCAACTTTATTCCTCTATAGTTGCTGCAGTTCTGCGTGTCACCCTTGTTCTTAAAGATCGGGACCAGAACGCTTCTCCTCCATTCCTCAGGCATCTTTTCACTCTCTAAAATCCTATTGAACAACTTCGTTAGAAATTCCACTGCTGTCTCTCCTAAGCACTTCCATACCTCCACAGGTACGTCATCAGGACCAACGGCCTTTCCGCTCTTCATCCTTTTCAGAGCCTTCCTAATCTCATCCTTTCCAATCTCTCCTACTTTCTGCTCCACAACAACCACATCTTCCTCCCTTCTTTCCCTGTCATTTTCCTTGTTCATCAGCTCCTCAAAATACTCCTTCCATCTTTTCTGTACACTCTCCTGGGTTGTTAGCACCTTTCCATCTCTGTCCTTAATCACCCTTATCTGTTGCACGTCCTTCCCATCTCTGTCTCTCTGTCTGGCTAGCCTGTACAAGTCCTTCTCTCCTTCCTTTGTGTCTAACCTGTCATATAGCTCATCGTAAGCTTTCTGTTTGGCTTTTGCCACCTCTCTCTTCACTCTACGCTGCGCTTCCTTGTACTCCTGTCTACCTTCCTCAGTCCTTTCTACATCCCACTTCCTTTTAGCCAACCTCTTCCTCTGGACGCATTCCTGTACTTCCTCATTCCACCACCAAGTGTCTTTACCATCTTTCCTCTTTCCAGATGACACACCTAGCACCTTCCTACCTGTTTCCCTGATAATCTCTGCTGTAGTTTCCCAGTCACCTGGAAGCTCATCCTGACCACCCAGGACCTGTCCCAACTTCTGCCTAAATTCCTCACAAGTTTCTTCACTCTGTAGCTTCCACCACTTGGTCTTCTTTTCTGTTTTCCCTCTCTTCTTCTTCCTGACCTCCAGAGTCATCTTACACACCACCATGCGGTGCTGTCTGGCTACACTCTCTCCCACCAACACTTTGCACTCATTAACCTCTCTCAAATGACCTCGTCTACATAGGATGTAGTCCACCTGAGTACTCCTAACTCCACTTCTGTATGTCACTCTATATTCCTCTTTCTTCTGGAAGTAAGTGTTGACTACAGCCATTTCCATCCTCTTTGCAAAGTCCACCACCATCTGTCCCTCCAGATTCCTTTCCTTCACACCAAACCTGCCCATCACCTCCTCATCACCTCTGTTGCCCTCACCAACATGCCCATTAAAGTCTGCTCCAATAACAACTCTCTCTCCTCTGGGAAAACTCTCTATGACCTCATCCAAGTCACTCCAGAATCTCTCCTTCACTTCTAACTCACAGCCAACCTGTGGCGCATACCCACTGACTACATTCACCATCACCCCTTCAATTTCTAACTTTAGGCTCATCATCCTGTCTGAGACTCTTTTCACCTCTACAACACTGTTTACAAACTCCCCCTTCAGAATCACTCCTACCCCTTTCTCTTCCTATCAACACCATGATAGAACAGTTTGTATCCTCCTCCAATACTACGTGCCTTGCTGCCCTTCCACCTTGTCTCCTGCACACACAGTACATCTACCTTCCTTCTCTCCATCATGTCTGCCAGCTCTCTGCCTTTCCCTGTCATTGTGCCAACGTTAAGAGTCCCTATTCTCAAACCTATGTTCCTGCCTTTTCCCTTCTCTCTCTGGCCACGGACCCTTCTGCCTCCCCTCTTTCTTCGACCAACAGTAGTCAAATTTCCACCGACACCCTGTAGGTTAACAGCATCGGTGGCAGTCGTTGTTAACCCGGGCCTCGACTGATCCGGTATGTCTAAAGTGTTGTGAATGATTCGCATGGTTGTTTTGGCAATTTTTACGCCGGATGCCCTTCCTGACGCAACCCTCTCTATTTATCCGGGCTTGGGACCGGCACAGAAGTAACTGGCTTGCAACCCCTGTGGCTAGATTGCAACCCCTGTGGCTAGATTGCAACCCCTGTGGCTAGATTACCTTTTCAACTAATGTAGTACTTAAAAAGTTTTGAGTAAAAACTGTAAAAACAGAGAGAATCAAGTCCTTCAAGGTTTTGTGGGTGGCTCTGAAAAGAGCCGTTGTGGGTCAGAAAACACTGTTCTGGAGCTGCCATGGGTCTGCTCCCTCTGCTGGAAAGTGGATCATAAAGGAGTTTCTCAGCTGGAGAGCCTCTCTGTTGGCAGCAACCTATGTTATCCTGTGCAGCGGCTCGTCTTCAGTTACCACAGCCTCATCACTGCAGGTTCCTGTGGTGCTGAGGACCTGATGAAGCTGTGCAGAACACCAGAACTTCACACTCTGCTCTGGATCTTCAGTCAGGCGTCAATACTCCACTGTGCTGAGAGCATCCAGAAGGCATTCTTCACAAGCAGGCGGGCTGGGGAGAGGTCGTAGTTAAAGATGCACCTCCATCGGGAAAGGAGGTGTCCAGGGAGTGACTGCATCGGTTCCTCTGCAGTGGGACGGCCTCATCTGCCACAAAGACACGGGGAAGAGTTTCATTGCTTTGGTGGGCCATCAGGACAACATGCTTGCTGTCCACTGCCCCACTGTCCACTGCCCCAGAGCAATTCAAAGCCAACCGACAAGAACTAACTAGTCTGGCTGGGGCACTGGTAACTCTTACTGGGGGGAGTAAGTGGATCTAGTAATGAAAAGGTGTTTGTCTGAATCACCTTTAGTCTGGCCCGTCTCCCAGGACCAGTTGGAGGTGGAACACCACCCGGCTACCGGCTCCTGGGGTCATTCGGGCACGCAAACCCCTCCACCACGATAAGGTGGCGATTCAGGGAGGGGACATTTATCAGTCACTAGCCAATCACTAACAATTATTGTGGGGAAACAGAAGAACTCTGAGAAATCCCACAGGGCTGCCAGGCTTTAATTTGGTTCTATAGATTTTAAAGACTGATATTTATTTATTGATTGATTGTTTATTTGATAATTATTACAACATTATTATTAATTTATTAACATTATGTATTATTATTTTATTAATAATTATTAATTTATTAATATTATTTATTGATTTATTATTACTAATGTATTATTATATAATCAACTTGAGTATTTTATTATGTATTATTATTTTTATCATCATGGCCTACAGCAGACACTGACCTCAAGGACCATATTGTTTTCACAGCCTGTTAGTCTCTAATTCACTTAAAAAAAAGACTTTTTTAGAATCTAGGGAAAGTCGGAGCACCCGGAGAGAACCCACTAATGCACAAAGGAACACAAAAACAATTTCTGCACACAGATTTATGCAGAAAAAAACACTTCCAGACAACTAACCATGAATCCATCCATCTTCTTCTGCTCATAATGGACGGGGTTGTGGGGGCAGCAGTGCAGTAAGGGGGCAGAAATCTTGTCTAGTACCTCCACTGATCAGGCGTTGAGCCACAACCACTTTTGGTTGGAATTCTCAGCACGTGAGATATTCCCACTCACAAACACATACACACTTTATTTATTAAAACAAATTTGTCATTACTTACTTCATGTCAAATTTATGTTCAGCTCACGCCCTGAACTGGAATTAATTTACGTTATTTTTTAGCAGTGAGGAGTTAGAATATTGATAAAGAAAATAATTTATATCCAACATATTTGTATGTTTTTTTTTAACAGGCCTGCCTAAATTATTAGTATAATAATAATGGACTAGATGTTCCAGACGCTCAAAGTGCTTACAATGTGTCCATTATTCATTCACTCCTCATTCATATTTGGTGATGGTAACAACTAATGAGTTACAGCTTCCCTGGGGCAGATTGACAGAGGTTCGTGCCTACGGCCCCCCTGTCCATCACCGGGACATTCATACACATTCACACAACAGTGGAGCCTCACTGGAGGCAAGGAGGGTGGGGTGTCTTGCCTAAGGACACAACGATGGATGACTGGGGGTAGCGGGGATCGAGCCGCCTACCCGCCTGAGCTACTGTCACCCATAATTAGCCTTCTTGAAGGTCCTAGACCCGCCGGGTTCCAGGAACCCTCTTTGGTACGGCCCCCACATGGTTTGTGAGTGCAGCTCTTTGTTGGTGGAACCTGCTGGTGTTTTCTGTCATGGCAGGAGGTTCCTCCAACACAGGCTGACTGGCTTCTGGAGCAGGAACGGCAGCTCTGGCTGGAGCTCTCTGGAGCCTCAAAGCAGCGTTTGGTGGTGGTTCTGCGTACTCTGAGGCTTTGTCCATCCTAGCTAAGTGTTCAGCCATCTGCCTGAAGTCCTGATATTCCAGAGACAGCATCATGATCCCTATCTTGAGGCTGTTGACTTCTCTCTCCAGCCTTTTTTCATCTTGCAGAGAGGAGAACTGGAGAGTCATTTCAGTCTTTCTCAACCTTTTTCTGTATCTCCAACATGACTTCTTCTAGAACAGCATTTTGTTCTTGCTGAGCCTGGAGGCCATCAGTTTCCTGTTTGCACTTGTGTTCCAGAAGATCAGCAGAACAGCCATAGTCTCTACGGACGCCTGCCCTTTCTTTGTAGAAAGCCGCTCTTTGGGCCCTTAGCTTGGAGGTGAGCGCTTTGTTTTGGTCGTTGGCAGCTTTCTGATTGGCTTTTATTGCAGCCAGTTTGTCTTTTCCTTCAGCCAGGTTTTTCAGTTTCTCCTGAATTTCTTCCATTTCTTTGATGATATTTGGATTTTGCTGTTCCAATTTCAGAGCCTCACATTTTGCTTTAGGGTGTTGTTTTTCCAATTGGAAGAGTTGCTCTTTTTTAAGGTTCTCCTGAGGTCTTTGACTTCTTTGGAAATGTTTTCATTTTGTTTTTCCAAATTAAGAGCACGTGCTTTGGCTTGGAGATACTCTTGTTTTCTTTTGGAGACTTGTTCCTGCTCCTTTTTAAGGTGGTCCCGTTTTTCTATGAGTTCAGAATTGGCTTGTTTCAGTCCCTGGAGGTCAGTGGTGAGCTGGTGGAAGTGCTGAACCCATGGTTTAGCCTCCTCACACTGCAGTGTAAGCTGAAGGATTTCAGAGTCCAGGATGGAGTTCTTCTCCAGAAACTTGCTTTGGTCCAGGATGGAGGCATAATGTTGTTTCATTGCGGCCTCCTCCTCATGATGTCTCTGGAGGTCTTTCAGCTGGTTCTGGAGAACAAGGTTTTTCTCCTGCAGTGTTTGGAGGTGGTCTCTCGTCTCTGTTAGCAGCTTTTCTTGAGGTTCTAGAGCCATGATGGTGGTTTGGACCCTTTGAACCTCTTTCTGCAGCTCTTGGTTCTCCTGACTTAGAGCTTTGGCTGTGAGCTCGGTTTTCTTGAACTCACTGGACAACTCTTCAGGATCCCAAACTCTCATCTGAAGCTCCTGAAGTGTTGCCTTGAGGTTGTTGTTGCTCTCAGTCAGGAGATGGATTTTTTGCTGCTGTTTCTTGTAACTGTCCTCCAGGGGTTTTTGGGCCTGGATTTTCTTGGTGACATGTTGCAAGTCTTTTTCCAGCTTCTTGGCAAGTAAGGAGGCTGATTTCTTTGCCTGGGAAAGTTCAGCGTAGGCTCCTCTAAGGTTTCTCTTGCCTTCCAGCTCAGCGGCCAGGGTTTGCAGCTGGTTGGTCACTGAGGTGATTTCCTGGACTTTAGTTTCTAGATCAGAGAGATTCTGTTTGAGGGAGCTCTCCTCAACCCCAGAGTCTCTGAGATGACGAAAGAACATTTTAAGTGATTATTTTCTCTAGAGCAATGAAAATCTGTATAAAGTCCTTGTCAAAAGTAGAATAGATGCAGTTTTTTGTGATATGAGAAAAAAACTGCGTATTCTCTGGTAAAACCAAACGGGCAATGGGAAAGAATGCTTTCTGGGGTCTTTTTACGGACTAAAGATGATGATGTGTACATCTCTAATGTCATACTGATGTCATTTTTGGCATACCGCCACAAGCCCCCACCCCCCACAGACCCTAAGAATGTGGCATGTCTGATGTTTGAATTTCTGAATGCTGCTTTGAGGCTCTCTCTACAGGCTCCAGCCACAGCTGCTGCAGAACACTTTCTCGCTCTGAAAGTAAGTCAGCTCGTGTTGGAGGAAACTTCTAACCTCAGAGAAAAGACCGGCAGGTTCCATCAAGAGGGCCGTACCAAGGAGGGTTCCTGGAACCCAGAAGGTCTAGGGCCTTCAAAAAGGATATTAATAAACAAAACAAAATAAAAAAATGTAAAAAGGTCCCATTACTCAGGATTACAGCTCCACAACAACAAGGGATCATTTTCAGAAGTTCTTGCAGTTGTGGACGTCACCAGTCACTTCCAGGTGGTTGATGTTGGAACAGGATGAGTGGGACCGTGCAACGCCACCTTTGGTCAGACGCTCCACAGTTGATCATTCAATCTTCTGTCTCCAATGAGTCTTTGCGGCAGAAAAAGGATTTGATGCAATCATTCCCTGGGTGCCTCCTTCCCAGAGAGAGGTGCATCTTCAACCACAACCTCTCCCCAGCCTAGCTGGTTTTGAAGAATGCCTCTTGGATGCGTTCTGTACAGAGGTGTCAGTATCAAGGCCTGGATGAAGTGCATCCAGAAGTTGTGGAGCAGAGTGTGAGGACAGCATGTGCTCCTCACAGCTTCATCAGGTCCTCAGCACCACAGGAACCTGCAGTGATGTGCCACTGCACGGCCTCAAAGCGGTTCCTGCCAACAACTCTCCCAGAGAGGCTCTCCAGCTGAGAGACTCCTTCATGATCCACTTTCCTGCAGAGGGAGCAGATCCATGGCAGAATCATCAGAATCATGTTTGTGTCCTCCAAGGACTGACCCACAACGGCTCTTTTCAGAGCCACCAACAAAACCTTGAAGAGCTTGATTTTCTCTATTTGTGTACCAGATGCTCGTTCTGATGCAACCCTGTATTGTCAAGACACAGGGAGACCCAGAGAGGCAGTGTGACGGGTGGATTTGAGCTTTTTTTAGTGGGTTTGCCTCCTCTGGAAGGCAAACCAGGGTTTCTTTTGCAGCAGTCCTACATCCAGCCAACAGAGCTGTAATGTGTAAATTTTGCCTTCAGTTTGTGCAGTGCTTCTCAATTATTTTTTGCCAGCCCCCCCCTAGGAAAAAGAAAATGTTTCACGCCCCCCCCCAACCCCCACCACCCACACACACCCACAGGTTAGTATGTATAAAAATTGTGTAAGTATACCTTAAATTGTATCTTCTTAAAATAACAAAAGAAAAAAGCAATATAAATCCACTTTCAACAAATAATAACTTTATTTTGCCTGAATCTGTTGAACAGAAATGCTGAGAAAAATGATTCAATCAATAAATAATATTACATGTAAATTGATCTAAAACATTAAAACAGCAGCACCAACTTGTTTTACGTTTTTAGTCTAAAGAAATAGGTAAAACTAGAGGTAAGATCTTAAGCCCGAGCCCGAGTCCGAACCGGGTCCGGTCGGGCTCTAAATGACAGTCATTACGGTCGGGTCGGGTCGGGCCGGGCTTCTCTCTCGCTGACTTTTTTAATAAATATATTATAATGGCTGCAAAGAAGCTCCTTAGGCGGCGGTTGTCAAACAGCTCTTTATTAATCCTGTATGTCAGAACGGTTACCGCACGAACCGAAAGGCACAGCCAGCTTCTTCTAACTCAGAGGGAGAACGTTCCCTTAGCGCACACACCCACCACACACACACACACACACACAGGTAGTCCCCGCCCCCTCCCACCAGTCACCAGCCCACCGTTGATTGACATACACTGTGGTCCAGCAACTGGCAGAACGAGGGGGGCGCCGGCCACCCGCAGCTCTGCGCACGTGTCGTGAACGTAATCTTCCCTCCCCAAGTCCGCATCTATTTTGTTTAGGGATCCCTGATATGGAGCAGCAGGAAGTCAAGGATAAACTTCAGACAGGGGAACTGAAAAGGCAAACGCGCACCGCCGCGGCTGCAGCATTTCTCTGCGTAATGAAGCGAGTGCTTATCATCCAGATCTGTCTGTCTCTCTCTCTGTCTGGCCTCTTATTCTGTGTTCCAGCGTTATTTCATTGATCAAATGCATTTATCATGTAGGGAGGAACCTATGGCAGCGCTTCCAGCTGAACTCTATGAGCTTATAAGCGCGCGGCTGCAGCGACCACTCTCTGTTCGAAGGAAAATAACTTTCCTGATCATAAAAATATGTAGATTATCTTACCTTTAAGAAATCTGGCGATTTTTTTTCTGCCAAAAATCCTATGGGTTAAATTGAAATTTCGGGTTTGCTTCGGGCTCGGTCCTGCAAATCAAGTTAATTGGTCGGGTTCGGTCCGAGTTCGGCTTTAATGCCCGCGGGCCTGTGTCGGGTCGGGCCGGATTTTTTAGGCCCGATCTTACCTCTAGGTAAAACAAATGATGTTGATTTTTTTTTCTAAATGATGGATGTTTATTTATGATCTCATAAAGTGCTGCTGTTTGCCTGCATAACCTGTTGTCTTTATGTCAAATACTGACACCAACTAAATAAACCACAGGCAGACAAAGATACATTGATGGAAAATAAAGACATGTCATCAAAATGTCTACAATAGTTACTAAAGAATGATATTATTAGCATGAGCTGAGGAATGTAAAGGCACAGGATGATCCTGGTGTTGCGCAATAGGTAGCGCTCCGCGTGCACGTTCCACCTGGCAGCCTGAGCCCACTACCCCTCCCCTTTCCTTCTGACACACACCAGTCGATTGACAGGAGACGGGAGCAGCTGCAGGGACGCAGTTCACAGTTTCAGGCTGGTGCAAACTAGGGGTGTAAGAAAAAATCGATTCGGCAATATATCGCAATACTTCATTTGGCAATACTTGTATCGATTCAAAATGCTGCTAGGACGATATTTATTTAATTATTTCTGAGCGTCCTTCAGCGTCTGACTCTTGTTGTCCACTTCACCCTCCGACCGCTAGTTGGCAGCAGAGAACACGGAGCCTCTTAGAGCAGCTCTACTCTGCACAAAACAACAGGAAGCCTGCAGCCAGAGGCAGCTTGTTCTGTTGTTATGAGACATGAAATACTTAGTTTTTACTTGGAATGGATACCAAACAGAAACTCTGAGCCATGTTGCTGCCAGTAAGATATGAAAACGTGGATTGCTGTGCTTTTTTGCCTACCGCAGAAATAGGAGCACAGAGGATGCAGTATGCACAGTGCTGCACTCTGCACTCACACACCTGGACAATAACAACACATATGTTAGGATGTTGTTTGTTGACTTCAGCTCAGCATTTAACACCGTCATTCCCTCCAAGCTGACCACAAAACTTGGAGACCTGGACATCAACACCTCCCTCTGCAACTGGATTATGGACTTTCTGACCAACAGGCCTCAGCATGTTCGGTCAGGTCACACCCACTCCACCACCATCACATTTAATACTGGGGTACCACAGGGCTGTGTCCTGAGCCCATTCCTCTACTCCCTTTACACCCACGACTGCAAGCCTGTGCATGGATCCAACTCCATCATTAAGTTTGCAGATGACACCACAGTGATTGGCCTCATCAGTGACAACGTTGAGACTGCCTACAGAGAAGAGGTACAGCACCTGGTCACATGGTGCGCTGACAATAACCTGCTCCTTAACACCAATAAAACCAAGGAGCTCATTGTGGACTTCAGGAAGAAGAATGGAAGCACTCATGACCCCATCCACATTAACGGGATGGTTGTGAACGTGTTTCCAGCTTCAAGTTCCTGGGAACCACCATGTCGGAGGAACTGTCCTGGGCCACAAACACCTCCAGCCTTGTCAAGAAGGCTCACCAGCGCCTTTTCTTCCTCAGGACACTGAAGAAGAACCAGCTGTCTTCATCCATCCTGGTGAACTTCTACCGGTGTGCGATCGAGAGGATCCTTACAAGTTGCATCTCAGTCTGGTATGGGAACTGCTCAGTGGCTGACCGCAAGGCACTGCAGAGGGTGGTGAAAACTGCCCAGCGCATCACTTCCTGCTCTTGAGGACATCCAGAGGAAACGCCGTCTGCGTCGAGCTCGCAGCATTCTCAAGGACTCCTCTCACCCTGACCACGGACTGTTTAAGCTCCTCCCCTCCGGGAGGCATTTCAGGAGCCTCCGAACAAGGACTACAAGATTCAGGAACAGCTTTTTCCCTAAAGCTGTCTCCTTGCTGAACTCTTCCCTCTGACACCCCTCAACACCCCCCACACCACCACAGACCCCTCCCCCTCTTCAACACTCTGTATTATTTATTTACTCACAACAAGCAAAAACAGTAACTTGTTATTATTTGCACTACTGTCCATTTGCACATTGTAATATTTTCTATGCACTTTACTGTCCATTGCAATACTGTAAATTATGTTCATAGTTCTGCCTATAATGTTCATACACTTTTACATAGCCCATCTGAATAGTATGTTCATAGTACACCTATCTGTATATCTTGCTTATTGTATTTAATATCTGTAAATTATGTCCATAATACTTACCTGTATAGTTATTGTACATATTATAGACCTTTATTCTATACTTACTGCTTATTGCACTTCTGGTTAGATGCTAACTGCATTTTGTTGCCTTGTACCTACATGTGCAGTGACAATAAAGTTGAATCTAATCTAATCTAATCTTTTTAGAGGCTCAGATAAATAAGATAGACAATGAAGCACGGCAGCAGCTAATAGGCTAATGCGCTAAGCATCTGCTAAAATGCTATCAGCAAAGCGGGCCAAAGTTCTGCAGAACCTCCCAGCAACAGATTCTAGTTTCACAACCTGTTGGATCAAAGGGATGTGTACAACGCTCTAAAAAAAAGGCTGACGTGGCCAGATCGTGGCGAGGTGCGTTACCAGTTACTTCCGTGTGTGAGAAGCGTGGCTGCGATGCAGCAGAGCAGATTGTAAACATACAAAGCCCCTTTTTTTGTCACATTAAAGCACATGTGTCCGACTGGCGGACCACGAGCAACATCCGGCCCTCCCAACAATTTTATCCGGCCTGCGAGATCATTTTATATGTCTTTTTTTTAATGGCCCGGCGATATGAAGCGCCAATAATAGAGAGACAGCCGGCTCTTTGCAGCTGCCACGGCAACTCTGATTACCGCGGCAGCTACCGGTGATGCCACAGCATCCCTGTGGCATCACCGTGAGGCTGCCGTGGCATCACCGGCAGCTGCTACGGGGATGCAGGTGCCGGTGATGCCACGGAGTAAAACGGTGGTGACTCCATGGCAACTCTGTGATTGCGGAAAATGGTGGGTGTTGTGCTTCAGGATTGACTGAGAGTAAATAATGCTCAGGACGTGCTGTATTAGTTTGTCTTTTAATAACAGAACTCTTAGCAGTCTCATTACATAAAGGCTATACGCTTCAAACATATCCCAGAAAGCATTGCATATCACCCATGATGCATCACTAACAATCAGCGTATCTTTACTACTAAGGTGCATTCAAATGCAATAGGAGAAATGTACGCCAGAATATTACATCCCCTTCCTTAAAAAAAACAAATACAATTATCTGACTCAACAGTCGTCAATGTTAACCTGACTAAAGTTTCAACCATTAGTGTTACTTTTCTTTAAACTGAGCTGACTTAATCAAAATAACTCTGTTTCAGATTAACAAGGTAAATCAGCTATTACTAACATCATTAGAACAGTAATTTTTTAACCTCCAATATCACTCAATAAGCATGCTAAATTGACTTAACTTTAACTTTATAAGTCCATCACAATCCTGGGCTTTACATCACGTCCAAACGGGTTTTGTACGGATATGCAGAGGAAACCTCTCCCGATGTGCTGCTGTCTGTGTTGTTGAATGTTTAGGCTTGCATTTCTGCAGCTGGGGTTGTTCCCAGGGCCTCGGAAGTATTGAGTAGATGTTTTCTGTTGCGTCGATTCTCTTGTTCTTTAGCAGTACGTACGTGGTATGATCTTTCTGTGTCGGCGGGTTTGACAACAATGGCAGGTTTCCAACGACCAAGTTCTTGGAACCGCACTCGTTGTCCCTCCTGTAATTGTGTGAGCGGCTTGGCAGATCTGTCGTAATACATCTTCTGTCTCTCCTGCTGTAGAAGTCTGTTCTGATGCATTTTGTTGTAGTTTACGATTTCCAGTTGCAACTGATTTGGTGTGGTTGGAAGAGTAGATCTCAATCTACGACTCATGAGCAGTTGAGCTGGGGCTCTGAAGTTGTCAACTGGTGTGTTTCTGTATTCTAAAATACTCAAGTGGAGATCTTTGTTGTCATCTTTACTTTTGCTCTGGAGTGTCTTCGCTTTTTGCACGTATTTCTCAGCCAGTCTGTTGCTTTGGGGATAATGTGGACTTGTGGTGTTATGTTTGAATCCCCATGTACTTGCAAATGTTGCAAACTCTCCTGATGCATATTGTGGTCCGTTATCTGATATGAAAGTCTCTGGAATGCCATGTCTGGCAAAGGTTGCTTTCAGCTTCTGGATGATGGCATTAGATGTGGTGCTGTTCATTTTGTCAAGTTCAAAATATCTGCTGTAATAGTCGACGGTGATCATGTAGCTGTCATTATTCCAGCTGAAGAGGTCTGATGCGACAACTTGCCATGGTCTCTCTGGAATCTTATGATTAATCATTGGCTCTTTTGTATTTGCAGGTCGATGTTCAAGACATGTTGTACAGTTCTGTACTACATTTTCGATCTCTTTACTCATTCCAGGCCAGAAGAGTATGTCATGTGCTCGCTGTTTACATTTTTCCATGTCCATGTGCCCTACATGGACACGTGACAACATTTCTGCACAAAGTGAAGCTGGAATGATGATCTTCTCTCCTTTGAACACGATTCCATTAATCACAGATAATTCATTTCTGTGATTCCAGAATTCTGCAGCAACTACAGGGCATTTTTTCCTCTCTGGCCATCCATTGTGTATGACATTTTTAAGTACAGTCAGCTGAGTGTCCTTGCTGGTTTCCTTTTGGATTTCTTTGAGCCTGATGTCACTGACAGGTAAGTTGTCGTACACAGTGTGCACCTGCAGGTCCATTCCTTCACTCATGTTGTCATCTTGACTTGGCAAAGATTTTCTAGACAATGTGTCTGCAACGTGAATGTCTTTTCCAGGTTTATGTAAAATAGTGAAACTGTAGCGCTGGAGCTGGAGTATCATCCTCTGAAGTCTAGGAGGCCCTAGTCCAAGTGGTTTTTGCACGATGGATTTAAAGTGGTTTGTGGTCACTCTCCACAATGACGTGTTGTCCGTATACGTAATGGTGAAAACGCTTGAAGCCGAACAGGATTGCATACAGCTCCTTTTCAATTTGTTGACTTCACTGTCAGTCAGTGATTTTGAGGCATAACTGACAGGCTTACTGTCCTGCAATAGAACTGCACCTAATCCATACTTTGATGCATCCACCTGGAGTTTCAGCTGTTTTGCAGGATCAAAGTATGTCAAAACGGGTCCTGGCTCTCGTGTAATAAGTTCTTTCATTTTACTGAAAGCCTGTTCGTGCTGTGCATCCCATATGAACTCACTGGACCCTTTCAGGAGTTGGCGCAAGGGGGCATTTATGTCAGAAAGACAGGGTAAGAACTTGGATAAATAGTTGACCATTCCCAGAATGGTCTCAAGCTCACCTTTGTTTTTAGGGGCTTCCATCTCCTCGATGGCTTTGATTTTTTCTGGGTCAGGTTTGATGCCATCAGCTGTGAGGCGATGTCCAAAATAGCTGACTTTGGAGGCACAGATGATGCTCTTGTCTGGATTTAGCCTGACGCCTCTCTCTCTAGATCGTTGCAGCATTGCATGAAGGTTCCTGTCATGTTCAGCTTTTGTCTTTCCATATATCAATATGTCATCGACAATAGCTGTGACACCTTCCAGTCCCTCATAGGTCTCATCAATCTTCCTTTGGAACTCATCTTGTGCTGATACAAGACCAAAGGGCAACCTTAGGAATCTATAGCGTCCAAATATGGTGTTGAACATGTGAGCTTGGATGACTCATCTCTTAATTTAATGGCCTAGTAGCCTGACCTGGCATCCATGACAGAAAAGTATCTACCTCCTGCAAGTTTGGCTGTAATGTCATCAAGAGTTGGCAGAGGGTAGTGTGGGCGTTTTACTGCCTTATTCAGGTCTCTGGGGTCAAGGCATATTCTAAGTTTATCTGTTTGTGGCTTTTCAGCTACAACCATAGAATTAACCCATTCTGTAGGTTCTGTCACTTTAACAATAATATGCTGTTCTTCCATATTTTCCAGCTCTTTCTTCAGTCAACTGTGGAGCGCATGTGGGACTCGTCTTGGGGGGTGTACTACAGGAGTAGCCTTTGGATCAAGATGAATTGACCACTCACCAGGAAATAATCCTATTCCTGTGAAGACATCCTTAAATTCATCCATACTGTTTGTCCCCAGTGTCTGTGTCACAGACATCACAAGCTGAATTAGGCCAAAGTCCAGGCAAGCTTTTAAACCTAAGACAGGGGGTGCTCTAGTGTCTTCAGTGTGCATTTGCCTCTTACAAGCAGGCGCTCCCCTCCATATCCATAGAGCGGGTGTGAGACGGGTTTCAGGCGCTGTGATCTTCCTATGATGTTAAACATATTTGTGGGAATGTTAGTGGAAGAGCCCGTGTCCAGTTCCGGTGTTTTAGTTGGGGCCAACTTTCAGTTCTGCAAAAGCTTGTGTATCATTTTCGTTCTGTTTAGTGAGATGAACTGCATCAATAAAAAGGCTGCTGCTCTCAATGCTGCTTTCTGATCCACTCTCATTTACTGTATGAACACTTTTCTTTTGTTTAGAATGGCAAACTTTTGAGAAGTGATTCCACTTTCCACAGTTTTTGCATTGCTTACCCTTAGCTGGGCATTTTTCCTCGTAGTTGTGTCTGTTTCCACAATAGCCGCATCCTCTTGGCATTCTGGTTTCTCCCTGTGGCTTTGCTGTTGTGTGGTATTTCTTTCTTGACTGCCGCTCTTTCCAGGGTGGATTCTTTGGTGCTTGTCGTTCAACAGCATGGACGGTGTCCTCTCGCAGGTTGCTGCCACTGCTTGATATGGTTTTCATTTGGGCCTTGGCTATTTCATGTGACCTTGCGATGTCCACAGCTTTATCCAATGTTAGTTCGGATCCAACGCTAAGTAGCTTTTCTCTCACGCTGGGTGAATGGATGCTGAAAACTTAACAGTTACAAACCATCTCCTCACTGTTTGCATATGCATAGTCTTTGACGAGAAGTCTCAAGTCTGTTACAAACTGTTCAAATGACTCATTTGCTCCTTGAACTTTCTCATGAAATTTTTAGCGAGCAAAAATTACATTAGCTTTGGGCATAACATATGTCTCATGCTTGTCATAATATGTTTTAAGTACTTTCCTTTCATCTTTGGTTAGCGACCATGTGTTATAGATGTCTCTACCTTTTTCTCCAACCCAAAGAAGAAGATAGCTGCACTTTTCCTCCTCGCTCTTTCTCTTGAGCGGTCCTGAAAACATCAGCTCCACGTGTAGTTTGAATCTGCGCCACGCTTCAGGAAGGTTGTTAGCATCCCAACACATTTGCGGCGGCGTAACTCCGGCAAAATCCATCTTGCAGGCTTTGTTTGGACAGTCGGTTTTACTCTGACACCATGTTGTGCTTCAGGATTGACTGAGAGTAAATAATGCTCAGGACGTGCTGTATTAGTTTGTCTTTTAATAACTGAACTCTTAGCAGTCTCATTACATGAAGGCTATACACTTCAAACATATCCCAGAAAGCATTGCATATCACCCATGATGCATTACTAACAATCAGCGTATCTTTACTACTAAGGTGCATTCAAATGCAATAGGAGAAATGTACGCCAGAATATTTCTCAGCTCACGCCTTGTCATGATGTTGTTGGTATACTGCAACTCAATAACGCAATCGCCACCCATGATGTTCTACCATGCGTAGTTATGACTTCTGACACGCTGTTTGTGAGAGTGGCGGATCACCAGAGACCGGTGCTGGTTCAGTGTTAACATCCCTGAGGTAATCATCATTGTTCAGGTTCCTGCTTTAATTTTATACACATTCATTGCACTCTTAAGATCCATAACTATGGCGCAATTTAACAACTTAACAAGCTATGAATAAGTAGAACAGAACATAGACATGTTGCAATACACAAACTAAAAGTCCCATAATCCACCGTAATAGCGGCTACGTCAGATGAACTTGAAGTAACTAAAATCAAAGCTAGCCCATAACAATGGCCAAGAGAAAAATTGATTCTAAAAATAGAGCTTTTCAAAACCGATGGGAAAATATGTATATGTTTACTGACATTACCGGTAAACCTGTGTGTCTCATTTGCGGCGGTATTGTGGCTGTATTTAAAGAATATAACCTAAGAAGGCACTATGAGACAAAACATCAGGATCAGTTAACACACCTGGATGCAGAGCAGAAGCTACAGAAGGTAGAGGAGTTGAAGAGGAAGCTGAAATCACAGCAGACGTTTTTCACCAAAGCAAAATCACAGAGTGAGGCTGCTGTGAAGGCAAGTTTTATTGTGGCGGAGGAGATTGCCAAATCAGCCCGGCCATTTACTGAGGGAGAGTTTCTGAAGAGCTGCATGATGAAAGTGTGCGACGTCATGTGTCCCGATAAAAAGCAGGCATTCGCACATGTAAGCCTGGGCAGAAATACGGTTGCTGATTGGGTTTGTGAGATGGCCACTGATTTGAAAACACAGCTGAGTGAAAGAGGGAAAAACTTTGTTGCATACTCCCTTGCTGTGGATTAAAGTACTGACACGACTGACACTGCCCAGCTGGCCATCTTCATCCATGGAGGGGAGTCCAATTTGTGCGTTACAGAGGAAATATTGGACATTAAATCTATGCACGGGACAACAACAAAAAAAGACATATTTGAAAACGTATATCGTATATCAATGTTGACTGTTCCTTTTCTATATTTTAACTTACCAAAATAAAAGCACTATGAATTTGCTTTGGTAAACACAACTTATATATGAGATACAGTTGCAGTGCTTAACATTGTGATCATTAAATAAACTGAATTTGACCATTTTATTACAGTCGAAGACATTAAAATTCAGGTTGAGTTTTTTCAAAGTCATATTAAAAAAACAGAAAGGAAATATGTTTCAGTAAAGTATCGGGATACATATCGTATCGCCAGACTCTTGCCAATACACACCCCTAGTGCAAACTGATGTAAC
Source organism: Oryzias curvinotus (assembly GCA_023969325.1). Lineage (NCBI taxonomy): Eukaryota > Metazoa > Chordata > Actinopteri > Beloniformes > Adrianichthyidae > Oryzias > Oryzias curvinotus. The sequence continues at coordinate 5,333,348 of CM043720.1, forward strand.
AGATAATAGGAAACCAATGGTGGCGCAGATTTTTTTTTTCAAGATCTTAGCCGCTGCCACCACTGCCCCCCCCCCAGTTAAATTTACGCCCGGGCAATTGCCTGTGCCTAAAACCGCCACTACTGCGTGCCCCCCCTGGCATTGCATCGGCGCCCCCCACTATTTCAGATGCACTGAGTTAATGTAACTGTATGCCTGTAGTGAATCTTTTGGCCACAAGGGGGGGGGGGTGCAGCTGCTCTGTGTTTGGTCTGATGTTCATACTTGTTTGGAATATTTTGGAAATTAAAGGAAAGCGTGTTTATAGGTTTTGTGTGAGGACAATTCTAACTTTTTACATTACTTGTTAAAAGTTCATGTTGTGTGTGAAATAAATTACAATGAAACATTTCCTTAAGTTATGTTCAAAGGACGTTTGTTATTTATTTTGCAATGTTTTCATAGGAAAAATGGTTTGAGGTTAATATTCTGGTATTTCATTCAATAGCGTCCAAACCATGTGACCTTATGTATCCAAATATATGCAAAATGTTGGCGCCAACATACCAACACCACACACACGAATTTATTTTGCAATCATAGATGCTGAATAATTTATATAAATTCTTATTTTATAATTCCAGAGATTCTCAAATAAATTCTGGCATTTGTTTTCAACAGTTTCCAGAACACGTGACCCTAAGACAGGGGTCGGCAACCCATGGCTCCGGACTAACATGTGGCTCTTTCATCCTTCTGTTGTGGCTCCCTGTGACTTTGGAAAATAATTAGTATTTTATAAAAATTCAATTTTATTTTAGTTTGTTTATTTTTCATGGCATTTCAAAGGCGCTGCTGGCTCCATACGAAGTGTGTGCCACGTAAAACACAGCTTCCTTAATGAATGAGCTCGTATTTATCTGCCGAGAACTGCAGAGCTGATAGCAGGAGGACACGGGGCGGCTTCTATAAACACTCCAGGTCCAGAGTGGTTTTCTGCTGGGAACTTGACGTGCTGCGGGGCAGAGAGCAACTCTCTGATGACAGAGAATTTGCGCTCAGTGTTTTTAAACACGCATGTGCATTGATGTATGTTTCTTCAAGGACATGAGTGTAGATTGCGGGACAGAGAAGATAAAAAAAAAAGTATTTCTCAAAAATCCACCAGCCAATCAAAATCCTCACCGAAAAGTACGGGACTTAATTGACATGCAGAACGGCCAATCGGACATCCTCTGACACATACGTCACTGCAGACGCGAGTTTAAATTCACTCAGTGCAGACTCTGTCATCAGAATGTCTTTTTCTGCCCCGCGGCACATCATGTCCCCGGTAGAAAACCAGCAACCGGAATTTATTAAAGCCGCCCCGCGTGTCTCCTCCTGCTATCAGCTCTGCAGTTCTCCCCAGATAAATCTGAGCTCATCAAGGAAACTGCGAGGCACGCGCTTCGTACGGAGCCAGCAGCACCAAATGCCTCATAATATGCCACGCTCCCCGCATTGCAGCAGCATTAATATGATGGTTGCTGCTTCATCTGTTAATACAAAAGTATCTTTATGTAAACTCACTGTGTAGTTTTTAATCATCAGTACATAAACAATAATGTTCAAATAAACATGTAACCAATAAACATGACGATGGAAAGAAAGAAGTAATTTATTTTTTTAATCTTCTCTTGCCCGCGAGTCTACACTCATGTCCTTGAAGATTGATCGCGATCGCCGTAATGAGCACCCTTGATATGATATATACATGCATAATATATATAATGATGTCAAAACGGGTTGTGGCTCCGGGTGCTTTTTTTTTTTCATTAGGGGCGGTCCCAAATGGCTCTTTGAGTAAAAAAGTCTGCCGACCCCTGCCCTAAGAGGTTAAATGTATGCTGGATTGTGGTACTGACATCCCAACATCAGACACAACACTTTATTTTGCAATCATGGATGGTGATTAACTTTTGAGAAGAAACCGCCCAAAATGCACTGAAGCTTTCAGCACCTTCAACTGACAGATAGGACTTGAACAGAAAAAACTCTTAATCGGTTTCTTTCTCCACTGGGACTGTCCCAAGCTTCTTTAAACAGGCAGCAATAAGTCCCATCTTGAGAAAGCCCAACCTGGATCCATCACAACCCTTCAATTATAGGCCCATTTCAAAATGACCTTTACTCTTAAAAGTCTTAGAGAAGGTAGTGGCAGAACAGTTAACACTTTTTTTTAAACAACTATGAACTTTTCGATAAATACCAATCTGGTTTTAGAAAGATGCATTCCACGGATACCACTTTACTCAAAGTTTCAAATGATATACAGATGGCTGCTGACTCTAGAAAATATACAGTTTTGGTTCTTTTAGACTTATCCTCAGCATTTGATACAGTAGATCATAAAATACTGTTGGGCAGATTAGAAAATGAGTTTGGCATTGCTGGGTTTGTTTTAAAGTGGTTTACCTCCTACCTGACTAACAGAACATTCTCTGTTTATATAAATGGCATTCTTTCTGATACCTCTCCACTCCTACATGGTGTGCCCCAGGGATCTGTTTTAGGACCACTGTTGTTTTTAATGTACATCTACAGACTTGGAAATCTTTTGAATAACTTTAAAAATGTCATACTATTTCTATGCTGATGATATTCAGCTGTACTGCTCCTTCAATGACTCAGAACTCCGCAAACCTACAGAACTACTAGATTGCCTTGCCAGTGTTAAATCTTGGCTCACAAGTAATAGTCTCCAGCTAAACCCAGAAAAGGCTGAAACACTAATAGTTGCCCCAAACAACACACTCCCAATAATTTCTCACTATCTTGGTTCTTTGAGCTCCTCTGTACAGCCCTGTATCAGAAATTTTGGTGTCTGGTTTGACCAGTCAATGTCTTTGGACCATCATTCCAGCCTTTTAATTAGACATTGTTTTCATCATTTACGTAACATAGCAAAACTGCGGGGCTTTTTATCTAACTCAGTCTTAGAGATGGTTATCCATGCTTTTATCTCTTCTAGTTTAGATTATTGTAATTGTCTTTTTACTTGTTTGAATAAATCTGTTCTTAACCGTCTTCAGTTAGTTCAAAACACTGCTGCAAGGCTTTTAACAGGATCTGACAAAAGGGCACACATTACCCCCATTTTATCCTCCTTGCACTGGCTCCCAATCAAGTGGCGTATTGATTTTAACATTTCAGTTTTAACCTATAGAGCTTTAAATGCACAGACCCCAAAATACTTATAAGACTTGCTCTGTCCCTACACTTCCGTCTGTGCCCTCCGATCATCAGATCAAAATCTTTTAAAGACTTTTAAGACCAAATATAAAACCAGAGTCGAACCAGTCTCCTGTAGATCAATACTGAACTAGTTTTAAAACTCCAGCAAGATCCCAACTCTGCCATAGAAAACTTGAGGACAGTCTCCTGTCTTCAAAAAGTTCTAATTTTTTACTAGCTTTGAGTAAGACCACTTAACAAAATGTGGAAATTTAGAACATGTAAATATTTGCAGTAGTTTAAGATGAAATCCCTCAGGAGGTAAAAGGGCAAACTCATCCTGAGATACTCTTCTCTATACTTGGTTAGAAGCTTTCTTGAGGACTGTATGAGGACCTCAAAGGACAGCTGTGATAGTGATGCATGAAGAAGGGTTTCATTTCCATTACTCAAAGATCTTACAAGTTAATATGCAGAAGAAACAAAAGGGATAAAAACGTTTTACATTGCCTGTCCAACAGCTGAGCAAACCGATGACAGTTGAAGGCCTCTTGTGTTGGACACATTTCACTTTTACAACATGGGTTTATGAATCTAACACACCATAGGCTGCACTGGGTTATAGGGCGCAGTTTCAGTTAAGGGGGCTTTTTCTGTATTCAACACATACAAAAGGCGCACTGGGTTTTAAGGCACGGGCAGGTTAAAACATACAGTTAAAACACACATGCTAGTGTGTTTTAAAAAAGGCAGCGGAGGCAAAACTGAGTTGATTGTGATTTATGTATTTTTAGTCCTCAATCAGCATTATCTGAAATGAACAGCTGGGCTGAATTTCTATCAAAGACGCTGGGTTCACTTTCCTTATTGTCAGAGTCCGTCTGGTTGCCGTGCGGCTCCTCATCAATGATGCCGGCTTTTGCGAAAGCTGGAATAACAGTGCAAGCAGACACATTAGCCCAAGCATCTACAATCCATTCATAAATTGTGGCTTAACTCGCCTGACGCTGCCTCCCAGTCTTATTGAAACTGTGTTCGCCATCCATCATTCACTGCTCCCACGCCGTTCACAACCTTACTTTAATGCAGTGTTCGACATAAGCAGTTATGGAGTACACGGAGGACAACCAAAAATGAGCCTGATGGTTGTCCGTGTGACAACCTGGTCTTTTAGTCAATATTTTGGTATTTTTAGACTATTTTTCAAGTTGCAAAGGTTAGTTTTTGGCAACCTCTGACCTGAGACTTATGCAGCAAAGTCTTTTCACTGACGAACGAAGTGCGTGCATGCTAGCGAATCCTTTCTGTTTGTACCTCTGCACTTTTCAGTAAAGATTTTTTTAAATACATGTGCTGAACAGTACCTGGCGCGACCGCTAGAGGTCTCCAAAAACACTGCAAAAAACCACCATCTTAATTCTAGAAAAAAGTACTTGTTTTTAGTAGAAATTAACTAGAAATAAGTCAAATTATCTGCCAGTGCAGCTAGTAAATTTTACTTAACAAGATGTCTTGATTTAAGTAAAAATATCTAATCCATAGTAAATTGGTTAAATCTTGAAATTAGGCAAAAACACTTATTTTAAGCAGTAATTTAAGACAAAAAACTAGAAACTAGGATATAGGAGCTTAATTAAAATTTATTGCCCACTAAAATTCAGAAAATAAATCTTGAAACAAGCAGTTGCAAAAGATATTTTTTCTTGTTTCAATACTAAAAAGAATTAAAACAAATTTACTTTTCGATTCTTTTATTCAACTTACAAACTGAGATTTGTGTTACAAATGTACCCAAAATTTCTAGGAATACAACAGTTTCTTTAACAACCCAATTAGAATACTCATCTAAAGAACAGACATAAACATTAAACTGCAAAAGCAGTTTATCTTCCAACAAATTCTTTACTTTAATGCTCTTTCATGTGGTGGTGATGTCCCACTTGTGAATAGGATCCTGAAGGATCTGTCTGAATGACAGAAGGGTGGCCACGCATTTTGTTTAGGTCAGATGTAGTGTGTAATAATATGCCATTTAGAAAATCAGACCCTCGTAAAGCTTTTCTTTTTCAAACGTAACTAGCATCAAACCAATAGCAACGATGCATCGAACACCAAGACTGGACTTGACAGGCCTCTCTTCTGGATGAATACCTTTGGATCTTCTGTTGGCTAGAAAGCAGAAAAAAACGTTTTTACTTTAGTGTCTCCAATATAGTAATTTCTTTGTGTATCTGCTTAGGGCAAAAATAAAATTTACCTCCTGAACATGCAGTAAAGCTTCACTAGCACACCCCAATTTCTTTCATGGAGGTGCCACCGAGGGATAGAGAATGGGAAGGGCCTTCACCAGAGCAAAGTTGGCTTCCACTGAAACACAATAAATTAAATTTTACTTCTTGAAGAAACACATTGAACCTAGTGTTTTCTGAGAAGAAGCATTCACACATATAACTACATGTATCAAAAAGGCATAAACTTACTTTTATCCCTGTTGATTGGTGACTTTATTGCCTTCTTTCATACTCCGTAAAATGACCCTGGCGCAGCAATCCTCTCATCTCATTCTGACTTCTTCAATGAATTCATCACAGTGGGGAACAAGGACTCTATGCATTTCTCCAAGCACCTGCAATGACAAACCAAGTGGTGAAAAATATATATACATTTAAAATTTAACTTTATACTTTTTACATAATACTTACATGATGCAGTTCTCTGGATAAACATCCACGATGGATGAAGCTCTGGTATCTTCTCTTATGGCTCCACAATCAATGTAAGCTCGTCTGGCCAGAAAGTCCAGATAAAAAAACATCAGCTACGTTGGGCTTCTACTTTTTGTACGTTTCCTGCAGTTTTATAATGCCTGGTTTGTACTTGCATACTATCCTTATTCACTAGAAGTAATCAAAAATTGTGTTTTAATTTCTGCCAACAATAGTAACTCACAAACTTAAAAAATGTTAAAGTCACAAATTTTAAGAACAGCAAGTTTTCATGCAAACATTAATATCATCAAGCATACATGACAAACAGTCTTTCAAACTGGCCGATTTGGGTGGGAAACTGCCCAATCTAGCAACCCTAGCATAAAACTGAGTTACAGTTAAGCAGTATTGGGCTAGCAATAACTCAAGTTAGCTTACTACAGTAGCATACTACTTAAACACTGAAATACATTTTAACTAAACAAAAATTACATTTGACACGTTTAAACAGAACCAAAATCTCATTAATTGTATTTTAAAGTATATTTATGAAATATACTGCATACTTACAAAAAGTGACTAAGTAGCTAAAATAGTGCTAGCGCAAGCTAGCTAGTTGCTCCGTTAGCCTGCTTCTCAAGATGTTTAAACCCACTTTATAATCTTTACCAGCTGCGTGGGGCGTAACGGTGATTTATTCTATGTCATATAATTTAATGTAGCTTACCTCCTTCTTTTATCTTGTCCACCAAATATTATATTCCTAATTTGTTTTTCCTGTTCGTCCTCGTCATGTTCTGGATCATCAGATGTACGTCGCAAATGTGACAAGATGGCGCTGGTGTAACCGTTTTCTGGTCTCTGCTCTGCGTTGTGCGATTTTGTGCACCCTCAGGAGGCCACGAGACACCGGAGAAACTTTCTTGGAGCGGTTTTCTTTATTTTCTGGTTGTGACAAAATATGGCATCAACACGTGCTGCACTCCAATAATGCCCCAAAACTCTTCCAGATTAGAAACGGCAAAAAAGGGAAGAGGGGGGGAAGGAGCATGAATTTATACCCTGGTCTGAAGGACCCTGATGGCATGCTAATCAATTGCCAGGTATAAAATAAATTAAATTAAAAAATACAATTTTGTGTAATTATATAATACTTTTGTGAACCCATTACATTCACCCCCCTAGAATTACACAAAATAAAGCATGTATAAAGGAACCCAAACACACCGGTCCCAACACTCTGCGGAGTAAGTACGATACAATTACAGTTACAAATCCCAGTTTAGAAAAACATCCCAAAGGATCAGTGTGAAGAAAGGAATGGCCAAATCCCGCCCGCACACATAGGGAAAAGAATATGCCCACATACATATCACAAACAAATGCAACTGTAATACATGACTCCAGGACAGAAGAAAAAAACTGACAACACAAAGAGACAACATTACAAAAATGTTGCAAACACGTTTAGCATAAAAAAAAAACTCAAACACACTCCTACATTCAAAAGGCCGACGCAGATCTCTGGTTCATCATTTCAATAAGTCGAGTCACTGGTCTCAGAAAACGTCCAGCTCTAGATCTGTGGGGAGGGACTCTGTCAACTGTGAGCACAGAACAGTCAGTAGTCAAAACAGAGTCAGGGGCAACAGTCTCCAAGTCCGGGCATATTGCAGGAATAGGGTCGCACAATCCAGCATTCGCGTTCAACGCCTCATCACCCACAGCAACACCCTGCAGACCGTTTTCCTCAATCGTCAAAACACTGCCAGATGCTGACGGCAGCTCAGACACCCAAACTCTCGTTCTGAACTCAACTGATTCAGAGGAAACATCACTCACTGCAGACCTGTCATCCCTAGCATCCACAGAGCTTGCAACGTCCGAGGAAATACCCTGTTCCTGGGCAGTGATGTCAGAGTCATGAAGAGGCAGAAAATTGACAGGCATGAGCAGATTACGATGAACAACTTTCGATCGCCCACTCGTGGGGTTCTGAATTTTGAAAGTGTGGCTCTGATCGTTTTTCTCAAGCACGACATAGACTGTGTTTTCCCACCCGATCAGCAAGTTTTCTCTTCCCACGTTCACCCTTGTTGGCTAACAACACATGATCACCCACATCTACTGGTGCACCACGCACTTTCCTGTCGTACAGTTGTGAATGGCGCTGAAGTTGTTTCACTGCCATTGACTGCGCCACAGCCATAGCCTCTTTCATGTTCTTGCGCAGGGATTCAACGTAACGGTCATAGTCCACAACCTCCTGATCATGAAGAACAGAGCCAAACATAACATCCACCGGCAGACGTGGCACTCGTCCAAACATGAGCAGAAACGGGGCGTAGCCTGTTGTTTCGTGCACAGTGCAGTTATAAGCAAATGTTAAGGATTTCAAGGCATTAGGCCAACGATGTTTCGCTCTGGGAGGCAGTGCTTGAATCATGTTGCCTAGAGTACGGTTCATCCTTTCGCACGAACCGTTACCCATTGGATGGTAGGGAGTAGTATGCGATTTTTGTACCCCGGCAACACTCAACAACTCTGCGATGAGCGCACTCTCAAAAGTGGCACCCTGGTCAGAATGTAACCGTCTAGGAAACCCATAGACACAAAAGTAGTTGTGCCACAGTTGGTGAGCAACTGCTTTGGCCGACTGATTAGGACACAAGAACGCGTGCGCCATTTTGGTGAAATGGTCAGTGACGACGAGCACATCCAAGGACCTGTTACTGGAGTCTTCAGCCGACCAAAAGTTGTGACGTTGCCACAAATAGCATGCTGAGCACTGTTTTATGTATTTTGTTATGAATCCCTGCAGGGGCAAAATACTTGCTTTGTATGCTAATGTACTTTATCTGGACAGAGCTTTATGTTTTGGGACTGTTGAGAATGGACTTTAGTGAATGAGCAAAAGCAGCATGCCCCTTTAAGAAGAGGCGGATCTACGAGAGGGAGGCTGCCAATGACGCAAGGCAGCGAGGGCAAACAGCTGATGCTTTAAAAAAAAGAGAAAGACTGGTAGCGAAAAAGAGAAACACAACGGATGGGCCGTGTCTGGGAAACTGCGTCGGATGTTCCAGAGCCGCTCCGTTTTCATGCTCCACACACTGGATTATACTCCCCCACTTCCTGGAGGGCGGATTATTGCGTGGAACTTTCCTCATGAAATCTACACGTCATAGATCTGAAGAACGCCGGTGAGATCGAGCCTTTTTTTTTTTTTTGTTTGCAATGCATTGCTGGGACTGAGTTTACAAACTCCATTAGTTGGACTCTAGGATATGAACAGAGACTGATGTATATGTACATATGTGAAAATACGGTGGTGGGTGTTTTTGGTTTGTCGGATGAACGGTTTTGGTTGTGGTGAATATATAATACATCTGAACAAACCTCAAGTGGGACCTCTGAGTTGTCATTCTTTTGTTTAATGTTTAAGCTGCACGCACCTGTTTTTCTTAATTTAAGCAGTTAATATTTTGAATTGCTTTATTGTACTCTTTTCCAACATTAAGTTTGGAAAAGTTGTTACAAAGTCAACACAAACCAGTTCAAGAGGTTCAGAGGTATGTATGCTCTCCAGGGGTGCCCTAGCTTCAGGCTCAGGAGCTTTAGAAACCACACACCATCTACAGTGCTTAACATACTCCGCCACATCGCTAGAAAGCCCAAGCCAATGAAACCTCTGTCTCGCCAAATAAAGAGTCCTCTGCTGTCCCTGATGACCTGCTTCATCGTGAACACCACACAAAACTTTGCGGCGCAAGGAAACAGGAACAACATACTGGTAGGATTTCTTTTTAGTCACAGGATGCACAGCCACACGATACAGAACCCCATCTCTCATAGAGAGTTTCCCCCAGCTCCTCAAAAATTTTACGACCCAAGCAGATTCCATGGCTCGCTCCCTCCTTGATGGTCTCCTTCCTCTTTCCAAAAAGAAAATCACTCTGTTTAACTCCAGATCTGTCCGTTGTTTTTCTGCCAACTCATCGTGAGAGAGAACTGCCGAGCCAACATGTGAGGGCATCAGGACTGTCTGTGGAAACTGAGGCAAAAGCATAGCATGCTGGACCAACTCTGAGTTAAAATTTCCGACGCGGTCGAACACAGCAGCAACTTCATCGGACGAAACAGAACCAGACGGAACAACTGTTGCACACTGCATAACGACAGGTTGACCACACACTGAAGTCACATCACGTGGGTTAGCAGACCATCGAAAAGCATCCTGGATGCCAGTGGCTCCCACTGCAGCAGCCCCAGCAAGCAACTCAGCATATGGCATCCTGGTTAAGAGATGAGATGCACTGGACTGCACAAATGGCTCCCTGCTCAGAGCATCAGCAACGACATTACGAGGTCCTGGGATGTACTTTATGTCAAATTGAAAAGGAGCAAGTTTAGCTATCCACCTCTGCTCACACGCATCCAGACGAGCTTTGGACAAAATATAGGTTAAGGGGTTATTATCCGTCCACACAGTGAACGGATGACCCTTCAACCAATAGTGAAATTTATCACACACTGCCCATTTGAGTGCGAAAAACTCCAATCTGTGCGCAGGATATTTTGACTGAGCAAAACTGAGGGACTTGCTTGCAAATGCTATAGGTCTGGCTATCGTACCACCAACAGGAACTTGTGACAAGACAGCGCCTAAACCGTCAGCAGAGGCATCAACAGAGCAAAAATGGTTCATCAAAGTTAGGGTGAGCAAGCATGACCTGGTCCAACAATGCCTGTTTGAGTTTGCTGAAAGCTGACCTACACTCTTCAGTCCAATCATCAGCACCAAGCTTCGTTTGAACATGGCGCTTTCTGCCAACTCCGCGTGGACGTCCAGAACCAGATGTCAGTCTGAACAGCGGCTTAGCTATGGCGGAACAGCCCTCAATAAACTGTTGGTAGTACACCACCATACCCAGGAAAGAACGGACCTTGCGGCGTGAAGGGATATTCGTGCCGTTCTCCATAAGGTCAGCTTCCGTTATGGATGTGATTGCCGCCACTTTATCTCGGTCAGACTGGATGCCATCGGCACTGATGAAATGTCCCAGGAACTTAACTGAACGTCTCAAGAAATTACATTTCTTTGGCGCGAGCTTGAGGTTGTGTGACTGGAGTCTCTGAAAGACCATTTCCAAGCGTTCAAGGGCCAGACTCTCAGTGGGGGCAAACACCAAAACGTCATCCAAATAACACAACAGACTGAGAAAGTTCTGATCTCCAAAAATGCCTAACATCATCCTCATGAACGTCGCTGGACTGTTACAAAGGCCTTGGGGCATCCTGTTGTACTCATACAAACCAAATGGCGAAGGAAAAGCTGTAAATTTCTTGTCGTCCTCATGAACTTCTACATTGTAATAGCCAGAGGTCAAATCCATTGTTGAGAAGAAGGCATTACCACCTAAAGCAGACAATGCATCCGCCGGATGGGGAAGCGGATGTGCATCTTTGACTGTGCGAGCATTAAGCCAGCGGAAGTCATTGCAAATTCTTAAATCCCCATTTTTCTTTAAGACCACCACAAGGGGTGAGGCATACTCGCTGCTGGACTTCCTTATAATGTCACGCTCTTCCATTTCATTCAGAGCTTCTCTGAGTTTCTCATACTGCGTTGGTGGTATCCGCCTACATGGAAATCTGAAAGGTTTGTCATCTGTTACTCTGATACGGTGTAGGCAACCAGTGGCCTTACCACAATCTAACTTTTCCCTAGAAAAGATAGACTGGTATTTCACAATGAGATCCACCAATTTAGCTTTGTACGCTGAAGAAACTTCACACGACTCAATGTTAATGACTGATAAGCCCAGTTCACCCAACTGTGACTGAGGTGAACTGGTTACAGTGAGTGGTCCGACTTGAGGACGGTCTGGCAAGGTGGACGTGTCGGACACAAGGCTGGACATGGTCACACGGTCGCCATGGAACTGTACTTGTTGACTAACTCCAGACCGATCAGCATCAAACTCCTCAACCGTCTCACAGAGAGACACATCAGCCAACTTAGCGTTTCTTCTAATGGTTACAGGTTTGCGAGATGGATTGATCACTTTGTGAGGCAGCCAACCATCCTCCCTCAGAATAGCAACTGATCTTCCGACTATAACTGATCTTGGTCTGGTCTTAGCATGTGTAGGCTCAACTACCACTACACTGCCTGCAACCTGCTTCTCCACCAATTGCAGTTTGGCCCACACCAGATGTTCGGTCACAGGCTCCAGCGTGACAGCTTTCCTGAGTTTGACAGTTCCCACCGCTTCTGGGACCTTTGTCTCCACTCCAGCTATTAAACTCAGCAGTTGCTGTCCTGAATCACTCCCGCAGTCACGCGCTGTAGTGTCACTGTCAAGACGTTCCTTCTCCAGGCCACTAATCACGTACCTTAACAGGTTACTGCCAACAATCAAGTCTTCGCTCTGGTCATCCACCACCAAAGTAGGGACTAATACACTGCATCCGTAGAGTTCCATCGCAATGTCACACATGCCCACTGGTAAGGTCTTCGAGCCCCCGCACCCAATTAGCACAGCGTCTCTAGTTTGGAGGTTGGGATCCTTCAACACAGCATGCTGCAACAGCTGAGGAATTACTCTAGAGCTTAGTGTACATGCCATTGAACCACTGTCCAGTAATGCCGAAACAGTCACTTCACCACCCAGCGTCACCTTTTCATAGAATAAGTCATCATTCTGTTTGAGTCTTCGAATATTCTGAATCACCGGTATCCGTCCCATTTTACTCTCTTGGCACACACTTTGATACACTTGATCCATATCAACTCTGTCATCTTCAGGGGGAACACATTCAGGCCCAACACTTGCCCCAACCACATGCACTCCACCTAGTTTTCCTGCTGCCTTACATTTTGCTTCACCGGACTGGAACACTCTGCCTTCGTGTGATCGGGTGCAAAACAACGAAAGCACAGACGGTCAGACCTGCAGTGGTAGATAGTATTGTGCCTCAAATCTCCACAGACAGCACAGGGCACGCTGGCTTTAACCCCAGGTTTCTGCGTGGGTACCGCGCTCCTACTATGCGGCCTAGGCTGTTGTTGCGCAAGAACACGTTCAAGCATGGAAATGACCTTGTCCAGGCGATCCTGAGAGCTGTCAATTGGCTGTTCGACAGGAGGCGCAGCAGCTGCAGCTCCCGCAAAGACAGGGGGGACACTTTGCTGCGTAGGAGATACACCCTGCTGTCGTAACAACCAAACACTGTCACCATGTTGCATGGACTTGCGTTTGTGGACCTTACAATGTTCAACCAGCCTTTCGTGAATGTCTGCAACGGTCCAATGAGTCATGGGCTTACACCTCAATATCAATGACAGTTCAGGGTCTGGACAGTTCTGAATAAACATTGTGACCAAGTCACGTGACAAACAGTCAAAAGTCACATTCTGTCTTTTTAAAGTGTCTTCAGTCAACTCCAAAGCCCTGTTTAGTCTCAGCCAATAGTCAAACGGGTGTTCACCAGAGTGGGGTCTTGTCGCATAAAAATCAGCTAAGGGCAGATTAGAGTTCCCTGTGTCACTGAAATGCTGTTTCAATAACTCAAAAATCGGCTCTGGGCCTTCAGTCAACGTTAACACTGGCTTACTACGTATACCCACTTTCACGCGCCCTCCCAGCTAATTTTGATAAAACTTCTCCAGCTTGTTCAGGCACAGGGATGCCCCTTTTTTTCACATAGGACAACATCAAAACTTCCCACTCAGTAACAGAACATGTGTCGGTACCATCCCCTCTAAAACTCACTGGTTCTTTGACATCCTGTCGTAAAATGACATTCAACATAGAGGAGTCATTGATGGCTAACCCAGACACACCTGTATCAGCACCACTAAATCGTCGCTCGATGCATGATGCAATGCTCTCACCAATAGAAACGCCCACCTGAGAAGCTATCTCAGCTAATAGTTTATCAGTGACACCATCTTTTGAGTTTGCAGTCACATCACATTGCGAAGAAACATCAGCATCAGCGACTCGGGACGATTTTTCAAACTGTGGTTTAGGTGTCGATGCATTAGGAGGAAACATGGCTGTACCTCTGCCTCTTCCATGTGCAGGAGAGAGAGCAAAAGATCCAATAGATCTGTCCTTATCCATAGTTTGAAGAAAAATAGAGAAAAAAATGCAACTTGTGGCAAAACAAAACTAAGATAAGATTGTCCTATAACACTCTCTTAACTCCTCTCTTTTTTTTTTCTTTTCTTTTTTTTTTTTTTCAAAAAAAAATACTCAGGGAATTGAAACCCAAAATGTCACATCACCTGTTGCATGAAACCTTTCTCACACACCCAGGTTACTGACGTCAACTGTCCACGCAGGTGGAAATCAGCTCCACCGGAGACTCTTGTCAATCACTGCTGAAGCCCTTCGCTGCAGCGACGCGCGTACTTGGCGCCACGTGCACGCGGCCCAGGTCCGATGACGAACTCCGCTTCGTTTCTTCCGCAGTGTGCTGCGCAGCGATCCCCGAGATCAGGCGTGTTGGGCGAGGAAAAACCTTCGCGCCCCCCTGACGAATCCGAAGAACGGGTCACTGCACCAACGTAACCGTTTTCTGGTCTCTGCTCTGCGTTGTGCGATTTTGTGCACCCTCAGGAGGCCACGAGACACCGGAGAAACTTTCTTGGAGCGGTTTTCTTTATTTTCTGGTTGTGACAAAATATGGCATCAACACGTGCTGCACTCCAATAATGCCCCAAAACTCTTCCAGATTAGAAACGGCAAAAAAGGGAAGAGGGGGGGAAGGAGCATGAATTTATACCCTGGTCTGAAGGACCCTGATGGCATGCTAATCAATTGCCAGGTATAAAATAAATTAAATTAAAAAATACAATTTTGTGTAATTATATAATACTTTTGTGAACCCGTTACACTGGGTCGGTCACAATATGAAAATTCTTAAAGGGTATCCCAAAAATGCAATCAATAGAATTCCTTTTTTCGTCACTGCGCGAAAAGAGCCAGAATCTGTAAATATCTGTTGGGGATACTTTCTTAAATATCTAAAGAATCTGGACCATTTCTGATGCATATCCAGACATGCAGCATATCTGAAGATATCCGGGCAGAAGATACTGGTTGTGTCTTATTTTGGTCATATCCAAGTTCTAAATATGACCTAAACTCAAATCTGGAAATATCTGGGGTAAAGATACTGAAGAAGGTATATATCCTGTAGTATCTGTCTTCTTCTTATAAACTACCTATCTGACAGATAGGATTTAAACCACTGGAGAGCAGATCCTCTGATCCCTATGTCATGCTCTAATCTATGGAGTAAAATATTGTGGTCGATAGTGTCAAAAGCTGCGCTGAGGTCTAACAGGACAAGAATAGAAAGTAGTCCCTTTTCTGAAGCCAATAACAAGTCATTAGAGACTCTAACTAGTGCAGTTTCCGTACTGTGGTGGGGTCTAAACCCCGACTGAAAGTCTTCAAAGTGGCTATTGTCCTGTAGGTGGCAGTAAAGCTGCTTAACTACAACTCTTTCTAGGATTTTAGAAATAAAGGGCAGGTTTGATATCGGTCTATAGTTGGCCAAGATGTTAGGATCCAAACTGGGCTTTTTCAGAAGAGGTTTAACAACTGCATATTTAAAAGACTGTGGCACGTAACCCGTTTCCAGAGAGGTATTTATCATTGTTAATATGGAATCATTAATTAGGGGAAAAGTTTCTTTAAAAAGTCTAGTGGGAATTGGGTCTAACAGACACGTTGAGGATTTGGAGGACGTAATAATTGATGCTATTTCTACTTGATCCACAATAGTGAAGCAGTCTAATGTTAGGCATCCATAGGTTTCTATGGATGCCTCCACTTCTACCGCTTCAGCCTGCTCTGGGCTAATAGTAGGAATAACTTGATTTAACTTATGTCTAATATTTGAGATTTTATTATCGAAAAATGTAAGAAAATCATCAGAGCTGAGAGAAACAGGAACATGTGGTTCTACTGAGCTCTGACTGCCAGTTAATTTAGCAACAGTGCTAAAAAGAAATCTAGGATTGTTTCCATTCTCTGATATTAAGGTTGAATAGTACTGGCTTCTAGCTCTACGCAGAGCTTTTTTATAATTTAATAGGCTGTGTTTCCAGATGTTCAGAGACTGCTCTGAACCGGAGCGGCGCCATTCTCTTTCCAACTTACGGGTTTCTTGTTTAAGAGAACGTGTTTCAGCGCTAAACCACGGTGCTACTCGGTTTTGTCTAACGAACTTAGGTTTCAGGGGGGCAACAATATCGAGTGTACTCCTGAGGGCTTGTAGGGCATCATTAACAAATTGGTCATTTATACTAGGACTGATGCTATGGGAGCTGGTCTCAGAGTATTTGCTCAGAATGTCACTAAGTACTGGCTGAACTGTGAGTTTAAACTCAGACACAGAATGGTCAGTTAAGGTTCTTCTAAGTTGTTTCTTATTCACTGGGGCAGTATCATGTTCTAAACTAAACTGGAAGGTAATCGGAAAGTGATCAGAAATGATGGGGTTAGGAGGAAGGACACTCAGCTGGCCGATCTCTATACCATGGGTTAAAACGAGGTCCAGGGTGTGCTTATGACAGTGAGTGGGTTCATTTACATTTTGGGTGAAACCAACATCATCTAATAAAGCTGCAAAAGCCTTTCCTAGACAGTCACTGGGATCATCAACGTGAATATTAAAATCCCCTATTATTATAGTTTGATCAGAATCTAAGACAATAGTCGATAGGAAATCGGAAAACTCAGTTAAAAATTCTGAATATGGGCCGGGGGGGCGATAAATAATTAAGAATAAAACAGGTTTTCAAGTCTTCCTGTTTGGGTGATTTATAGACAATATGATGCTTTCAAATGAATTATAAGCATTTTTAACTTTAGGGCTGAGAAGTAAGCTAGACTGTGATATTACTGCCAAACCACCTCCTTTCCCTTAAATTCTGGATTTCTGATAGTTAGCATAAGTGGGGGGGGGTTGCTTCATTCAGTCTAACATAGTCATCCTGTTGGAGCCAAGTTTCTGTTAAGGCTAGTAAACTAAGGTTGTTATCATTAATTAACTCGTTGACTAAGAGGGACTTAGAGGAAATGGATCGAATGTTTAATAAACCGCATTTAATGACATCATAATTCTGCTTGTGAGAACTGCTGTCTGTCACTTTAAGGTTTCTATGACGCGCTCCTTTTACTTGTCTTTCATCACATAAGCTAAAGCTAGGACCTGCTTGACTTTCCCTGCATGGGTTTTGCACCACTTAGAAGTACTTATAAGCAGCTTACTAAAACATTAATAGTGCTTGTTAATGTCTTATAAATAGTTTATTAAGGACATAATAACGAAAAATTACCCCCCCCCGACGATATAATCGTCCATCCCGATGGTTGACTGCAAACATCGTCAACTGCCAATTTAAGGGACATCGCCCAACCCTAAGGTAGTTGTGTTTCCCTCCAATTTATGAAAATACAATTTCATGTAAACTCACAACTCCCCCAAAAAGGACATTCTTTTCTACAGTGTAATCAAAAGTTTTTTGATAAACCTGATGGTCCTGCCATGTGTGGGAGGAGGTACTATCAAAAGCTTTTCATGTAAGCCAGTCCTCCTTTGTCTCTAGGCGATTATAACACAGACTTCCGGATACGTGGCGGCTTGCCGGCCCACAAAAAGGCTGAAATAAGTCTGTCCAGTCTATCAAAAAAGGCTTTATTCAGGAGGATTGGGAGATGTTGAAATAAATATAAAAAATTTGGGAGGACAACCATCTTTACCAGGCTCACGCGACCTACCAGTGAGGGGGGAAGTGTTGACCAGCGGGCAAAGTCATTTTCAATTTGTTCAATCAGGGGGGTGACATTTTTACAAAATAGCACCGGTAATGAGAGCATGACCTGAACATCGAGGTAACGAAAACCGTTAGTTGACCATCGAAATGGAAACATAGCAGGGTTGAGTGCTGTGGCGAGATCATTAATGGGAAAAAGTTCACTCAATTGAGTTTATAGCCAGACGCTGCACTGTAATTCTGTAAGATGTTAAGTATGGCCGGAAATTAGTTCACAGGGTCAGCAACATACAGCAAAAGGTCATCCGCATAAAGTGAGACCTAAAGTGAGTGCCAAACCGTTCAATCCCTGTAAAGGCTAGTTCAGAACGTAACCATATTGCTAAAGGTTCTATAAACAAAATAAAAAGCAGGGGGGAAAGAGGGCACCCTTGTCTGGTGCCACGGTGTAGGAAAAAGGAGGGGGAAAGGAAGCCATTAGTACAAACAGATACTTTAAGGCAGTGCTTCTCAAATAGTGGGGTGCGCGGTGCGATGCCAGGGGGGGCGCACGATGGTGGCCGTTTTAGGCACAGGCAATACGGGCAATTGTTCGGTGCGCAAATTAAACATGGGGGCGGCGGTGACAGCGGCTCAGTGCCTTGAAAAAAATCTGTGCCTCTATTCAGCTCCTGTTGTCTGTTACATCTGTGTTACATCTGTGTTACATCTGTGTTACATCTCCTCCCTGCAGCCGCGCCTCCCGTCTGCGTCACACGCGGCTGCGAGTGTGAGAACGAAAGGGGAGGGGTGGTGTGGGCTCTGGTTGCCAGGGGAAACGGGGCACGCAGAGGAGCTGCAAGCTCTGCCTGTTGACCAACACCTGGATCATGGAGTGCCTTTAGAGTCCTCAGCTCATGCTGATAATGTCGTTCTTTATGAACTATTGTAGACATTTTGATGACGTACGTGTCTTTATTTTCCATCAATGTTTTCTGCCTGTGGTTTAGTTGGTGTTGTTTAGTATTTAACAGAAAGACAGCAGTAATGCAGGGAAACAGCTGCACTTTATGAAATCATAAATAAACAATTCATCATTTAGAAAAAAAATCAGCACAATGTTTTTTATCTATTTCTTCAGAATAAAAGCGTTAAATATATTGGTGCTGCTGTGTTAATGTTTCAGACCAATTTAGATTTAATATTATTTATTGACTGAATTATTTTTCTCAGCATCAAATGGTTCAGTTGGTCAAAATGTTTCCATTTTAAATAAGGACTTTAATACAGGCACTTTAAGCTTCTTTTCTGTTTTAAACTGGAACAGGTTTTCTGTGTGGCAAAATAAAGTTAATATGAGTTGAAATTTGAAAGTAGATTAATTTTGCTTTTTTTTGTATTAATGTTAAAAGATACAATTTTAGGTATTGTTACACAATTTTTATAGATACTTGCCTAATATACTGTCACTGCGCGAGTGTGTGGGGTGGGGGTGGGGCTATGGGGGGTTAGGGGGGGCACGAAACATTTTCTTATTCCTAGGGGGGGCCTGGCAAAAAATAATTGAGAAGCACTGCTTTAAGGACAGAGTATAGAAGCATAACCCAGTGGACAAATGCCCCACCCAATCTGAATTTGGCCAGTACGGGATAAAGGAAGCTCCACTCGACTCTGTCGAAGGCTTTCTCTGCATCAAGAGAAACCACAACCTCTGGCAGCGAAGAGCCAGGGGAACTGATTATATTAATAAAAAGGCTTCTGGTGCTGCAAGAGGACTGCCTTCCCGGCAGGAAGCCTGTCTGATCCATATCTATGATCAAAGATAACACATGGTGTAGTTGAGTGGCTAGAATTTTTGAAAGAATTTTAAAATCCACATTCAAAAGGGAGATTGTAGCGTCTGAGAGCACATCAGGGAGGTGACCTAGTGTAAGGCTTTATTGTACATGTCTTTCAGGAATGGACCAAGTATGGCCTCTAATATACGCTTTGGAAATCTCCCGTAGGATGAGTCTACTTGTTCTAGGCAAATCATTCAAATGAAAAAATAAGACAATCTGTGATTGTGTGAAGTTTTTGTAGGATTCTTCTCCCAAAAGGACAGAGTTAAACCGCCACGATTTAAAATGGTCAGACTGAGCAGATAGAGCCAAGTCGAGAGAGACAGGCGCATGGTCAGATATGGCAATGCTGTGGTAGTCTGAAGAGATCACTTTAGAGATGAGTCTCAAATCAGAAAGGAAAAAATCTATACGCGAATAAGAACGATGAACATGCGAGAAGAAGGAAAACAATTTAGCAGTAGGAGACTTATATCTCCAAGGGTCCACAAGGCCAAACTGCTGTTACAGAGTCAACAATGTCTTTGCTGCCTTAGAGACTGGAGCTGATGTGTCGGCCGATCTGTCAAACAAAGGGTCCTGCACAAGATTAAAATCACCTCCTTTAATAATGTAATGGTTCTGAATATCTGGAAAGGATGCGAAGAGTTTAGTTATAAAAGAGCTGTCATCCCAATTGGGACCATAAACACATACAAAAGATGATGGTTGTAGTGAAGTGTTCCAGAAATCATCACATATCGGCCATTCGGATTCAGGACCGACTTCTTAAAATTAAACGGAATTCCCTTACGAATAACTATAGCTAATCCACGTGCTTTAGCGTTAAATGTTGAATGATAAACCTGTCCAATCCAATTGTTTTTCAGTTTGGGAACTTCATTGTTTAGCAGGTGAGTTTCTTCAAGACAGCAAATGTCACATGACGATTCAAATGTGTCATCACCCGTCCCAGTTTAGTCAAATTTCCCGTCCCCTTCACATTCCAGGAGATGAGTCTTAGTGACCTGGTTACCTTATTGGAGGACATAAGTTAAGTTTTCTGATATGAAACCTGTACTCCATAACGATAGACGAAGAGAGGGAGAGAAATAGAAAATAAAATAAAAAGTAAAATAATTCAGTAAAAATAAATATAAATAAATAAACTAACCTAACCCATTCATCCCCATAACCCCCTTCCCCACACGACAAACAATAATGTACCCTTTGCACTAATGTGTCACTGACGCTCTGTTGAGGAACTTCCGTGGTCAAACTGAAATTGTGTGTATGCAATGTCCGACTGTAAAAGAAAAATTAAGTCATATTCAAAGGATAGACTAAAATACGTGGTGTACCCCAGTTATATGCATTTATTGTTGCAATTTTAATAGAACAGTAGAAAAGGAATAAAAACAAACATAACAGCATAGCAACATAACATAAATAGCAAACAATGAGAAAAAATAAATGGATTTCTAAATTTTAAATAAAAAGGCATTAAAGGAATAAAGTAAAACGGGAAAACAGAACCTTAATGTGATAAAAAAAGAAGGGGGTACGTAAAAAAAGGTAAAGGATAAAGAAAAGAGGAGAAAATTAAAAATTAAAAAATTATTCAACCTCAGCGTGGTTAAGATAAATAATGGTATTTCCTTTACATGGAGAGCATTAGCTAAACAGTATGTTGCATAATTACTACAAAATGTATGTACATCTTTAAGAAAAAAAATTAACGTCCTTTGTTAAGAAAAATGAAATAAATAAAAATAGAAAACTATAAATGTTTTAGGTATCCTGCTATGCGTAGCTTTGCAGCCAGTTGAACAGCCCGCTCACCTCGCATTTATTCTCCGCAAAGAAGAGAAAGAAAGTCTGTGGCATCCTTAACAGAAGGGAGATGTTTCCTGGAGCCGTCTTTCAGCACAACGGACAGCCTTGCCGGGTATCTCAGAGCAAGTTTAAAGCCTTGTCCATAAAGCCTCTTCATCACGTCTCGGTATTGGACGCGCTGCCCCACAACCTTCAGGCAATAATCCTCGAAGATGTGGATGGTAGAACCTTTAAAGTTTAGCTTTCCTCGTAGTCTACGCATTTCTGTCTGGCATTTCTGATCACCGCGGTGATGAACCAGCAGGGGGCGCGGTTCACTGCAAGCCCCCCCCCCATTACAGTAACAACTAACTACTACCTATCCAACTATTGAACTAACTATATAGGTATTGTAGAATGACTATGTATGTGTGTGTCGGCGCTGTGTGTGTAAAAGGACGGAGCGCACATGTGTGTTGGGGGTGCGTGTTGATCATGGATCGACCTGTCAGGGCGTCCCCTGCCTTCGCCCATAAGTGGCCGTGATAGGCTCCAGCAGCCCCGTGACCCCGAAAGGGACAAACGGAAGAAGATATATGCCATAAATAATATTTCTAAGGTGCCTGAAGCAGATTTCATTAGAAATCTATTCTTTGAGCACAGTTAAGCAAAGATGTCCTTATTTCAGTCTGTGTGCCAAAGTAAACTTCGACATAATTGGTGATCTGTTATATCTGTGGCTCTATGGTAGTGGGAAGGGGGACAGGTGTTGTCATTAAAACAAATGTTTGCATAGGTGTAGCACAATGGTCCAGTTTTTTTTTACTGTTCCTCTTGATGATAAAACTAATATTTAAGTAAAGTCAGTCATTAAAGATTTAGTTAGCTCCAATTCTATTTTAATAGTATGGATCATGTAGAGGCCTTAGTTACAACACAGATCATTATGACTAAAGCTGTGCCCCCCCCATAACCCCCCTCCCTCACACACACACACACACACACACACGCGCGGTGACAATATAATAGGTTAGTATCTATAAAAATTGCGTAAGTATACCTAAAATTGTATCATTTAACACTAACAAAAGAAAAAAAGAAAAGAAAAAAATCAATATAAATCCACTTTCAACAAATATTAACTTTATTTTGCCACACAGAAATCCTGTTGTAGTCTAAAACAGAAAAGTAGCTTAAAGTGCCAGAAATAAAAAAAAATCTGTCAGTCCGTATTCAAACTAGAAACATTTTGACCAACCGAACAATTTGATGCTGAGAAAAATAATTCAATCAATAAATAATATTTAATGTAAATTGGTCTGAAACATGAACTCAGCAGCACCGATATATTTAACGTTTTTAGTCTGAAGAAATAGATAAAAAACATTGTGCTGATTTTTTTTCTAAATGATGATTGTTTATTCATGATGTCATAAAGTGCAGCTGTTTTCCTGCATTCCTGCTGTCTGTCTGTCTGTCTGACACCAACTAAACCACAGACAGACAAAGAAAACACTGATGGAAAATAAAGACACGTCATCAAAATGTCTCCAATAGTTCATAAAGAACGACATTATTAGCATGAGCTGAGGACTCTAAAGGCAGCCATGATCCTTGGGCAACAAGCAGCTCTTGAGGTCCGCGTCCCCCCCCCGAATCACCCGGCAGACAGAGCCCCGCCCCCTTTCGTTCTGTCTCACGCAGCCGCCTCTGACACAGACGGGAGCAGCTCCACGAACAATGAGTTATATCACTAGAGGAGACATCACGTGGTTTCTCATGGGAGGAGAGCACCGCCATCTTGGTGAGGTCAAGTTACAACCGCAGTGAATGCATGTGAACACATTTTTTGCATAATGCCAGTTCATTGTGTGGGTTTCAACTGCCAAAATCAGAAAAATGAGTCCATGAAGGAGGAAGGTATATCATTTCCCAGGTAAGTATTTTATTTTTTTTCTTTTAATGCTGCAGGGGCTTCATTAATAGAACACATGTTGACATGCATGATGCTGCAGGGCTATTATCAACATGCTGCATGATGTACATTTATTTTGCTGTCAATATAAATGTACATTTTATTTAGCTAAACCTGTATACAGCATACTAGGCTATTTATACAGATTTATACATTTCTGACTCAGTGACTGAGTCAGGTTACCAATGGACTCAGACTTCAGGAAAAAGTGGATCTTGGCTATCAAAAGAGCTAAACCAGATGGATCACTGTGGAACCAACTAGTAATACAGTCTGGCTGTTCAAAACATTTGTGGAAACAGATTTTGATAAGAGGCCAGGGTAAATCTATTGTTCACTTTTGGACTTCTTTTGATTATTATTATTATTATTATTATTATTATTATTATTATTATTATTATTATTATTATTATTATTATTATTATTAATAATAATAATAATAATAACGGTTAACGGTTAACACCACATTATTATTATTATTAATGATAATAATAATAATAATAATATAATTACTTAATAATTGACTTATTATTTATTTATTATTTATTGTTTGTATTGACTTACTATTGATTTATTATTATTATTATTATTATTATTATTATTATTATTATTGACTTATTGTTTTTTTTTTTAATAATTTAAATTGCATGTCAAAGAAGTCTAAAACTTCTAAATGTTTAGAAATTAATTTTAAAAATTCTTTCTAATAATTTTTTTATTTTTAAGAAGTCCTGCAACAATGCATTTTCATTCAAGTTTGAGCTTTTAAGGCTGACTCTTTCTCTTCTTTAACAACAACAAATGATGTATCTATATATACATTATATATATAAAATATAATATATTTATATATATGCATAAATATATTTAAATCTAAAAATACATACAGTTTATAAAAGCTACTTAGACACCACTAAAATCAATGGAAATCAATGACATGTGGGCGTCGTCGACCTCACCAACATGGCGTCGCGCTCCGCCACCGTCGGCCAGGCTTCTAAAGCGGGCGTGTCTCCTCTAGTGATAGAACTCATTGTCCACGAACAAGGATTTAAAGGTTTCAGGCTGTTACAAACTCTGTGATAGAACAGATCATAGGAACCCAATAGTGGACCACATATGTTTCCAAGCACTGAGCCGCTGTCACCACCACCCCCACGTTAAATTTGCTCACCGGAAAATTGCCCGTATTACCGGTGCATGAGACCGCCACCACCGCACGCCCCCCCTGGCATCGCTTTGGCGCGCCCCACTATTTGAGAAGCACTGGACTAAAGCAAGTATTGGTCAATGTTCCTAACCAGCTACTTCCTTTCCCGTTTTTGAAAAAAAAAATAAAAAGATAGAGCTGCTCAGACAATCGGAAAGCTAAAAAACAAGAGAGGAAGGTTACACGGAAACAAAACACACAGTTGCAACAGAAGTATTACGCAAACAAAAAGAGGGCTGACAAAATAACAGGCTCAGGTTTGAACAGTAAGATAAGGCTGATTTTAGGAGGAAATGATGGAATTAAATCTAAGCAGGTTAGTTAAAGACACACTCTGATAAAAATCTCTTTTTTGGTGTTTTTAACACGTTCTTGTGTGGCATTCTTCTGATGATTGACATATATTAAGAAAATTAAAATTGTATTCCTGAGTATTTCTTATTTAATTTGTTGTGAATCAGGAGCAGTCGAAGAATTCCATTTCAAAAAGAGCGTATTTATTACAAAGCCAGGCGGGCCAGAAGTATGGAGTCCCAAACTGTTCATAATCAAAAAAGTGAATATGACCTTGTGCAATAGGGTTGTGCCAATGGAAGATACCATCGTCCATCGTGATGGGTGACTGACATCACGATGGAGAGACACCATCTTGATGCCACGCCCCCGCCACGCTGCAAGTCGACACCATAAGCCGCGGTTACATGTGCAAAATATCTTCATGGGATCATTGGTCGGATTAGAATCCAATGGTGTACATGAGCCCAGAAAAACTCTTTCAGATTATAACAAACGTTCACATGGTGTCATGGTTTTAGGTTTTTCTGCATTTGTGTTCAAGTTGTTTTTTGTTCTATGATGTTTTGAGGTTATTTCCTGTTTTATTTTGTAGTGTTTCCTGTTTTGTTGTTGTTTCGAGTTTTACCCTCCATCAGTCCTGAGTGTTTCCACCTGTGTCTTGTGGCCTTGTATGTATTTAAGTCCTGTCTTTCCCTTCCTCCTGTGCTGCTCCATATTGTATTGTTCCCCGGTTTCGAGCTTTTTGCGTTTCGAGTATTCTAGCCTGCTTAAGCAGTGGTTTTTGGTTTTTGTAGTTTTGTTAGTAAAACCCCGTTCCCCTGCAACCTCCTGCCTCCTCTCCTTCTCTGCGCCTGGGTACTTGCCTTCTCCCCTGTGACACATGGTCACACTTTCGGTTGGAATAAATCATTAGCACATGCACAGTAGTGTTTGAAATACCGGAAGAGGAAATGAGTTCCACCGAGCGGCTACATACATAGATATGTCAGCTCGGTAATATACAATATGATCCTCTAAACGTGCTTTTATTAATGTTACGGTTATTATGAAGCGCCTGTTCGCTCTTCATTTTAATTTTAATCTGTGTGGTCAGTGCTTTTTCTGTTGAAGAACGGAGCTGCTAAGAAGCCAGAGTTAGCAGTATGCTAACACGCGCTAACAACATTAGCTAAATCCATGCGGGAAACGCTGCAATCTGCATCTTGGCTGCATGTAAATATAAATATGTGGGAATAACACCAGCTTTTATTTAGTCGGGACACGGTTGGAAACACAAATCCACGTGATTGTTTGAACGGTTTCTAAGGACTGGGCGACATTTCTGCTTTGAAGCTAACACACACCGCCCCAAACAAAGCCGCTGTGTGCTGGCGGTCCGAGCTCTGCCCACACACACTGTTAGACCCGGTTCTCCTGAGTTCGGTAGCTCGTTCACCTAGAGCTGCGGGACGGATCGCAGTCCTAAGTCTCCCACACGTAACAAAGCATCCTCCTTCCCCTCAAACACAAAGCTGTAAGTCCGCACTCCACCGGTCCACTTGACTAATCAAGTACGGGAGCAGACTACTTCTTTTCTATACATATATATATATATATATATATATATTTTTTTTTTTTTTGTTAAAGTCACTTCCCTCAGTTTATACTGGATCATCGCGGATGAGTCATTATTTGGGAAATAAAATAAATAAAGTAATAAAGTAAAATAACAAATAATATATAATAATTATAAAAAAACTAACCCCACCCCCCGGACGCTTTCATCATCCATCCCGATGGTTTACTGCAAACATCGTCAACTGTCAATTTAAGGGACATCGCACAACCCTATTGTGCAATAACACAATCAACCAATAAATCTTTCATGAATGTTACGGTTTCTGTTTTTTGCCTTTGTGTTTTGTTTCCCTTTGTTCTGGCATGTCTTTAGTTAACTTCCTGTTTTATTTTGAAAGGTTCCTGTGTTAGACCTTGGTTGTGAGTTTTACTTTGGGTCTCCTCTGTCCTGATTGTTTCCACCTGTGTCTTATTGTCTTATTTGTATTTAAGTCCTGTCCTTCCCTTTCTCATGTGCACGTCCATAGTTTGTAGTTTTGCTGTTTCCCGTTTCGGTTTTTGTTTGTAGTTGTTGGACTTTATTAAATTTCCTGCTTGCCTGGAACCTCCTGCCTCCTCTCCTCTCTGCGCCTGGGTACTTCCCTTCCTACCTCCCCCGTTACAATGAATTTATAAAAAGATCATAAAATTGTGAAAAACCTGCACACAGATTTTAAATTAGCCATTAATAAATATTATTCATTTTGCTTTAAAAAAACTGTTCATTATTTTAAAACAGCAGACATCAACAAGCATGAGTAATGTGGTATTAAGCTGCTCATAAAGACATTTATTAGCATTTGTTGTTTATTAAGGAATATGTTAATGTATTGAATGTACTTATAAGCAGCTTACTAAAACATTAATAGTGCTTGTTAATGTCTTATAAATAGTTTATTAAGGACTCTTATTATAATTGTTACCCAAATGGAGACAGTCTGTCGGCAGACGCTGTTTGAATCATTTTGGTGGGATTTTTGGAATGCTCAGCTTGATAATTGCTGCAGAAGATGCAAACAAAACGGCATCACTATGACGGCTCCCGGGAGGCGAGCTGGCGGCCAGACAGTGACCTGCTGCTGGATGGGGAGCCACCCTGTTCGGTAGGGGTGTGTATTGGCAAGAGTCTGGCGATACGATACGTATCCTGATATTTTACCAAAACATGTTTTCTTTCTGTTTTTTTAAATATGACTTTGAAAAAACTTTTTAATGTCTTCCACTGTGATAAAATGGTCAAATTCGGTTTCATGATCACAATGTTGTGATGATGTTGTGATGAAATAAGTTTCTTTTGGGGAAATAAAATGCTGTTTATTTTCAGCATTAATGTAGCTTCTCTAGTGCTTTAAACAGTTCAGGAGCCTGAATGGTGCTTTAAAAATAAAGGGTGGGGGGCACACACTGATTCTTTCCAGAAACAATAAAGTGTGATGATGATGAGGCAGCATGACAGAACGAAGGAAAGTTGCTTTAATGTTACAAAAAAGAGGCTTTGTTAACATTTCTGCTCTGTTGCACCGTTGCAGCCACGCTTCTCACACTGAAGTAAACTGGTAAAGCTGATCACCACAATAGCCGCGTTTACATGGGCAAAATATCTTGATCGGATCAATTGTCGGGTTAAAATTCACCCGTGCACATGAGCACAGAAAACCTTTTTCCGATTAGAACAAACGTTCCCATGGGTCACACTTTCCGTCGGAATGGGCATGCGCAGTAGTGTAAAGCACCCGGATGAGGAAGTAGGTCCCGTTGTAAATACACCGTTGCTGCCACAGACTTTTATGCAGCAGCTCAGTAATATACGAGACGATCTTCCAAACGGGCTTTTATTAATGTTATGAATATTATGAAGGTCCTGTTCGCTCATCATTTTATATTTAATCCGTGGGGTCAGTGCTTTTTTTGAGGAAAAACGGAGAACCCAGTGTTAGGAGAGGCTAACAACATTAGCTTTTTGATGGACACAAAATCCAACACCATGCGGGGAAACGCTGCAATCGGCAGCTTGGCTGGACGTAAATGTCTGTGAATAACATCAGCCTTTATTTTGTTGGGGCTCAACTGGAAACACAATTCCATGTGATTTTTTTTTTAACAGTTTCTAAGGACTGAGTGACATTTCTGCTCTGAAAAGCTCACAGACTGCCCCAAGCCGCTCCGCTGTGTGTGAGCTGGCGGCTCGAGCTCTGCTCTGTCCTCCTGAGTCCTGCAGCCGCTAACCCAGAGCGGCGGGTCCGCTCGCAGTTCGAATTCTCACACATAACGAAATAACAAAACGCACACGTAACAAAGCACCCCCCCCCCCCCCTCCTCAAACACGTATTAATAAATTCCGCTGCCCTGCTCAGAGAGGTTCACTTGGTCCACTGGCACTGGAGCCAGAACGCAGAGCTCGGGTGCCGGGTCCAGACGTCGTGGGTACGCACCCCCCCCGCATCTCCCTCGTGAGGGGTGAAAGAGAGGGGAGAGCCAGCGGGGCGAGAGCGGAGCGGCGCTTTATGCGGGGCCTCCTGGTCGGTCCCGTATGAGCTCCAAAGCTTTCTCTCAGCAAAACACCGTCTATGAATGACGTAAACCAGAGCAGAAGTGACACACGATCGGAATGACCGTTTACATGCTCCACGATCGGATAAATGATAAGTATAACCCACCTATCTCGATCGGAAAGCAAGTTTGATCCGAAAGAGTCTGACCGGGGCAGAGTATTCCGAACGGCGCGTTTACATGACACATTTTCTTTCCGATCAGGCGTTCTTTCCGATTACTTTTGCCCATGTAAACGCGGCTAATGTCAGCCTTTATCAGAGCATTGTACACATCCCTCTGATCCATCAGGTCCCTAAACTAGAATCCATTGCTTTGAGGTTCTGCAGAACTTTAGCCCGCTTTGCTAGCATGTTAGCAGATGCTAAGTGCATTAGCCTATTAGCTACTGCCGTGCTTCATTGTCTATCTTATTTATCTGAGCCACTAAAAAGCACAGCAATCCACGTTTTCATATCTTACTGGCAGCAACATGGCTCAGAGTTTCTGTTTGGTATCCATTCCAAGTACAAACTAAATAGTTCATGTCTCATAACAACAGAACAAGCTGCCTCTGGCTGCAGTCTTGTGCAGAGTAGAGCTGCTCTAAGAGGCTCTGTGTTCTCTGCTGCCATCTAGCGGTCGGAGGGTGAAGTGGACAACAAGAGTCAGACGCTGAAGGACGCTCAGAAATAATTACATAAATATCGATCTGGCAGCATTTTGAATCGATACAAGTATTGCCAAATGACGTATTGCGATATATTGCTGAATCGATTTTTTTTTACACCCCTACTGTTCGGGGCTCCTGAACCTTATGCTATACTTTTCATTTTCATTGAGACAATAATTATAAATCAGGTCCCCTGGTTCGGTTTATCCCTCTCGGGTTAATGCGGGACTGGAAGCCCTCAAACTCGGTCAGAGAGAGATGGAAACACCGCTGCAGCGGCCGTCATCAAGAGCAGCTTTCACTGCTGGAGCTGAAGCTGAGACTCTCTGAATGAACTCAAACATGGAGACATGATTACCATGTAGACCTCTTTTAAATATATACACCTGATGTCTGAACATTCTCCGTGTCTTCCATGCATTATAAGTGAGATAAACACAGACACCGCTCAATGTTGCAATCAGGCTAAAAACATTAGCTGGTAGCTCCTCCCACATGCGGGCGCAGTGTCAAGCTTTAAAGAAACCAATTTTGGACAGGCGGGTCGGCAAACCTTCAACAACTGGTTATAGGACAGAGCCCAGGGCCATTAAGCGTCTCTGCCCTGTGCGTTCATGGAGCTCCAGTACATAGAAGATTAGCGGGACTCCAACAGCCACCCAGCCTAACTTAGTCCGCTATTATTTCATGAGAAAATAAAAACCGCCAAACTGACCCTAAAACCTCCCAAATTATGCCTACCCGCCCAAAAACCATTTTTACCCGCAAATTATTTTTGACCAAAACCGCCCAATCTGGCACCACTGTGATGTGTAGAGGTGCATACTCCCACCTAGTGTTGAGAGGTGGGCATTACACCGTCACGTTCGCTAAAGCGTCTTCCATTGATGTAGTCAGGATGCTGCTGCTTATGTCTGAGTAAAGGAGTAGCCAATCACAAAACTTTCTCCGCCTTGTCTGGTTTCATTGATGGACAGACTCTTTCTGCTGAAAAAGGTCATTATGAAATAAATAAGTCATTTTGAAAAACAACAATGTGAAATAAAAACAAAGCTACTTTGGAAAATATTGATTTTGATATCTGAGTTTCTGAAAGAAAACAAAAGCCAAAGAATTATAGTAATATTCAACATGATTAACATGATCAATTTCAGTATCTTTTTATATATTAATGAGAGATTTATTGTTTGATTATGTAATTGTACAAGGTCATATATATCTATTTAATTATGAATAATTTGGGACTCCATACACAGGCTCCCTGCTCTGCTTCATTCTGATGCTTCCACTTGCAGACAAATAGATCCATGAACGTCTTTATTTTCCTCATCTGAGCTGGAATCTGGATCAGAACTGTACGACTGGATAGCTCCAACATTGCTCAACATTTTTGTTCCAAAAGTAATTTGAGGTTGGAGTTGTGAGGGTCTGTAAGTTAAAGGGAGAGAGTGTAAACAGAGAACTCTCAGTAACAGGGAGGGGGTATGGAGTGCCTCCACGCCAACAGGGAGGTGAATTTCTAAAGAACTGCTGCGGGTCTGCAGGAACTATGTCTTAGAAAAACGACACCGATTTTTTTTTTTATTTGAGGTATAAAGCACATAATCATAACTAAGAGACGATCAAAAGATGATCGGAGTGGGACTTTAATAACAGAAGCTAGCTGTAAAACACTTACTTTTTTTATTTATTTTTTTTACTTATTAATCTTCAGACAAACCAGAGGAATGTCTGAATAAACCCCTTTTGGAATCCAGGACAAACTTTGTTCATTTAATCATATTTGAAAATCTTTCGTGTTGGACCAGACGGAAAAGGAAAGGAGGGAAGAAGAGAGAGGGATGTTAGAGAGGGGGGGGGGGTAGGAGGGGGATTATGGGGGGGGGGACCATAAAGCAGTATAAAGCAACAAGTTTCTGGATGTTTATACTGATTACAGTGAGGTTCAGATGTAAGACAAGTTTATAAGGGGTGGGGCCTGTCCACACTCACACTCAAATGTTATCAACACACCTGGGGGGTATTCCAGAAAGCAGGTTCTGCTAGCTCCCACGGTAAGTTTGAGGCTAAGGAAGTTGATAACCTCAGCTTTCGGTTCCAGAAATGGAGGTATGTTTCAGGGTAGGTCAAGTTGCCATGGCAACTCATGCTCTGCACATAACCTGGTCCGAAGCAGGTTTAGTTGAAGCTTAGTTTGTTTTGAGAGAGGTGCAGCAGCATGGCGTGTCCATTTGAAGATGACTTAGTGGATGAAGAAGCTCAGATGATACTTTTTCCACGGTGAGAGGCTGATAAGACCATATATGGATGTTTAAAGAGAAACTTTTTACTTTGATCTAACTTCATTATTTGCTTCAGTTAAGATAAATCATTTTTTTGTTAAGTCACCTTAAAAGTAACACGTAGTTTTCAGACAATTATTTTCCTTTCATTCAAATTAATTCAATTAAGTAGGTGTAACTTTGGTGCTGCTGTTAGATCGGCACCGCAAGGGATTCTGGGATATCATTCCCTTTGCCTCTGTCTGGACGGATTTGGGTTTAAGTGTGGCTTTTTATCTAGTTATCTAGTTTTTATCTAGTTATCTAGTTAGTTGTTTAGCTGTTTTACTGTGTTTTGCCGAGTTATTTTGTCCTACTGTGCTTACGTCTCAGCACCACGAGTGAGAGTGAAGGAGAGGATGATGAGTTTTAATAGCACCCCTACACTTTTATTTTGCAAGTATAATGATGGGTAATTCTTTAATTAATTTTTGCACTCCGTGCATTTTTTACCGTCCTTTTTATTGTTATAAAAATTAGCATATTCACCGGCTCAATCTTAGACATATGAGAGTTCAATATATATATATATATGCGTCACAAGGAAAATGGAAACAAGATCAGAAACTCGTGGGTTTACTTTGTCTGTTGATTTTCTCCAAGCAGAAATGATTTTTTTTGATGATGCAGCCGTGTTACTTTTTTAAAGGACATATAATCTTCATACGCCGTCATTAAAATCTCAGACTCCGTCTCACTTCCGTCTCAAGTGTCGCGTTTTCTTTTTTTTTTTCCACGCGTTTCCATGGTGACTCCAGAAATCGGCGATCTATTGAGAATGTCTTTATGTACCTGCTGTGCACGTGAGTTAACCCAGGGTTACCAAGTCGAGCGTAATTACGCCAATTCATATCCGGTCTTCTGGAACCGACATACCCAGAGTAAGCAAGTTCAGGCGGATTTCAGCCAGAGTTCAGGCTTAAAATCAGGCTAGTTTAAACATGCTTCCTGGAATACTCCCCTGTTGGCTCCAAAAATGTCAACATATCATATTGAACACAATACAGATATTGTTCACACACGCATACTTATGCCTTCAAACCAACTAGTGTGAAATATTTCGTTCATTCAATCATGCAAACTATTAGTGTAAAGGTGAGCTAACACCTGTGCTCAGGTGAGTGTTTATGTTCTTCTAAATGGATGGTGGGATGTGAAAAGAAGGAGGGAGGGTGACCAGCCACCCCCACACTAAGACCCCCGCCACAGCAGCAGCGGCAGCCAGAACCCCCCCAATGTCCGCACGGCAGCAGGCAGAGAACAACCGCCCCCCGGGCGATCCCATCTGCCACCCAGGCCAGGGCCAGCAGGACCGCCACGGGGAGGCATGGGGGGAAGAGAGTGCAGCTCCAGCCCAACCAGGAGAGCAGCCCCCCTGCCGCACCGGCAGAGCCCAACGCAAAGCCCCGCCCAAGATGCATGTTGCTTGCGTCCTGTGTGAGCCTATGTGAGGTTTTTGCAGTTTATCGACGTGTGTGTGTGGGTGTGTGTGTGGGTGTGTGTGTAGGTGTGTGTGTTTAAAACACTTACTTGAAGCGAAGTAACAAGACACAAGAACACACCAAAAGAACACAAATCAAACACAGGATGTGTACTGAGAGAAGAAGCAGGGGGGTATTCCAGGAAGCATGTTTAAACTATCCTGACTTTAACCCTGAACTCTGGCTGAAATCCGCCTGAACTTGCTTACTCTGGGTATGTCGGTTCCAGAAGACCAGATATGAGTTAGTGTAATTAGGTAACCCTGGGTTAACGCACGTGCACGTCATGTACATAAAGACATTCTCAATGGAACACTGATTTCCGGAGTCACCATGGAAACGTGTGGTGAAAAAAGGGAGAATGAACACTTGGCAACCCCGACACCAGCTACAACGGTTAATTGATGTACCACCTGAAAGTCTACTGGAAACTGTGAATGAAGCATTGAGGG
Source organism: Oryzias curvinotus (assembly GCA_023969325.1). Lineage (NCBI taxonomy): Eukaryota > Metazoa > Chordata > Actinopteri > Beloniformes > Adrianichthyidae > Oryzias > Oryzias curvinotus. The sequence goes on from CM043720.1 coordinate 5,367,196, forward strand.
CAATTCCTACCACAACCATCACAGAAACCAATGATTTGGTTTACACTTCAGCAGCAGTGATCCTTGAGATGCTTGGCTATAAGAGCAACCATGGAAGAAAACAATACCCACCATGGAAGCAACGGTTAGAGGCCAAAATCAAGGCAACTAGGAAGGATGTGAGTAAGCTGACAGAGGCCCAAAGAGGTATGATGAGAAAGCAAGTACCTAAGAGATACAGCCAGATGCCCATACCTGAAGCACTGGAAACTGCCAAACAAAGGCTCCTAGCCTTGAGCAGCCGCCTAAAGAGGTACACAAGAGACAATGAAGCCAGACGGATAAACAGGCTGTTCGCAACTCAACCTGCGAAAGTGTACGCTCAGTGGCAGGGTCAAAACAGCCGAGCAGACCCACCAAGGCTAGAAACTGAACAGTACTGGAAAAGTATATGGGAGAAAGAGACAGCACATAACAGCAATGCCCAGTGGCTGGTCTCTCTGAGAAAAGAACACAGCAACCTCCCTGAACAGAATCCAGTAACCATCACAGTGGCAGACACATCCAAGAAAGAGTCTCAGGTATGAAGAACTGGACAGCACCGGGCCCTGACATGATACATGCCTACTGGCTAAAGAAGCTCACCGCACTCCACGAGCGCCTGGCAGCACAAATGAACCAGCTGCTAAGAGATGGGACTCACCCCGAATGGCTAACAGAAGGGCGAACGATCCTGATCCAGAAGGATCCCTCAAAGGGTGCAGTCCCATCCAACTACCGGCCAATAACCTGTCTCTCCACAACATGGAAGCTCATGTCAGGCATCATTGCAACCAAGATAAATAGGCACATGGATCAATTCATGAGTAACACACAGAAGGGCATTGGTAGAGACTCCAGAGGAGCCAAACACCAACTCCTGGTTGACAGAACAGTCACTCAAGACTGCAAGTCACGACACACCAACCTGTGCACAGCCTGGATTGATTACAAGAAAGCCTATGACTCAATGCCACACACATGGATCACTGAATGCTTGGAGCTGTACAACATAAACAGGACTCTAAGAGCCTTCATAGGAAACTCAATGAAGCTGTGGAAAACCACCCTTGAAGCCAATGGCAAGCCACTTGCACAAGTGTCCATCAAATGTGGGATATACCAAGGTGATGCTCTGTCCCCACTGCTGTTCTGCATAGGTCTGAACCCCCTCAGCCAAATAATCAACAAGACTGGCTATGGATACCGACTCAGAAATGGGGCCAACATCAGTCACCTCCTCTACATGGATGACATCAAGCTATATGCTAAGAGCGAACGTGACATTGACTCCCTGATCTACACCACCAGGATCTACAGTACTGACATTGGGATGTCATTCGGGCTCGAGAAATGCAGCCGGATGGTGACAAAGAGAGGCAAGGTAGTCCACACAGGAGGGATCTCACTCCCAGAAGGAACAATAGCAGACATTGAGGACAGTTACAAGTACCTTGGAATTCCACAGGCAAATGGCAACCTGGAGCAGGCAACAAGGAAAGCTGCAACAGCTAAATACCTCCAACGGGTAAGGCAAGTCCTGAGAAGCCAGCTCAATGGCAAAAATAAGACCCGGGCAATAAACAGCTATGCACTGCCAGTTATCAGATACCCTGCAGGAATAATAAGATGGCCAAAGGAAGAGGTACAGACCACGGATGTTAAGACACAAACGCTCCTCACCATGCATGGAGGGTTCCATCCCAAATCTAGCACCCTGAGACTGTATGCTAGCCGCAAGGAAGGAGGCCGAGGACTAGTGAGCGTAGAAGCCACTATCCAGGATGAAACATCCAAGATGCATGAGTACATCAAGCTCAAGGCCCCAACTGACAGTGTGCTCAGTGAATGTCTCAGGCAATGGAGAGCAGAGGATACAGTGCTGGAGGACAGATCCTCATGGGAGGACAAACCCCAGCATGGGATGTACCACCGGACCATAACTGAAGTGGCTGATATCAAGAAGTCCTACCAATGGCTAGAAAGGGCTGGTCTACAAGACAGCACTGAAGCACTCATCCTGGCAGCTCAGGAACAAGCCCTGAGCACCAGAGCAATAGAGGCTCAGATCTACCACACCAGACAAGACCCAAGGTGTAGATCTACCACACCAGACAAGACCCAAGGTGTAGATCTACCACACCAGACAAGACCCAAGGTGTAGGCTGTGCAAAGAGGCACCTGAAACCTTAAACTAAATACCAATAACTATTATTTTAAAAGGCTGCTAGAAGTTGAAGCTGGGGTAACTATGGTGCACTGGGGCTCTGTCCTCTTTTCTGTCCTTTTCCAATACTTTTCTTTTCTCATCTACCTCTACACTTCCTCTCTTCTCTATCTGTGATCATCATTTATCATTTAGTTCTCCATGCCTGTGTTTGGTGCAGTACGATTCATGTATTGTCCCTCTATCCCTCTCCCCTCCTGGGGAGTGGGAGTGCTTCCAGATTCCAGTTGGCCCATCCGTGCTCCTGTTCCTGACTGTGTACCTCCTCTCTGCTCCTGCTCCTACACCTGGCTGTGGTTCCTGTCTCCGGCTAGACTCCCGCCCCTGACTGTCCCCAACCCCGGCTGGATGAAGCTCGTCTGCTGGACTTTAAATATGTAGATGTAGAGTTAGATAAGTTAATTCTTCTCTATGAGTTCTGGTAAATCGCCTGTCCGTCCTGGGGGAGGATCCCTCCTTCATGTGGGCACCCCTGAGGTTTCTTCATTTTTTCCGGAATCTGTTTTTTTTAGGAGTTTTTCCTTACTGCGAAGGGGGGTCTAAGGGCAGGGATGCCAGTATAGCTTAGTCAGTTTGTTAGTTTATTTTAGTATTTTCGTATTGACTCTTTGTATTCATGATCCTTTTGAGTTCATGTTTTACTTCAAAGCCCATCGAGACGACTGTTGTTGTGATTTTGGGCTATACAAATAAAATTGAATTGAATTGAATTGAAACAATCCAGCACATAACTGCAGGGTGTAAGATGCTGGCAGGTAAAGCATACATGGAGCGCCACAATCAAGTGGCTAGAATAATATACAGGAACATGTGTGCAGAATATGGACTGGAAACCCCAAGGTCAAGATGGGAAACACCCCTAAGGTGGTAGAGAATGAGAGGGCAAAGATCCTGTGGGACTTCCAGATCCAGACTGATAGGATGGTAATGGAGAACCAACCAGACATTGTAGTGGTGGATAAAGAACAGAGGAAAGCCGTTGTGGTGGATGTGGCAGTGACAAATGATGGGAACATCAGGAAGAAGGAACATGAGAAACTGGAGAAATACCAGGGACTCAGAGAAGAACTGGAGAAAGCCTGGAAAGTGAAGGTGACAGTGGTGCCTGTGGTAATTGGAGCACTTGGGGCAGTAACCCCCAAGCTGGAGGAGTGGCTACAACAGATACCTGGAAAGACCTCAGACCTCTCAGTCCAGAAAAGAACAGTGCAGTGCTAGGAACAGCTAAGATACTGCAGGACCCTCAAGCTCCCAGGCCTCTGGTAGAGGACCCCAGCTTTAGTGAGAAACCACCCACGGAGGGTGAAAGGGACAAGTTTTTTTATATATATAACTTATCACATTTGCCAACTTAAATGAATTACTTGAATTGGTAACAAGTAATTGAGTTAAATTTATATAACCTAATTTTGTACGCCTATAAAACTCAATAAATGTTTATACAACTCAAATTTACATAATTATCTAACTAAATGTCATATTACTCCAATTCAATTAATATTTTTTCCATCTTAATTAATTATAATTCTTGCAATCACATATCTAAGTTTGAGCCGGTAGATATACCCATTTTTATAACAATAAAAAGAACGAAATAATATATTACCTGCCCCAGGGCAGCTGTGGCTACATCAGTAGCTACCATCACCAAGTCTGAATGAGGAGTGAATGAATAATGGACACAATGGAAGCGCTTTGAGCGTCTGGAAAAGCGCAGAAAAATCCAATCCATTATTATTATTAATATTATTATTACCTCATTTAAAGAATTTCCCTACATATTCTCTATATTCTGTACTTGTAGTGGTGCTATATAAACTCATCATCTTCTTCCTCTCACTCATGGTGCAGAGACGTAAGCACAGTAGGACAAAATAACTCTGCAAAACACAGTAAAACAGCTAAACAACTAAACACATTTGGTCAAAAATCCACACTTAAACCCAAATCCGTCCAGAAAGGCAAAGGGAATGGTATCCCACAATCCCTTGCGGTGCCGATCTAACAGCAGCACCAAAGTTACACCTACTCAATTGAATTAATTTGAATGAAAGAGTAAAATAACTGTCTGATAACTACGTGTTATTTTTAAACTGACTTAACAAAAAAAAATGTTTAATGATCTTAACTGAAGCAAATAATTAAGTTAGATCAACAAAGTAAAAAAGTTTAATTTTCCAACATCCATATGTGGTCCTATCACCCTCTCACGGTGGAAAAAGTATTATCTGAGCTTCTTCATCTGCCATGCTGCTAACCTTCTACTAAACTAACCTTCAACTAAACCTGTTCCAGACCAGGTTATGTTCAGAGCATGAGTTGCTATGGCAACTGGACATACCCTGAAACATACCTCCATTTCTGGAACTGAAAGCTGAGGTTATCTACTTCCTTAGCCTCAAACTTACCGTGGGAGCTAGCAGAACCTGCTCTCTGGAATACACCCCCCCCCCCCCCCCCCAGGGTGTGAACTACAAAAACAAACAACAAAAACACCATTACAAAACGGACTAAGCTAAAAGAACAAAACCAGACGATCCTTAGTGATAACTTACTCACAGGAGTATGTTGTCTGAAACAATGGAGCAAATATAAATTTATTTGAATAAACAAAAAAACACTGCCCTTAATTAAGTTGGTTGGTTGATCTGGATCTGTTGTTCAGAGCTCATCCTCAGTCATTTACTGAGAGTCATTTAAACATTTAAACCCACATGGTCCCAAAATGTTCTTTGAATCTGATACATAAATATAAAGTAAATCTCTGTGTGTAGTAATGAAAGACAGTCTCTGATATGCATGTTCTGCAGTGAACATACTTTATTTTGTAAAAGGACTGTGACAAACTCTCTTATTGGTTTCCTCACTTCATGGTAATGGTAAATGGTGTATACTTATATAGCGCTTTCTACCCTCTTACAAAGGCCCAAAGCGCTTTACAGTCACAGTCCCATTCACCCATGCACACACACAGTCACACACACAGTCACACACTGGCGGCGGCTCCGCTGCCGAACACTGGCGCCAACCTCCCACCAGAGGCAAGGTGGGGTTCAGTGTCTTGCCCAAGGACACTGCGACACATGGGCGTGCAAGGCGGGAATCGAACCTGCAATCTTACGATCATTAGTCGACCGCCCTACCACTGCACCACGGCCGCCCCAAGATAGTTCATAGAAGAACAAAAGATCTGCAACTCTTTCACAGTCACTTCACTCTTTGCCAGTAATACATGCATGCTCACTAGATCGTCCCACTTGTGTGGTTGACTTTTTCCTCCGTCTCTACAGTTTCTTAATCATTCCTACCCATAATGTCCTACCCATAATCCCAGCTACTTCTCAAATTCTTCTGACCCATCTACACGCGTTCCTCCTACTCTGCCAGGGAGCAACGTGTTTGATCTCTTTTTACAGTCACTAGTTCCTAACCCATCCAAACCAGTTTGTCTCTACTCCTAGAATAAATCTCATTACACTGCGTACCAAGACAATAAAGAATTTCTATTTTATTTTAGTCTCACGTCTTGCAGCAATTGGGATCAGGTGTTTACATTAACACCAAGCTGCCATGGTGGAGCGACTGGGCTGCAGAGGGAGGGTGGTTGACCTCTGACAGGAGGATTGCAGGTTCAGTTCCTGCCCTGCTCATCTATACGTGGAATGGCAAGACAGCGAACCCCACCCTGCTGCTGGCGGTTGAGGCTGCCGCAGGCAGAAGGCAGTGGAGCCTTTTCAATTTTATTTATGTGGCCCAATATCACAACAGTAGTCATCCCAACGGGCTTCAATTGTATAGTAGTAGGGATGGCCTGTTTGACACGGCGCTTCGGCGCGCGGTTCACTCTCATGAAACAAAATGTTTCGGCACAATGTTTCGGGGCGTGTGTCAACTAGCGCAGATCACGTGGTTGATGACGTATGACGCGCCAAATGCTTCGTTTGGTCGAACCACGGTTCAGATGTCACTTGCGTTTCGAACAGTTGGGCGCGCTGTTCTCTAGAAACACGAAATGAATCCTGAACGTTTCCTGGTCAGTTCTATTGTTTCCCCTGTATCAGAATCAGTTCATTGCACTTTACCATGAATCCTAGTAAAAAACATACTGTGGCCCAGGATCGTTTCTACTCGATTTCTCCTAATAAAAAAAGAATGCATGATTGTTGTGTATAAAAAAAAGACTTCAATAAATTTATAATATCACAACTCTTCAGTATCTGTAGTGATAGCTCAGTGGAATGATTTACTGGAGTCACTTCCAGAGGTCCTGGGTTCGAAACAAGCTGTAGGCAGAAACTGTTTTATTTTTGCTTTGCGTATTTTTTTCTTCATGTGATGTTTCCTACATGTGTTGTTTTACGTTGTTCTTTTTAATAGTCATTAACAACATTGTTTTGTTTTACGTTTTTTTCATCATCATCATTTCCACATTGAAGTGTTACAAGGAGTTTAGTTGAAACAAATGTCGATATACATCCAGTCCGCCACCAGATGCCGCTATTCGGTGTGGTTTCGAAGCCCTGAATGGGTGGTTCATTTTTCCGGCACAATTACAAGAACCCCAGTGAGGCTTCATGGGGCTTCTATTCCCATCCCTATATAGTAGACATAAAATCATAAAATCCCCACCAGGGACCCCCAGTCCCTGGGTCCCCCAATGGTGGCGGCCGTGGCCTCAAGAGGGCTAACCACTGCGCCAATGTGCATCATGGAAGTTGCGTTCTAGAAATAACAATAGGAAAAATCAGCAAAGTAGTCATCTTTATTTGTTAGAATTATTGTAGATGCTTTAGGGCTGTAAAACCCCAACCCTTTATCCACTTTTCTCAGACCGTAATTAAGGTTTTCACACTTTAATCTGTCTTGTTTAACCTCTCAGAGTTCAAACGTCCATAGAAGAACGAGTCTAGTATTACTGAATAAAAACAAAGATCTGCTCACGATCTAAGATTGATGTTGATTTGGCAAACACAACACATTGTGCATAGATCAGACACGGAGCTTATTGAAATTGGTCTACAGCCAATCAAGATGCAGAACTGTACTGCTAAAAAAAAAAAGAAACCATGGAACATTGCTTAGGAAAAAATCTGCAGAACTGTGAAAGGTGAAGTGCTACATAGCACGGAACCACTATAAGTGCCTTTGTCCATAGCTGCGTCTTTATTTTGTAGATGCTTTTAGATCAAAAAAGGTTAACTTGGGCCTTAGATTCTTTTCAAAGCTTTTCTTTTTTTTCCCTACATAAAAATGGTTGAAAAGCCAGAGGTGGAGGCCATATTGGTAGCTTTCAACTGGATTAGATTCAAGGATTAAGTGTTTTGAGCTGATTTTCTGCCCTGAATGGAAGACACACACACACACATTTTTTCATTACTGGGTCACTTTGAGCTCTCTGAGCTGGTAGGGACTTTAGAAGAAAAGGGTCATTGGGATTTGTCTGAAGTGGTAAATTGCACCAAATTTAGTTAAAATGTCCTTACTTTGGGCATAGACCAGGTTTTTAGAAATGCCCAGAAACCATTGCATCTCATTATGGAGTTAGGGAGACATTCCTTAGTAAAAAAAATAAACTTCCAGTGGAGAACTTGTTTAGACATCAACCATAAAAACAGGAAAATATTCTAATTAAGAGCAACAATGTCTTTATGACTGCCAAGGAGGGGGAGGGAGGACGTTACTGTAAATGTTCCAAGGGATTTTTGGCTTTGATTGCTTCCTGGCTTGTTTTTTAACCATTGCAATGTGTGACAAATCTCCCAGATAACCCCCAGATACATAATTAGCTGTACAGCAGTACACCCCTAACAACACTAAAGCTTACTTTGTCTTGTTGCCACCCAGCTCTGGAAACTCTGCACCCCACTCTCCTATTGGATTGTTCTCAGTTCTTAACGTTGGATTCTTCTATCTGTCAACATGTCTTCCTGTTCTATCTCACACACCTGACTCAGGTCCTGATCAAGATCCTGGTCCAGTCTAATAATGATTTCAGTCAGGTGTGTCAGAGGCCGAGAATCATGGAAGTCACACAGAGCAGAGCTGGAGGATGTTGCAAATGTAAATAAATGTAGACAAGAAACAAACACAGGAGAAGATATGACTTTTATACATGTCACTCATTTATTTTCATTTATTTCTTTTTTTATTGCAGGCTAAAGCCAACGGCCTTTATATCTGATGACTGAGGAAACATTCTTTGGAAATGTTGCAAGGAAAAGGTAAACATGGAAAAGCTTTTTCCATTATCCTTGATGGGTGACCGTTTGGATATTTTGGCCTCCGCTGTGTTTCTGTGTTGTGAGATCGTTCATTAAAACCAGACTTTTGACTCCAGATGAAGTTTGGAATCTGAGTGTGAGAAAAGTCTGCAAAAAACCTGTGAGAAAGGGAGATTAGTCATTGTTATAGGGGAGAAATGCACTTTCTTCTATCGAACTGGAATAATAGATAAATAAATAATAAAAGGCAACATGAATTCCATTTTATATATATACATCACAAAGTTTCCTTTTTACTCTTTTAAAGTTTAGAATTCACAAACTATGGTGCATGGCAAAAACTCACTTTGAATTTTTATTTTAATTACCAAAAGAATTGAACCAGACTGGTTCCTTCAAGACGTCCTCATTCTTCTGGAGAAAACTGAAAGCAGTTAGTGGAACCTTTGCTGTCTTGCTCATTATTCAGGGTTGGTGCTTGAGTTTGTTGAAGATGAGGTTTTATGGTCTCTTCTTGCTTTAACTCCACGGCTCATCTGGTGTTTAGTCCTGGATGAATATTCTGTCACCTGCCGTAAACTCTATAGCTTGTTTAAAACACATTTTTCCAGTTTTTTTTTTTAATATGTACAGGTATCTATATTGACAATTACAAATATTTTTCCAGAAAATATGTAGCTGCAAGTTCTAACTTTGTTTCTCCAGTAACCCAGATTAAGAAAATGTACAAATGTCTTTAAATTTATTTTTAGCCGTAAACTGGAGCCAAAAATCTTATGAATAGGTGGAAAATTTGCCTTTCAGTCATTTCTTTTGTTTGTTTGTTTGTCATGGGACACTACTACAATACCTTATGAAAAATAACAGACAATACAATCTTAAAAATGGAAAAACAAAAAAACATTTGGATTATTCTGTGACTTCCTTTGCCATTTTATTTTTTATGAAAGTTTGATTTTAAAGAAGGAAAACGCACCCAGCCCTGTTTCATATCCTGTTCAGGGTGAAAATGGGCTGCTAGCTTTAAGAGCAGGATGTTTTTGCATCACTTTTGGTTTGTGAAACATCTCACATCCATTTAGTTTATGCTGCACGTGCAGTTTGGTCTTTCTGATCTCGCACACACAAGAACCTTAACCATGTGGCTGCAGAGTAAAGACGGAAGTTAGAAATGAAACATCCAAAAGTTAGAATTGTTAGTTTTTTTTCTTTTATGTTGTGTGCCTCAGGGGTGGGAGGATGAAATGACTTTATTTGATCTGGGGCTTGCCTCCTTTTGCACACATCCTCAGCTTTGCAGTGTGTTTAAAGGTCAACCGTTGTCATTTTGTAACATGCAGCCAAGTGCATTTAAACCTGTGAACGCGTTCACTTGTTTTAAGTGATGGGACAGTTCTACTTCCAGCAGAACCCGGCATGTTGTGCTAGAAGCAAAAGAAGTAAATGTGGCCACCTCATGAAGGGTACACTGCAGAGGAAGGCTGGGCAGGATCTGGATGTTTAGGGTGATCTTGGCCAAAGTGGATCTTTTTTAAGGCAGAGTTCAAATAGGCTGATGGGCTGTATCTAAACTCAGAGTTCAGTTACTTGCTGTTATAAAAACATGATGAGGTTCAACCCCCCCCACCGTCTCAAAGTTTGTATGCGTTTGCACGAGGGATTTTTTTAATTTTTTTTTTCCGTCTTCAATTTCTATGTGTGACGTTTTGATTCAGCTGGAAGATTTTATTATGCTTTTAGCTCCTCCTGCAGTGTTGCAGGATCACACAGAGCTCATGTCTCACCTGTGAGTAAGAACTGCTCCTTTGGATTTGATCGCTGTAAATCTTGAAGGACCGAGGAAACTGGGAGATGGTAAAAAAAAACAAAAGTAAGGTTTAATATTTTAAATGTCATGTTTTCGGTTGCTTTTTCCTTTATTTATTTATTTATTTAAAACAGTTGAATTCATTCTTTAAATGTATTTTATACTTTATTTTAAACCTACTGGAGACAGTTTTTCCTTTTTAGTTTGAACCTTTTTTTCAGTACATAATTCAAATTAATTTTTAGTTCTCAATTGACAATTTAATTTCCAGTGGTCATGCAGTTTGGCTGCAGTTTGCGTGATCAAATGGAGAATTATCACTTTAAAATATGGATGAAAAGAACTTCCATATTTTATAGTTTCTAAACAAAATTGCAATGAAAGTCTAACTTTTTTTTTTATCCCCCCTTAGTATAAGAAACAAAGATTTCCTTTTCTACTTGAATGAGACGAGGAATCAAAAGAAATTTTCCTTCTATCTAATGTAAAACGTCATTGAAAAATTTGGTTGTGCTGAAAACTTTAATTTTCTTAATACTGTTTGACACCCTTTACTTTCGATTTAGCCAACGCCATTTCAGAAGCTTCACCAGGAGGACAAATGAAGGACAGAATCAATCCTCTGATACATTTAGGGAGTATTTTTCTTTAGACCGCTTTGCTTCATGTGTCTCTGGCAGCTTAAAAAACAAAGTTTAGACCATTTAAAAACAATAAAATTCTTTTCTTTGTATGAGCCTAACCAAAGCATTTTAACCTTTTTTTTTTTCCTCCCGACTCTTTACTTAACCTTTTCTCTGCATTTTAGCAGCCATGCAAATAAGCAAAAATGGGAGCCATATGACAGGTAGAGGGCTGTTTGTTTTTAAAGTGGAACAAGAAATGCCCCTAATGACGAGACATATTTCAATCTTTTTTTTTTTTCTACCTTGTGTCCAACAACTGAGTAAACAGATGAGAGCCGAAGCCCTTTTCTGTTGGACAGGTTTACTGTTACAATAAGGGGTTATATACCTTCAGATAACCAGGGTGTATATCTCTATAAACCCCTTTTTGTTTATTTATATCTCTCTCTCTCTCTCTCTCTCTCTCTCTCTCTCTCTCTCTCTCTCTCTCTCTCTCTCTCTCTCTCTCTCTCTCTCTCTCTCCTCTCTCGCTCTCTCTCTCTCTCTCTCTATCGAGAGAGAGAGAGATGAGAGAGAGGAGAGAGAGATGAGAGAGAGGGAGAGAAGAGAGAGAGCAGAGAGATGAGGGAGGAGAGAGAGGGAGAGAGAGAGAGAGAGAGATATACATACATATATATCTCTCTATCTACAGTCCCTGACAAAAGTCTTGTGGCTTATCCATTTTGTAGAAACCAAAGTGTATAACCTCACTTTTAATGAATCCAGAAATGTCTCATATGAAAGCCAAAACTCTCCCAAATTATGTTCAATATACTATACTAAAATAAAATTGCTTCACTGAAAAAAGATTGATCATTTAATGAACACAGGTCACATTTTGGCAAGACAAAGGTTTTGTCGCCTACAGAGAGTCATGTGAAAATGTAACAAATAATTTACTTCAAAAACAAACATTTGTTGCATAACATCAGTGAATGAAGTAGTGCTACTGTGAGATCCATATTTAATATCTTGTATGACTTCCATGAGCTTGAAGGACAGCATCCATGCGGTTTGACAATGATTCCTACAATTTATGGATGAAGTCATCAGGAATAGCAAAGAAAGCAGTCTTCCATGCCTCCCAGAGTTCATCCAGATTCTTTGGTTTCGTCTTCCATGCTTCCTCTTTCATTCTACCCAGACATGCTCAATGATGTTCATGTCTGCTGACTGGGCTGGCCAGTCCTGGAGCACCTTGATCTTCTTGGCCTTGAGGACCTTTGATGTAGAGATGGAAGTATGCCATGGAGCACCATCCTGCTGCAGAATTTGACCCCTTTTATGGTTGGGAATGGAAGAGGTAGCTAATACTTCTTGATATTTGAGGCTATTGATATTGCCTTCCACCCTGCAAATGTTTGGCACACCCCCATACTGGATGGAACCCCAGACCACCAAACTTCACTGTTTTCTGGGTGAATCTTGGGTCCATGCGGGCTCCAGTTGGTCTCCTGTGATGTCATTCAACTGAAGACTCATCTGAGAAATCCACCTTCTGTCACTTTTCCAGCGTCCATCCTTTTAGCAGGCTGTGGGCCTTGGCAAATGCCACACGTTTGTTCAATTGCCTTTTGTTTAGTGCTGGTTTCTGGGCACTGATTGGACCATGGAGGCCATTTTGAGGCAGAATTCTCCAAACTGTTCTGGTTGACACAGGGACTTGAGGTGACCAGGCCTGGTGGAGCTCTGCTGCAGTGGAAAAGGGGCTGGCCTTGGATTTTCCAACCAACAAACGGTCCTCCCCAGCAGTTGTCTTGCGGCGTCTGCCGGACCTGGGCTTGTCAAAAACATCTCCAGTCTCTTCAAATCTTTTTCTTCTTCTTTGTACTTGACGCTGAGACACATTGAAGGTGTCAGCCACCTCAGCAGTGGATCTGGTCTTCAGCCTCTTGATAATCAACGCTTTGGTCTCAGGTTGAATCTTAGGCATGTTATCAGAGGTCAAGTGTCAGTTGATGTGAAGGATTCAAAGATTCAAAGATATTTTATTGTCAGTCTATTTCTACATCGAAATTCCATTGGGACTCAGTCAAAAAGAAGTAAACATCAAGAATAAATAAAAGAAAAATATAAGAATATAAAAAAATCCATAAAAAACGTTAGGAAGCTTTAAATAAAGATGTCATGATAAATTAAACAGTTTTATTGCACATATAGGTGTGTGTTGTACTGAGGGATGTCTCTGATGGATAAGATTAAGTCAGTGGGAGACGGAAAGTGGGGGGGGGGGGTGATGGAGACTACAGCTCTGGGGAAGAAGCTGCATCTGTCTGTTTGTCCTTGTTTTTAAAACCCGGTACCTTTAGCCCGATTGCAGCGGCACAAACAGCGAATGTCCAGGGTGGCTACTGTCTATGCTGATGGCCGTGCTCTTATCTGTAGACGCTCTTTATAGATAACGTCCAGGTCTGGGAGCTTGGCTCCCACAATCCTCTGCGCTGTCTTCACCACCCGGGACAGGTCTCTCCTCTCCTCTGCTGTGCAGCTGCTGTACCACAGTGTACAGCCCTGGCAGAGGATGCTCTCCACGGTGCTCCTGTAGAACTTCCTGAGAAGTCCCGGAGCCAGACCCGCCTTCCTCAGCTTCCTCAGGAAGAACAGCCTCTGATGGGCCCTTTTCACCAGTTTGGAGGTGTTCAGTGTCCATGTCAGCTTCTTGGAGATGTGGATGCCAAGAAACCTGACGGTGTCGGTCTGTTCCACCTCCTCACCTCTGATTGGAGTGGGGATTGAGTTGTTCTCCTGGTCCTCCTGAAGTCTATAATGACCTCCTTGGATTGAGGGCCAGGTCGCTGGCTGAACACCACTCCTCAAAGTGTTGGATCTCCTGCCTGTACCAGGTCTCGTCATTGTCTGTAATGAGCCCCACCACTGTAGTGTCATCTGCAAATTTCACTATAGTGTTGGAGGAGTGGATGGGAGCACAGTCCTGAGTGAAGAGTGTAAAGAGGGCTGGACTGAGCACACAGCCCTGTGGTGTGCCTGTGCTTAGGATTATGGTGTCAGATGTCAGGCTCCCCATCCTGACATTCTGAGGCCTGTTGGTCAGGAAGTCCATAATCCATGAACAAAGCATGGATGAGAGTCCGAAATTGAGGAGTTTGTGGACCAGTTTATGGGGGATCACAGTATTGAATGCACTACTGAAGTCCACAAAGAGCATCCTGACGTAGGTGTTTGACTGCTCCTGTTGGGTCAGGGCTGTGTGGAGTGTGGTGGAAATGGCATCCTCTGCAGATCTATTTGCCCGGTAAGCTAACTGATGTTTGTCAAGGTTTGCGGGGATGTTATTTTTTATTGTTCTAAGACGATCCTCTCAAAACATTTCATTATCACCGGGGTGAGGGCAACTGGACGGTAGTCATTGAGTGTTGTGACAGCAGGTATCAGTAATTGATCACAGGTGAGGCTGTAATCTAGGATTGGGTGCATCATATGACAAGGCGATAAAACTTTTGTCTTGCCAAAATGTGACCTTTCTGTGTTCATTAAATGATCAATCTTTCTCCAGTGAAGCAATTTTATTTTAGTATATTGAACATAATTTGGGAGGGTTTTAGCTTTCATATGAGACATTTCTAAAACCAATGGATTCATTAAAAGTGAGGTTATACGCTTTGGTTTCTACAAAATGGATAAGTGACAAGACTTTTGTCAGGGACTGTAGATAGATAGATATATATGTAGATATATATATATATATATATAGATATAGATATAGATAGAGATATAGAGATATAGAGATATAGAGATATAGAGATATAGATATATATATATATATATATATATATATAGATATAGATATAGATATTTTTTTTTAACAGAGGGGAAAAGTAAGTGGGGGGGGTAGAAGGGGGGGGGGAGGGGGAGGAAGTTGGGGGATACAAGTTGCTAATTCAATCCTTTTTAAAGAGAATTTCTTACTCTTGTGCACAGAAAATGGCTTTACAATTTGAAGAAAATGCACAGTGTGTTTCTGGACTAAAGGCTCAAACCAAATCTACTTGTTTCCTCTGCAGTATGGTGCCTTAGGCTGCTGCCCATTCCTTTACTGATCATCATCCTCGCCGCATACAACTGCTCCTATGGCGTGCTTGGACGGTGATTGGCACACACATATTTACAGGTTCTGTCTGAGAGGAGCACATTACTACACACATTTTGGTAACTTTTTTTGGCAATGTCTTTCAGCTATGGTATTATTAGCCAGTCTTGGAACACCACTAAAATGGCATGCAATGGCAAGTGGGAAAGCCTCAACTTCAAGTAAGTAACATCAATATTTATTTGATTTCATTAAGTTTAAAAGCATGTCACTTGTGTTTCTTTGTAGCAATCATAAATTAATATTACAATAAAGATAAGAAATTATGTAAAATAAAAAACGTATCTAAACTGTGGCAGATTTCATCCCTAAAGCGTTAAGTGTTCCCAGAGGTCCTTAAATTATAATGTCAACATCTGAAAGCCTGTCATGTTCTAGAGTTCAGCAGAAATTTGTCTGAGTAGTGGGAGGGACTATTGGGGCAAAGCAAGCCCCCTTTCCCATCACCCAAAGCTGAGAGCTCTCTCTATACACCGTCTCCTGCTAGCTTACAACCCCAACCTAACATTCATTACTCGTACAACAAAATGGCGAGCCGTCTTGGAGCTGACCAACCGTAAAGTTTTGAGTCAGATTACATGTGTCTATTTGTCTGCATCAGAATGTATTGTCTTCTTTACAAATAAGCTATTTTTCAAAACTTTCCTTTTTATTTTTTTCATTTTTATTTTTTTGTCTGTCCCGATTTACAGTTTGAATTCACTATTCAGAAATGCATTTTGAAGCTTCATTTTCTTTGTCCTCCATCCAAAAATTCCACATGTTTAAAAAACTCATTTTCTTTAGAGGGGCTGTTTAACGCTTTGGTGGTTCGTCTGTTAAATGCTAAAATTCTGGAACTTTGCTCTCTGTATTTGACGGAATTTGGCCTTACGATACAAAATGTTAGTTTAATATCACCTGTGTGCACTCTGTTCTCATAAAGACACACAAATCCAAACAAGACTTGCTTTAATTCTGTCCAAGCTGGTAGTTCCACCTCGTGAAAATGAGGATTTATAGACCCTCTTAACAAAATGTTTACTCTGGTTGCTGGTGTTGACTATGAAAGCCTTCACAGGGGATTTCCTTTAGCATTTCTCTCTCCAGATTTCTGACGACGTGCTCGTGCAGAGATCTGAGGAGAGTACTGATGTGGTTGTAGGTCCTGGTTTTGGTCGGGAGCTCAAACCTGGTTCACGGGGGTTGAAGCTTGACTGACTTAATGTGGTGGGGGGTTGGGGTTACAAGCATCAGAAACTGTTGCTCTTATTTGTAAATGTTTGATGGACTCCAAGAAGGTTGGCTTTGTTTTTTTCCAGAGCAGGCCTTTTCTGGAAACTGACATCTTGTTGTTATTGGCGTTTCCATTTACATTTACATTTGCATTTCAGTCAGATTTCATTCTTTTAGACTTTTTTTACAGGTTTGAAAAGAAAGTAGTCAAACTCCCAAGACCTTGACGGACTGATCAAGCGGGATGTGTACTGTCAGATCTTTCTGCTTCTGTGTTGTCTATTGTTCATTTTCCTGTTGGCTCAGTGCAAACAGTTGTTGCTAGACACTTATCTGGAAAGTAATCATGATTGAGCCTATTGTTCTGCTGTGATAAGATGGTTGGCAGTCTGCAAACAAGAAACTGAGAAATGAAAAGTATTTCCCTTCTTTAGTTGGCTCCTTTCAGGGTAGTTTTTACCTGTGCGACCTACAACTTCATTGTTCTGCTTAAAAAGGAGGAAACAAAAGCTCTGCACTTCATAGTTTGATGTGATCTTGATCTTTTCTCTTGCAGAATCAACAAAACGACTAAGCTTTTTCTAAAACTGGAGGATTTTTTCTGGAGGAAGCATGTGTCCCAGCAACCTTTACCATACGGCATCAAAGGAAGTGGTATGTTTTCTACCATCTCATTTGAACAGAAACTGATCTTTAGAGTAATGCAGCTGCCCATGAGGAATGATATGACTTTAAATTTTGACCTCTTTATCGCTTATGTTTTCAGAGCTGATGTTACTCAAAGTTCTTTCTGCAACTAAAAGTTATGACATGCCCGCTCACATAGAAAAGTAAGTTTATCATTTTATAGTTACAGCTCTTGGGAGCTGTGCCTGCTGTGTAATCTTTGTTGGGGTAATAAAATGACTTTTCCAAAAAGGCCATATAAATGCATGTTTTTTTTCATACAAAGCAATCAGGAGGAATCTATTGTAAGCTCTAGTAGCTGTAAACCTTTAAACATTGATATAAGGCAGGGGTCGGGAACCTTTTTGGCCGAGAGAGCCATAAACGCCACATATTTATAAATGTAATTTCGAAAGAGCCATTCAATAATGTAGCGTCCCTGTCCCACACTGAGGCACGGAGACTTAACCTCTTTTAAGGTTCTTCATTCTGGTTACAATAGACCGCAGCAAACGCTGTAAAATTAATTCAGTAACTCCTGAATCTCTCCCGCTGAGTCGAGAGCGCTTCTCCCACTTTATATTCCCCCCTCCCGCTCCAGCCCTCCTATTTCCCTTATTCGGCCCATAGCTGAACCCCATTGGTCCAAACTACCTAACAACAGGCTGAGCGACAGAACAGAGAGCCAATCAGATCTCTGCTTGATGCGTTTGATGAACTTCAGAACTTTTAACGCGTCCCAACAGCGGACCCAACTCAGTCCTCAACAATATGTTTAAAACTAAAAATACAAGTGAATATGAGCATTTGATGTAATTTCAACATTTTTAAAGTACAATAAGTCTGTGGATTCTTTTTAATAACATCGTTATGCTGTTGCTAATAAATGATGAGTATTTCTCGTGGTGGTTTTGCTGATGGTCTAGTTTGGTTGATACGTGGTGAGTTTCAGCTTCATGCAGAAGTTGAGACTTTAAACGTGATCGTAGGTCTGAATGTTCTGTAGATGTGAGGAAGACTCACCTGCAGACGCAGAGCCAAACACACACTCACACACTGCAGTGAGTGACGGGCAGCGTGTTTTACGTTAGTACAATCCCTGCAGGATTCACCTGCTGCCTGTGAGAAAGAAAGCAGAGGGTGGGGGGCACACCCACCCTCTGCTTTCTTCCTCACATCCCGTCCCCGCATCTGCGCGCTCTTTCTCAGAGACGGGAGCGCGCAGGTTTAGGCACGGCAATTAATAGGTTTCCTGCTGGAATAAACTCTGTGAAATAGTAGATAATAGTAAACTGAGTGCTGGCGCAGATTTTTCTCTCCAAGCACCGCTACTACTGCGCGCCTCTGGCATCGCATCGCGCACGAGAAGGACTGGTCTAATAAAAGAAAAAATGGTATAAATAAAGATTTGTCTGCGAGCCATACGTGACCATCAAAAGAGCCATATGTGGCTCGTGAGCCATAGGTTCCCGACCCCTGATATAAGGCAATCTGGAACTGTAAAAGTACCATTTCGTTCTTTCCACAGCCTTGAATGCAGAACGTGTGTAGTGGTGGGAAATGGCTTTGCCATCAAAAACACCTCCTTGGGGAGGGTCATAAACAACTATGATGTAGTCATAAGGTAAGCATTTATGACAGAAGGTCAAATCCTCTTTTTCTGTTCTTTTATCTTCAATCTTGACATGATCATTCCACCTTTGTCATGTTAGTCCTGTAACCATAATGGTGGTTTTATTGTTTTTAATGATACATGACAATCTAAATGATAATCCCCAGCCTAGATAAAATACAGGGCTGTCAGGAAGGGCATCTGTCATAAAATCCGTTCTGCTCCTGATTCACAAGATTTGAATGAAGAAATACTCAGACAAGTGTTTTTAATCAGAATTTTCTTTATATGTCTTTATATATATGTCTTCTTTATATATCATATATAGTACTCCATAAGAAAGTATTTAAGAACATATTAAAAGCACAATTTTTATTGAAATGGGTCTTTGAAAAACATGCAGAGAAACTTTTATTTATTTAATTTTTTCCTTAAACAGTTTAAGTTTAAGGACCAATGCGGACATGAAGAAAGTATCTTTTTTAGTCTCACTGGACCTGAGTGCAGCCTTTGACACAGTTGACCTCTCTATCCTTTTAAACAAACTTCATGACATGGTTGGAATTACCGGGACAGCTTTTAGTTGGTTTAAATCCTACCTTACAAACAGAGATTTTATTATTAATGTAAATGATTTCTCATCTGAAAGGCACAAACTGACATGTGGGATGCCTCAAGGCTCCATCGTGGGTCCTACACTTTTTAATCTTTACATGCTTCCACTTGGGGGTGTCATCAGGAGACACGGCATTAACTTTCATAGCTATGCTGATGACACTCAACTATATGTAGCCGTGTCTCCTGATGACACTGGACCCCTGGACAGCTTTTTAAACTGTATTTTAGATATTAAAATGTGGATGGGAGAGAACTTTTTGCAGCTCAATCAGTACAAAACTGAAGTCTTGGTTATCGGTTCTGAAGCTGAGAGAGATAGGGTCCAATTTTATCTGTCAACTCACTTTATGAAAATATGTGATGCAGTAAGGAACCTCGGTGTGATTTTAGATGCAGATCTTGGCTTTGAAAAACACGTCAATCAAGTAACCAAGACTGCATTTTACCATCTCAGAAATATCGCCCGAATGAGACCCTTTCTCTCTAGAGCCAGTGCTGAAACCCTAACTCATGCTTTTATTACATCAATATTAAATTTCTGTAATGCCCTCTTTTCTGGGGTAAAGAAAACCACTCTCAATCGCCTGCAGCTAGTCCAGAATTCTGCTGTAAGCCTTTTAACGACAACCAGGAAGAGGGAACACATTACACCGATCTTAAAATCTTTGCACTGGCTCCCTGTCAGCTTCAGAATTGATTTTAAGATTCTTTTAATAGTTTTTAAGACTGTCCACGGCCTTGGTCCTTCTTTTATATCAGATTTGCTTTTAGATTATGAACCTCCCAGAGCCCTTAGATCCTCAGGGGGGGCTGCTGATGGTCCTAGAGTCAAGACTAAAAACCACGGCGAGGCCTCGTTCAGACACTACGGACCTCGTCTGTGGAACAGCCTAACTGAGGACGTGAGGACCTCATCCTCTGTGGAGGTTTTTAAAAAGAAACTAAAGACTCATCTATTTAACTCAGCTTTTAATTAGATCTTATATGTGGTATCTTTACTCTCATATTTTATGCTATTTTATCAAATATTTATTTGTTTAATGTCTTTTAGTCTTTTTACATTTTAACTTATTCTAATTTATATTTTAGACTTTTTTAGGTACTCAATCATCTTATCTTATTTTGTTTTATTAATATTTGCATATTTAACCTGTTTTTATATTTTAACTTTCTTATTTTATTACTTTTACATTTTAGACTATTTATGAGTGTTTTCTCACCCTTTCCGGGGTGTTAATGTTCGGGCTCCCAGAGATTCTGTCCATTCTTGTCCTCTAGCATCTCTCCTCCCGACTCCCCGGGCTGCCGGGCCTGGTGCGCCCATGTTTGGTGCTCTGGGCCTGGGGGTTGGGGGTCTCTGGGGTGGGGGGTGCTGGGGATGAGTTGTGCTTGTGTTGCATAGATGCTGACACCCCGGCCAACAGGAGGACAGGGCAGACGGCGCCTTCTGGGTTCTCTTTTCTTAAGCTCTGTTATTTCTCTTTTACTTGTGCTTGTTTTTGTGTGTTTTATTATGAGGGGCTTATTTAATTATTTTACTTCATGTGTGGGGTTTGTTTTTATTGTATTCTTGTTTGTTTTTTATGGAAAGCACCTTGAGCTGTCTGTGTGATATGAAAGGTGCTTTATAAATAAAATTAATTTGAATTTGAATCTAAAGAGAGGTCCACAGTACAGACCAGAAATTTGGACACACCTTCTCATTCAAAGAGTTTTCTTTATGTTCATGACTAAGAAAACTGTAGATTCACACTGAAGGCATCACAACTGTGAATTAACACATGTGGAATTATATACATAACAAAAGTGTGAAACAACTGGAAATGTCATATTCTAGGTTCTTCATAGTAGCCACCTTTTGCTTTGATTACTGCTTTGCACACTCTTGGTATTCTCTGGATGAGCTTCTGGGGGGGGGGGGCATCTACCAGTCCCTTAAATGTGTGAATTCTAAAATTGGACATAAGCAGAAAGTGCATTCTGAAATTACATTTTATAGAAGTGGTTTACGTATTCCCCTATTTTATTATTTATTTATTTTATTTTTTTGTCTGTCCTGGCCTGTTGGGGGTTGTTGAAAGGGGGGGTGGGTGAGTGGGAGGGACTGCCATTTGAGTGTTTTTTATTTTTTTATTTTTACACAACACTGTCCTTTGCTGGAACATCTCATTATACACTCGGTATGTCTGTTAATTTGAAAAATGTTCCATAAACAAAGTTATAAAAAAACAAACAAAAAAAAAACGAGGGAGACATGTAGAGTTGTGGAAATTAGAGGAATCAGGGCGAGTCAGACCATGAAGCTGTGGGGAAAGAGCAGAACATTCTAGACCTGTCGAATTTCATCACTAAAATTAATTTAATCATTTCCTTTGCTACGTTCAAATCAGGCATGTAAATCTCTTGAATCTTGCTCCAGGCGTTTTCTTTCTCAGCTCCATTCCGATATGACAGATATAATTCTGGCCGGGCACAAACCGCAATTTTATTTTAATTTAGTTTTTTCCCTCCATGATCAATTTTCAGACTGTTGGCACCTTTTGAGAATGAAAAGGAATGCCATCCATACGTCACTAACAAATCAGAGTCCCTGATTGGTCAAAGTTCAACCTAGTTTTAGTTGCAACACGCTCTTAATTAGGGATGGGTAGCGTTAAGGTTTCAACCGTACTACTATTATTGATACTGTGCTTATCGATCTGGTATTGTAACTGTACTCTTAAAGATACTTTTTGAGCACAAAAATAAATAAATTACAAATTAAGGACGTAAAGTATTTTATATCCTCATTATGCAACATTGTTTTTTTTTAACAAAACATTTTACTTTAATCATTTTTCCAACTTGAAAAGTAAAATACATGAAAAAGGAAGTTATTTAAAGAAAAATAAACAGCAATGTTTTGACATATTGCTGTCATGATGTAAATATTAATAAATTAAATAAATGTTTGAGTTCATAAGATCATCCCAGAGAAAGTCTCTGATCAACTCCTGCAGTGAAGCTGCGTCTGAATCTGACGTCCGTGTTTCCATCTCTCTGAATCCAAAGCCCCTCCCCCTCTCTACCTGCTTTTCCTCTACCTGTTCACCTGTTCACATCCTCTGCAGCAGCCAGTCGTTTTTTCTCTCCCCCTCCAGTGTGTCCCACACAGAGAGCGCCAAATACGGTCGTCATAGCAGCAGGTTAGTCGGGTGCTCCAGCGCAAATCTAATTGATTTTACGCGCCATGTACTGTCTGAACAACAGCCCCGCCCCCTGCACACAAATAGCCAGACAGACCTCTCCTCTTTAGCGAGAATTGCAAAATTAATATCATTAATCAACGGAAAATGGACGGACTTGGTGAGTTAAATATGGCAGATAACGCTTATAACGTATATAAATGTGACTTCTCCAGTACCGATGGCAGAACCGTTGAGGTCAGATCTTAACGATACTGCGGTCCTGAAGAATGTTGCCCCGGGGCTGGTTCAATACCGGGGCTCAGTACCCATCCCTACTCTCAATGGATGCGTGTTTTGTACGTGGAGCATGAAAACTTGTGTAGCAACTGGTGAACACAATAGTTTTGAAAGCATGAAACGCACAATTACATAGACTTCACCTTGCAAGTGGCCACTTCGACGTGCGTCGCCAACACTGAACGTAGTAGCTTAAGAGATTTCTTTTTTCTCCTGACTTTTCTTTTCTAGACCTTTTGGAACTTCAGTCATATTTCACGCTGGGTTTACAGTACAAACTAGTTTAGTGTATAAATTGTAAGTTTGAACTGTGGCTCGCATTGGAATGACCTGTTATAAGCCTCATGGACATGGCCTTTGTCCTAAAGTTTAGTGTCAAGTTTCTTGCCAGACGCATGTGGTTGTGCAAGAAGTCATTTTGAAGCATTTTGTTTGAGGATGAAGGCCCTTGGTGAATGGGGCTTTGCAGCTGTTGAACAAACACACACGCTGAGCTTTTATCTCCATCTTAAAGGCTGCATAGACCACGCCGCCTTTGAGAAGCTTATGGTTTCCTGGCTGAGCAGATTAGATATATTGACATTCAGAGTTCATTGCGTACAAACCAGGATTGTTTGACCAGGCCTCTAAATCTGCTACTGAACTTCCTATTTGACGAGGGCTATGCTGGCATGTGATTGGGATTATTGACACAAGAAACGCACAAAGTAAAACAAGGATCTTTTGTAAACACGAGAGGTGTTAACTGAAACACCTAAGAGGCTTTTGATGAAATGAAAATAGTTTTTAGTTTCTGAAGGAGGACATGTCCAAAAAAATGTAAGCTCAAATATGCATTTTGAGTATTTATTCAAATCGTTGTAATTCACTGCAGATGTAAATAGGCCATTAGAAAAATTGTGACGTAAAATTCATTGGGCATGCCACAGGCTCTCTGCTGAGCTTTCAGCACGGCGAGGGGAAGGGGTGGCGGGGTGACTCTGCGCCAGTGGGCTCGCCCACTACTCAAGTGAATTTCTAATGAACTCTTGCCACTCTGCAGAAACTGTCCGAGAAAACGACAGGTTTGTAGAACATTTTTGGCTCAGGGTAGAATCTTGGGGTCTTTATGCCATTTTTAGGGAATAAAAATAAAAGTGTGTTCTAAAACACGGTTTCTGCAGAGTAGCAGTAGTTTATCAGAAATTTGCCTCAGAGTTGTGGTTGGGACTGTTGGTGCAGAGCAAGCCCACCGCTCTACCTGTTACCCATCTCTTCACATGCTCTCCTGCTAGCTTACAACCCCAACCTAACATTAGCGGTGCATCAAAACTGGTGAGCGATATTGGATCCAGCCGTACAGCATTGATCCAGATTCCAGCTCAGATGAGGAAACCAAAGACATCCATGGATCCGTTTATCTGCAAGTGGATGATCAGAATGGAGCAGAGCTTGTGGCCCACTGATTCGTAGTTTCTCCATTATAACTACAGTTGTTCTACAATCACTCTGGTATATCACTTTTTAATGCACACCCAGCAGCCAATCAGAATCGAGTATTCACCTGGACCATGGTATACAATTGTATGAAAGCTTGTCTAAAATCATCACTGTTCCAGACTTTAGCTGCCATAAAATGAAAAGTATGGAGTGATATTTCTGCCACCCCGTTGCACACAAAATTTCTAAGTTGCAAGTGAAAATATTAAATATTTGCTTTTCAATAAAAACATTTTCTGCTTTGATATTTTTTTTTTGCTTTCAAAAACGTTTTTTTTTTGTGTTTGCAAAACACTTTTTGCATGCATTGTGTCAAATCTCGCTTTTGTCCTATCTTTGATTTTGCTGAGTTAAGTTTCAGTTTGACGTGACTAAGCTGCCATCACAGCTGCTGATTGGTCCAGATTCTAACCAATCAGGTGTCTCTGTCTCATATTGACGGTGTTTAGAGGCAGACTTGGACTTTGGACTTTGTGTCAGTTCTGTTTTAACTGAATTCTGCCGTTTTCAACCATTCTGGCCCGTTTCTCTCAGAGTTAAACCCAGAAGGAGCAGCTAAAACCGACCAGAGTTTTGTATTTATTTATGTCACTGTAGCGACCAACGTGTTTAAAATGTCTGCAGCAGAAAAAAAATGTCCGAGCTCCGACTCCATCCAGCCAGAAGTTAAACATTTTAAGATTTGTATCTGAACTATTGTTTTATTTTAATCAATAAATGTTGAAATATTACGAGAAAATAGCATTTTGTATGACAATTTTTTTTTTACTTAGAACAAACGCTCACGAGTTCTAAAACATAGACACTGTGAAAAAGAACATAAAAGTTACAAATGCTTCTTCTGTTAATACATCGAGTCTCCTTTGGTGAGCCATGATTCTTTGCTGTTCATCTAATCCCAAACACTTCTGCAGCATGACTTAATATGTGCTTCAAATCTTTTACTGTTTTGTTTAAAAAACAACAGATCTTAAAGAAAATCCCACTTTTTTCCAATAATTTGCTCTGCAGGATTCTCAGATCACACACAGACCTGTTGATTAATGTCAGCAGATAAACCTGACAGTTTCAGGAGATCCTCAGCCATAAATTCACAAATCTGAATTTATAAAAATTAACCAATGCTAAAAAAAAAAGGAAATTATTAATTATTGTTAAAATTATTTAAAAAAAATGAAAATGTCTTCATCCAAAAAGACAAACTTGAGGGTAAAAATAGCTGGTTCACCTTCTCTGCCTCGGTAGCATGTTAGATAAATGTGGCGATTTTATTGGTTAGAATCTGGACCAATCAGCAGCTGTTTGATGGCAGTTTGGTCACATCAAACTAAAACTTAACTCAGCAAAATGAAAGATGGGGAAAAAAAGTGAGATTACACACAACGCATGCGAAAACGTTTTTGGCGATGGCAACAGTGGCAGTCATATCACGCTAAGTCGCATGCAAAAATAGGCGTTTTGCAAACGCAAAAAAAACGTTTTTAAAGCAAAAGAAAATCGAAAGCAAAAAAGAAAATCTTGAAGCAGAATAAAAAATGATTGAAAAGCAAATATTTAATATTTTCACTTGCAACTTAAAAAGTTTTGTGTGCAACGTGGTGGCAGAAATATCACTCCATAGAAAAGCTGCTAAACTGTGGGCAACAGCAGGGGATCTTTGCTTTTGCAGACTCTGAGATGGTTCCTTAACTAGCAGCTGTTTCAAAGGTTCTGAGGAGAATACTGATGAGGTCCTGCATCCTGGTTTTGTTCAGGAGCTGAGCGGCAGCTAACTGCAGGCTGCGTTATAAAACGTTAGTCTAACCTGATCCAAGACAACATTCTTTTGAAAAATATTGAAAAGAAAGAAAAAAAAAAAAAAAAGTTCTATACTCAACCCATAAAGATTACCTTCCTGAAGTCTCACCATCCAGCAGTCAAAGGTGAACTTCTTAAGCGCTTTGGCTTTTAAGGTGGAAATGCGCCACTGAAGTACTCGGTATTTACTGTTTTACTTTATAAAGGAGTGAATATGAATAACGTATTATAGCAATCGGCATGATGGGTACAAAGTGCCTTAACTCCGGAAATGTCATAGCTGGCTAAGGACATTCTAATTTTGTGATGTACCCTTATTTAATTTGTGAATTTGGTCTTCTCTTGCTTCCAGGTTAAATGATGCTCCAGTTAGGGGCTATGAGGAGGATGTGGGAAACAAGACCACCTTGAGGATATTCTACCCAGAGTCGGCCTCCTCCAACCCCAGGTTGAACAATGAGGAGGACACACTGATGGTCTTGGTGCCTTTTAAACCAGATGATCTTCGCTGGCTTAAAGAGATCCTCTATGATGAGAAGAGGGTACAGGATACTATTACGAACAAATTCATTACCACACAGTTCAGTTTCTACTTTTCTCTCTTAACCACACAGTTTAGTTTTTTCCAGAAAGCACAGAAACCTGACTTGAATGCAGCTCCCATTGCGTCTTCTCATTCTGGTTAATGGTTGCTAGGTTATCACCTGCTAATTTGCACATTTAGTGTTCCCGGGGGTGTACAGATCAGAGCCTGTGTACCAGTTTCTGGTAGATGGAATCCATTTATTCATCCAATCACCTGCACCACATGTGTCAAACTCAAGGCCAAGGGACCTAATAATAATAATAATAATAATAATAATAACAGATATTTTTATGGGAAATTCTTCTCCGCATTTGACCCATCCCCTGGGGCAGTGGTTCCCAAACTTTTTCTGCAGGGCCCGCCTTTCTGAAGATTAGAATATTTTCTAAGCCACATATTTTCGAGCCCCCCCACACTGACACAAACATACAAATCCTTTGTTTCTAAACTCCACCATGCCCCCCCTGCAGTAACTCCGCGCCCCCCCCTAGGGGGCGCTCCCCCCAGTTTGGGAACCACTGCCCTGGGGAAAGTGGAGAGCTGCAGCTGAACCCCACTCAGGAGGCAGTAGCATTAAGGGTCTTACCCAAGGGCCCCACTGGATGATGTTAATTGCCCGCCACTGATATGGTAATTTCCCTGAGTACCATTGTTTATTCCCCTTCTGGCAATCAAACCCTGGATTCCTGCATGGCAGCCCTGTACCTTACCAACCGAGCTACCCAGCTGCCTAAAAAAAAAAAAATATATATATATATATATATATATATATATATATATTTTTACATAATAGATACTTCATAAATTACAAATGTAATACAAACTTTCTTAAATATATACATTATTTATGTGTAGCTGCAGTTGCAATTATTCAATGTTTGCAGGTCTTATGTGTGTTTGCAGAGAAATTGTTGTCATCAAACCATCAGTTGGATGCCAGGCTGTGTGCAGCCTTTTTTTGTAAAATGTTACACTATATTACAAGTTTGATGTTATTTTTCTTTATTTACTTGGACAGTTTGATCCTTCATTAATTCATTATTTGTGTTTTAAGAAGCGGAAAAAAATGAAAAGGATAGTTGCTAGAGTAACACGCAAACATGTGTTTTCTATCAAGCTGTAATTGTCACTTCAAAAAGTTATAATAAATAACTAGTTATTTAACATTAAGGAGCAGTTATATGTATTTTTCATTAAATTTACTTCCATGTATAAGTTCTATCTGGCCGTTTGAGGACAGCCACTATGCTGATGTGACCTCAGTGAAAATGAGTTTGACAGCCCTGACCTACACGCTTTTAGAATCTTTTTGTTCTCCTGACTTGAGAAAACATTCAGTCTCTTGATCTCTGTGCTGTCTTTCAAGGTCAGGAAAGGCTTTTGGAAGCCCCCTCCTCTAATCTGGCTGGGTCAAAGTAGTAAAGTGAGAGTGTTGGACCCACACTTCATGTATCAGACTGCAAACGAACTGCTCCAGTTTCCTCTGGCACCAAAAAAGGGTCAGGTAAGGGATTGTTTGTGTTTGGTCACAAGCCTGTTACTTTGAAAATGAGCTTATACTGTAAACCCTGATGTCCTCAACTACAATTCTACCATTTGAAGCTCTTGTAAACTTTGTAGCAGTAAATTTTCTTTCCCCCTTTTTTTCTTTTTCTTTTTCCACTCATGGTTTGGACATTTAGATGACTTACTTTTTTATTCATGTTGGAATAAAACGGTTCAAAAAGCCTTTTGTGTTGAAAGAAGAACGGAATGCAGATTAGACTGTTTTGGAGTTCTGGAACTCTGGCACCAGATCAGGATCTCGTCCCATCAAGGCCAAGAAGCAAATGCATCGGCTCTCCTTCAAAAAACAGTTATGTCCGAAGTGTTGGGTACATACTTCAAATGACAGCTCCCACAGTTGCATATCTGATGAGCAAATAACTTGATTACATGTATTTTCCTTTAGCAGTCCTAAAGTTTAGTGGTTAAAGCAGAAATGGCCAACCTCGTTCTCCAGCAAACCTGTTCATACTTGCTGAATAAGACCCTAGGGAGGAAGGTGTTAGTTTCTTTCGGGCCTTCTAACCATTTGGATTGGGTGAGAGTTGGGGGGGAGGGGGTGTATGGCAGACATCAGTAGCAGGGTCTATGGGAGTGACATCAGCCATAGAAAATGGTTTACTTCCTGCTCTACCAACAGGAAGTCAATTCTGTCTTGCAATTCTGTGTTGGAACCAGACGTCATTAAGCAGTGATCAGGTGGTGATTTCTTTTGTTTTTGGAAGCAGGCTATCATTGGCTACACCAAATCTGTCAACGCTTTGAACGTTCAACGTAAGGGGGCCAGCAGTCACCACATACTTTTATTGAGGCATCTGATTGCCTAGTTTGTACTTTAAAAACCTGCACTCCAGAAAAAAGCAGGGGGACATGTCTGTCCCTGCAGGATTTGAGTCTCTGGTGGTGTAGTGTGTTACTGATGGTAGCCTTTGTTAATTTGGTCCCAGCTCTCTGGAGATCATTCACTAGGCCCCCCCGTGCGGTTCTGGGAGTTTTGCTCACCGTTCTTGTGATCGTTTTGACCCCATGGGGGGAGAGCTTGAGGGGAGCCCCAGATCAAGGGAGATTATCAGTGATCTGGTATGTCATACAATTCCTAACAATTTCTCCCTGTGACTAATTGAGGCTGTGGACAGGTGTCTTTATATAGATAACTAGTTCAAACAGGAGCCATTGATACAGGTAACAAGAAGACAGGATCCTGAAGCAGACGTTACAGGCCTGTAAGAGACAGAAATCTTGCTTGTTTGTTATTGACCAAATACTTATTTTCCACCATCATTTTCAAATACATTCTTTAAAATGTGACTGTGATTTTTCTGGATTTCCTTTCCTCATTTTGTCTCTCATAGTTGAGGTATACCTATGATGTAAACTACAGGCCTCTCAACCTTTTAAGTAGGAGAACTTGCACAATTGGTCCCTGACTAAATACTTTCTTGCCCCACTGTGTTCACCGTAGAGCTGTCTGACTCTACAATTCTAAAACCCAGTTCTTCAAAAATTTCCCAAAATTCTCTGTGAAACAGTCTCAATCAATGCTCACTGGATTGGTGAATAAAGACCACAATGCATTGTGTGTGAACGATTTTTGGAAAAAATGCATTTACTTTTTTTTTTTTTTAAATACCAAAATTTTCCTTATAAGATTCATAAATGGTCTTTTTAAAATGTCCGTATCGTTTTTTCTTAACCCTAGAGCACCACCGCCAGATGATTTTATTATTTTTTTATTTCTCTCCACTGAGCAAAACTATTTACATAAGTTTCAATGTCTTGTGTCAAGGAGTCTGTGCCGTCACCAGGGAGGGCTCACATGTCACAGGAATGGGTGAAACAAAGACCAAGTTTCCAGTATCATTTTATTTTTTTAAGGATTTTTTGTTCTCAAATTCTTAATTTTTCAGTCATTTTTTTGCATGTTTTTTTTTTTACACATACCACAATTGGAAAAAAGAAAGAAAAGCACTTTAATTAATCGTGTCATGTTTTGATCTGGTTTTTATGACAAGTACTTTCTACTAGGAATATTAAATCTGGTAAAAATTACCCGCCAAAAGTAATGGTTCAGTTTTAATAGCAAAAGTGTTTTAGGGTTAAGGGAATTGGTGACATCATTTAAAAAAAAAAAAGTTGGTATGGTGTCCCAATTGCTCTTAAAACCCAGGGCACAAGATAGTCCCTACATAGCTCTTAGTTGGGGAGTGGTGAAGGATTTCGGACATAACTAAAGCCTGCTGTAGTCCTGACTAGAAGCGGCTGAAGGATGGAATTAAGCAGCCAGTAATCAAGTCTGCGCTTCAGATTTCAGCATTTCTCTCAAAGTCTGTGTTCAAATGCACTATAGTAATGTTTGTGAAACATTGATCTTTTAGATCTTTCACTTGGTCAGGACACCACTGTTTGCCACTAAGAAAAAATCAATTGTTTTCCTCCCAATTGGAATATTTGCACAGGATTGTTTGAACATGCAGAGGTTACATGTTGACAGTACTATCAATTTAGATTTGTTTTTTTGGTTTCGTAGTTCTTGTTTACATAGTTGGATTTTTATTTGATTTTATTTTTTTATAGCAGACATTGGAACAAAAAATATATAAATATTGCAATTGAACGAATTATCTTTTGTCTGAAATGTGATCCAGATTTTTATTTTCTTAAATTACATTTGAAAGACCCGCTTTAGAGAAAATCCAGCCTTTGTTGTTTTTTAAAACCTGTTCCTGATGAAGGACATGTATAAAGAATATTAAGCTTAAAACTGTTGCAAATCAGGAGCAGATGAAAAAATGGCGATGGAAAAAGCTTGTAGCTGTGGTGTAGGTGCTACAGCATCCACTTGCAGACGAACTGATCCAAGAAAACAGCTGAAGTCATAATATTCATGATTAAAAGACAGCTGAAAACAATGACATTAAATCAGAAGATGACTGGAGTAGGACTTTAAACAATTTACCTTCACTTCCATCTAGTGGACATTTGAAGTATGTGCACTAAACACGTACAGGTTGTTGGACTTTTTTACTCCTTTTTTCCCCTCCCATTAAATCTAACCTGAGCAGTTTGGTTGAATATTTTGTATTATATATGAACACCAAAACATGTGAATATACAGTCTTTACATCAAACACTTCAATCTGCTGTCCTCTGCTGTTTCTCGCAGAGCAATTTTCATCCCACCACAGGCATTCTTGCTGTGTTTGTGGCTCTCAATTACTGTGACGTGGTCCACATTGCTGGATTTGGTTATCCCCCAAAGAGTGACAAGCAGCAACCCATACATTACTATGGATACCATACTATGAAATCTATGAAGGTGAGTGGGAGTGGACTCAAACAGTGAAAAACGTGATCTCTGATTTGAACAAAAGGGTATCTTTTTTTTTTTCTTTTCCTTTTTATCTGTTCTTGCAGAACTCTCCACATGATGTCAGTCGTGAAGGCCGAGCCTTGAAAAGGTTGGAGGATTCAGGAGCCATCATGTACCTGCATCCACACCTGTGACTCTGGCTGCTCCAGCTCTGCCCCCCTTACTTTATAGCCACTGCATAATGAACAGATATTGCATTTGAACGTATTTTCATTTGGTTTCTGACCTAAACTGGATGAACTGATTTTTGCCTTGGGACTTCAAGACTTGTTGCTTGTGAATTAAAGTGGTTCAAATCAAATGAGGTGTAGCATAACTACTTCAATGTGAGGTTTACTGTGATGCTTTAGCTGAGCTTTCTCTCCTACACGACTCTTGCTACCGCTCAAGAATATTTCCAGTCAGGAACACCTGTTACACTTTAACCCTTGTGCTATCCTAGGCACTTTACCGTTGGGAGTTGGGTCATCTAGACCCACTAGACAGAGCTCTGAACCTTTTTTTTTCAATGATTTGTGATCTTCACTGGTTCAATGGATTACATGAAATTTTTCCACCTTTATCCACCTTTGTCATGGTAGGAGAACATGTCAAAGTAAGGGTGGGGTCATCCAAGATGGCACAAGGGTTAAAGAAACCTTGGAGATTTTCAGATTTGAATGTTTATTTCTTTAAAGATTTCATGTAGATTTCTAAGCTGTTGCGTTCATCTTTCTGCAGTTGTCAAATTATTTTGGCTCCAAGTTTCTAGAATATTTCTTTTTTTCACCTGCATTTTAAATAAACATAACCTACAGCTTTATCTTACCCTGCAGCCTGGACTGATATCGATATTTACTGATTTACATAAGTATGCCAAAATTGTCGTCAAATGTATTTTTGTATTCAGATAAAAATGTATTTTTTTATGATTTGCTTTTTTAAATTAAAGTCATTTAACTAAAACGGATTGCAATCTTTACATTTTCTGCCAATGTATTTGTCACAAAGAGGGCTCAACACCAGCTGAATAGATTAAACTGAACCAGGGCTGAGCTGCTACATTTACAGAAACTATAACCACTAGGCAGATTCCTCTGCATTAACAGGAGTTCAGATTGAGTCTCCTACATGCGCAATTGAGTAGTTTTTTTTTTTTTTTTACCAATTCCAGTAGGTTGACCTCCAAACTCTCAAATGTCATATTGAGTTTGGATTTTAGGTGTGGTCTTAGTGTTTGGTACGGTTGCCGTGACCTAAAAATAACTGCAAACAAGGAAAGAAACGACAAAATAAAGAAGAAAAAAAATGATGACCCAGTTTTTCCTAGAGGTAATTGTCATCCAGTTCTTGATGTCTCTGATGCAGGCATTAAGTTTCTATATGGTCATTCTGGTCAGATTTAATGGATAAATAAAACTGCGTATCATCTGTGTAACTGAAAATTAAGAGCAGGGAGGACCTTCAAGTTTTAAATGCAGTTTCTTTTTGTATTTCGGTTTTAGTTTTGAACGTTCCACCAACAGCAGTTTAAGACGATGTTCCTGCCAGTGCACATACAAGGCCTTTAGATTGATTCTTTGCCCTTAGGTCTCTAAAGCAGCTCCTCACTATAGCCCCATCATAACATTGATCTCTGATGTTTTCAATCTTCAGGTCATTTTCCTCCAGAAGAGCCATCATTACCTTTTTTAAGAGCCTCTCCAGTTGTTGACTTCTCATTCCACATCTGCTTTTACATTGGCACCAACATTGTTATAATTAAGTAAATCCAATCATAAAATAAGTAAAACTAGATGTAACAAAACATTTAATTTAAATTAATGACAACTTAGTTTGGGAAAAAAAGAAAGCTTTAGAAATATTTCAATAAAAATTTAACTGAAACAAGTAAACCAACACTTGAAATGACTGAAACTAAACTGAATTAAAGCCACGAGCGGCGTTGTATGGCTGAAAAAAACAAACAAAATAGTGGCTTTCTTTTGCTTTTATCACCATAGCAACCATTAAGTTTTGGTCGCCTGGGGATACCGAACAGATTGACGTAAGTTCAGAAGAATCAGCCAAAGGAAACTTTGGGACCTTTTAGCTGGTACTGAAGGTGTTTTTCTTGAGAAGTCAAGATGGCAGACCGTTCCTGAGGTCCAACGTCAACAAAGCTCCACGGATGGTTGTAGACTTAAGTTTGCGTCATGTGTGTAAAGCTTTGTGTAAATCGCTCGAATTTTGTGGAAAAGCATGGAAATAGACCACAATGCATCCTTGCGTTTGAACAATTTTTGCAAAAAAATGTGTTTAAATGTATATTTTTAAAGAAACTATCAGCATTTTCATCTTCAGATCACAGTGGATTCATAAATAATCGTTCACATCAATTTGATTTAGTAATAAAGGATTATCGGGGTCCCCAATTCATCTCCCAAGTGTGGAAATCCTTCTGCTCTGCGCTGGGAGCCACAGTCAGCCTAACTTCAGTATACCATCCCCTGTCCAATGGCCAAGCTGAAAAGGCAAATCAGGAACTGGAAGCTTCACTCCGTTGCCTTGCCGCCCAAAACACTACTGACTGGTCTAAATATTTGGTGTGGGCCGAATATGCGCATAACTCTCATCCTTCCTCTGCCACAGGGTTGTCTCCATTTGAAGCCTCCCTCGGGTACCCACCACCACTGTTTCCGGCCCAGGAACTTGACTTGGCAGTGCCCTCGGTTCAGGACCATCTTCAACGCTGCCAACGCATTTGGCACCAAACCAGGGCTGCTCTTCTACACACCAAGGAGAGCAACTGCCGTACTGCCAACCGTCACAGGGTGGTGGGGCCCACCTACCAACCCGGTCAGAGGGTCTGGTTCTCATCTCGGAACATCCCCATCCAAGCCACATCTCAAAACTCGCCCCCCGCTTCATCGGACCCTACACCATCGACAAAATAATCAACCCCTCTTGTGTCTGCCTACGGCTCCCAGCTGCCCTCAAGGTACACCCCGCATTTCACATTTCCCAAATCAAGCCTGTTTTTGGCAGCACATTGTGCCCACCTTCCACTTCCCCTCCTCCCACCTGGATCATTGATGGTGCTCCGGCGTACACTGTCAGCCGCATCTTGGACGTCCGGCGCCGGGGTCGAGGCCACCAGTTCCTCGTGGATTGGGAGGGTTACGGGTACTGTCATGGTGCCTCTGTCAGTCTCCTCCCCCTCCTGCTCTGCTCCTGATTGCCACCAGCTGTCGTCACTCAGCTCATCACGCTCTGCTGCTTAAAAAGAGACCCAGCTCCAGCATTCAACGCCAGTTTGTTGCCTCCTAATGGTGACTACACCTGGTCCAGTCTCGCTCATGTTTAGCTTGTCTTGTTGTTTATGCTCCTGGACTAAACCTTATTCTTCTGCCTCAGGATTCCTCATCACGAGTGAGGTCAGTGTGGAAAACTCTCCGAGCAGGACCTGTGTGCCTCAAGAAACCTCAGCCGACGGGAACTGCAGTAATACCTCCAGCCGTGCCACAAGCTGCATTCAAGCCCGGATCACAGCCAAGCCAAGACCTCATCTCCTCACGGAAAAGGAAAATAAACTCTCACTTACCTGTCTGTCGTTTCTGGGTTCCAGCATCTGGGTCTGCCACGCCTACTGAAATATGACATTATGGTTGGAATTCAGATGTCGCCCAAACCTAAGAGTTTGCCAGAAAATGGCCGCCAAATCATAGCTAATATTTGAACTCCCACCCTACTCCCTAACTACTAGAAACTATATAGTGCGGGACTATCCCATACCCTGGATTTAAAAGCAATTGGGACACCATGCACGCCGCCCTTTTTTTTTAAATGGAGAATATGACGTTACCAATTTCACAAAGTGAAAATCTTATTGACATGAGTGTTTTATGACAACTATTTATGAATTTACTGTGTCCTGATGAGGAAAACGTTGATGGTTTATCAAAAAAATACATTAAAACACTTTTTTTTGGTAAAAATTGTTCAAACGCAATGCATTGTGGTATATATTCGCCAATCTAGTGAGCATTGATGCACACTGATTTTTCGCCGAGACTTCTGGGAAATTTCTAAATTTCTAAGGCACTCAATTTTGTAATTGTAAATCAGCACTACAAAATGGCCAATATACTATATAGTGAGTACTAAAGGAATTCGGACAAACCCCTTAATGTTCTCCTGTACCCTGGCATAGACTTTCCCTGGTGGAAAGGTGTGGAGTGTGACTCCCCCATAGTTGGAACACACCCTCCGGTCCCCCTTCTTAAAAAGAGGAACCACCACCCCTTTCTGCCAGTCCACTGATACAGATAAAAATTAAAAATCGCCAAAAATCGCCAAATCTTAAACTTTGCCACAAAAGGGCTGCGAAGCCGTAGATCGTTTGCCCATCCAATAACAATTTAAAAACTATATGTGTGTTTTGGATTCATTTGCGTATTTTGAAAAATAAGTGATTTTCAGCCCATTCATCTTTTTTACGGTTTCGTTCGCCATGATGTCTTCGTCTGGGGGAGGGATGTCCTACTAAATCCCCAAAACTAATTTTTCACTGTCAAAGTTTGACAGGTGACTTCGCCTCATTCACAGTCAATTGTTTTTATGTCCGTCACACGCTACCATCTGATGACGACCTTAAAGAAAATGGAAAAAGCCCGTAGAAACGCATCAGGTGTGTGAAAAACACAACCCATGTCTGATAACAAAAGGTTTGGTGATGGCACTCCCATCTGCAATAAGGTGTGGTAAATGCTGAAGAGGTTGTCTAATCATCAAACAGGATGTAGGAGACAAAACAGAAGTGTCATTTAAAATAAGGGAGAAAATCTAAAAAAAAAGGACAACAAAATCGTATTCATTGAAAACTTTAAGGAATGTGGGCCCACTGTTTTAAAAGCAGTCTTACGACATGTAAATAACAAAAACTTTGTCCAATCTGTCTGCTCATCTGTCCACACATCCACATGTAAATTAGACCTTTTCTATGTTTTATAATTTTTACATTTATACATGATGAACCGTGCACACACAACACACTGAGACCATTAAGTGCAATCCTATGTGGTGTTCTCCCTACCATGACAAAGGTAGATAAAGGTGGAGAGGATTTCATGTAATCCATGGACACAAGTGAAGATCACAAATCATTGAAGAACAAAGGTTCAGAGCTCTGTCTAGTGGGTCTAGATGACCCCACTCCCAACGTTAACGTGCCTAGGATAGCACAAGGGTTACATATAATATTGATTGTCAAATAGAGTTTGATTAATTGCTTCAAAGAAGAAGCAGGCCTTTAAGACTGGTGATCGGCACAAAGCGAGGGTGGCTCAACATGATCTGAGAAGAGCCATAAGGCGCGCCAGGAGGAACACTAGGGAGATATGGAGCGGCATGAGAGCCATTACTGGCTTTGAGGAGAGGGGATGGACTGTGCCTGGTGATGTGGCCAAGGCGGATGAGTTCAACCATTTTTATAATAGGTTTGACTCAGTACACGCTCAGCCATGCCCAACCATCAGTGACTCCTCCACCTCTGCTGCTGTGACCGGCTCCCCTTTTCCACCCAGTGGCAGATCCTTGACTTCTGCTGCTGTGACTGGTTCCTCTACTCCACCAAGTGGCAGCTCCTACACCTCTGCGGCCTTTGACCTGCTCTTCTCCTCCACCCAGCAGCGCCTGCTCCAGCTCCAGCCCTGATGCTGTACCACCTATAAGTGTAGAGGAAGTGTGCATAGAGCTCAGGAGGCTCAATGGTTGGAAATCTGCTGGTCCTGACGGAATATCACCACGGTTGCTAAAGGACTGTGCGTCAGAGCTGGCGGGGCCTCTTCGAACCATCTTTAACAGGAATCTTCAGACAGGATGTGTCCCTGGCTTGTGGAAGACCTCAGGCCTTGTCCCAGTGCCCAAGGTGACAAGGCCTGCAGGGATGAAGGACTATAGACCAGTTGCCCTGACATCTGTCATAATGAAGACTTTTGAGAGGCCCTACTCCGGAGGCTCAAACCCCAGGTGGAGGGGGCGCTGGACCCCCTTCAGTTTGCCTATCAGGACAGTATGGGAGTGGAGGATGCAGTCCTGTATATCAGTGGTCCCCAACCTTTTTGTCACCGTGGACCGGTACAACGCAAGACACATTTACCGTGGGGTGGTATTTTCTCTTTAGTAATAATAATAATAACAATAATAATAATAATAATAATGTCCTCCTGGCGGACTTCAATGCCCACGTTAGCAATAACAGTGGCACCTGCGGGACATGATTGGTAGGAATGGCCTGCCTGATCTGAACCCGTGTGGTATTTTGTTATTGGACTTCTCGTCATTGTAAAGAGAGTGGCAGAGCTGTCTACTGATCACTACCTGATGGTAAGTTGGATTCACTAGAAGCCAGAAAGACTTGGGAGACCCAAACACACTTTGAGGGTCTGCTGGGAACGTCTGGCTGAGCCCTCCGTCAGGGAAGCCTTTAACTCCCACATCCGGGAGAGCTTCAAACAGTTACGGAGGGAGGCTGGGGGCATCGAGTCAGAGTGGACCATGTTTTTCACGACCTTTGTCTCAGCTGTGGTCGCAAGGTCTCTGGTGCCTGTCGCGGTGGCACTTACTACCACCAAAACCCGGTGGCAGTAAGAGAAGCAGAACACCGCCAAGCTGAAGAAAGAGTCCTACCAGGCCTGGCTGGCTTGTGGGACTCCAGGGGCAGCTGACAGGTAGGCGAGCTGCGACACGGACTGTTGCGTCGGCAACAACTCTGTCCTGGGAGGAGTTCAGTGAGGCGATGAAGAATGAATATTGGTTGGCCTCCAAGAGATTCTGGCAAACTGTCCGCCGCCTCAGAAGGGGAAAGCAGTTTTCTGCAGGCACCATTTTCAGTGCAGGTGGGGAGCTGTTAAATTCGACAGGGGACTTTGTCAATCTCACTGACATGCCCTCTTTTGAGGAAGCACAGGATGAGGACTTTGGGGTGAGGCTGTCCATCACCCAGGCTGAAGTCATTGAGGTAGTCAATGACTTCAGCCCTGAGTACCTCAAATCTCTGGAAGCTGTGGGAGTGTCTTGGATGACACATCTCCGCAGCATCGCGTGGCACTCAGGAACTGTACCACTGGACTGGCAGATAGGGGTGGGGGTTACCCCTTTTTAAAAAGGCAAACTACCGGGGAATCACACTCAGCCAAAACAAAATGTATTGTCCTATATATAAAATGTAAGATATTAAAAATACATTTTATAAACATTTTGATAGATATTAAATTCACCAAACGTAAAAATTATTTTAAAAAGTTATTTGAAAGGATATTTAGAAAGTTCTCGATTAGCCTATTAGTTATTGATTACATTTTTTTTGTCTACAGGTTCAAAATCTTTTTACAGACACACAAATCTCCTGCTGCAAATACAAAACTTTCTTACAGATGAACAATACTTAACAAGTCTAACTTTATACGTTAAGCCGTGCCGAAAGCGTGCAAAAGAACCAGTGTTTCTGCCCTGATGCAACAATAAAAACACCATGACGTCATTTTAGATTTATTTATTCTCCATCCGATCAAGTGAGTTATTTTGCCTATTATTTTTTTCTTGTGTTAACAAGAAAAATCTAAAATAAAATGTAAATAAAAAAATATTGTTTTTATGCAGACCTTTTATTAATACTCATAAAAGACTATTTGAAGTACGAGAGTACACAAAACACAGGAGACAAAACAGGACATAGAGACCAACGTACAACACAAAAGGCTAAAGTAGGGGGGGAGATAGGTGAGACGCAAGTGTATGGTATGGATTTTTTCATATTTTCACCTCCCCCAAATCCTGGGCACTGCGCAGGGAGTATGTTAGTGCAGTTCATGTGCTAAGTGTGATATTGTCTTCTCCTGGGTCCACCTCCTCAAGGTCCACTGCTTGGCCCGTTGTATTTTCCATCCCACGGTTTTCTTATGATGCTCAGCTCCAACTGGACAGGGCGAACATAGCTGTTAAAGAAACTGGTGCTAGTAGTGCACTCAAATCTGCTATTTTTGATGGGTTAACTGAAGCAATTGTCCAACACAAAGTGTACTTCTCAGACAGGGAGTTTGACGAGGTAGCAGAAGCTCTTGTAACTACACACCCATGTTTGAAGGAACCAGGTTCTGCCACTGGCTATGGTGGATGGAAGACGAGCCTGAAATATTAACTTGCCAACTATCGAACCAAACTCAGATGAATTGGGTGTCCTGAAGTTACCATGAATTCTTTAAAGCATAAACCTGATGGGAAGTGCAGCCCTGCATATGGTGTAAAAAGGCCTAAAAAAGCTGAAGTGAATTACTGTCCAACGTATCCAGTTGGGGAAATGGCAGAAACAGCAGAACAGATGCGAGTGGCGCTCCTGTCAGAAGTCAAGAAAAGAAACAATGAGCAAAAGGTAGCACAAATGATGGAGATGACCTTTGCACTTAGAAGGCAAGAGGTAGTTCAAGAAGCACCCATGATTGCGGAGTTCAAAACTAGGTGGCCAGCTGTCTTTCTTGTGCGAGAGGCAAGTACAAGAGTCTAAGAACATCCTCATTTTACAGAAGACTGACATATCTACACAACTATAACATCACTATAACTAACTTGACTTTTGTGTCACTGTTTTTGTAGGTTAGTGCAGAATTTAAAAGAATCAGTTCCTTTGCTGCCAAAGTTCTCTGCGCTGGATAATCACTCGGCAATCCTGATGAAGGCCTTTTCCCAGAAAGGTGGAGAACAAGGGAGAAAAATCAGGACCACCCTAGCAGCTATAACCAAGCTATGATTCCCTAATGAAAGAAATCTTAGGATCTTGTCTTTTTAGGCTATATTATACATTTATCGGAAAAAGTTGAATTGCAATCAAAATTTGTATTTAAGTAAGTTTTTCACACCTAAAATTTTATATTTGCTGTGCAAAAACATAACTGTCTCACTTTGTGAAACTCATTGCTGTTTTGATATTTTTGTAATGCTCTATTTTTTTGTGATCTGTGTACTTAGGCTGACAATATCCAGGTTAAAAGAGAGTGCATCCTCAAAGCTCTTTGCGTGTACCTGAATGAAGATCCAGAGAAGCTTGTCAAGGAATACTTGGTGTGTCAATTTTTTCAATCTTCATTTTATTTTTTTTATTAAATACGAAATTTAAAACCTAAATTGTAATTTTTTTCTGACTGGACACTAGCTGTGGTTCCATGTGCAAAATATCTTTGATCGGATCAAAGATCGAATTAGAATTGAACAGTCCACATAGGCCCAGAAAAACTATCAATTTATATCAAACATTTTCATACGCCACACTTTTGATTAGAATTTCCTTTTGACATGAGCAGAATTTTCTAAAATACCAGAAATGACAGAAGAAGAAGAAATGATGAGTTCCATTGTAACAAACAAATCTGCGGCGTAGAGCGAGATTATTTTCTAAACGTGCTTTTATTATTGTGTTTAAATAAATTAAATTAAATTTATACTGTATTAATCCCTCAATGGGGAAATTCTTCTCCGCATTTGACCCCTCCCCTGGGGGAGCGGTGAGCTGCAGCTGAGCCGCGCTCGGGAGGCAGTAGTGTTAAGGGCCTTGCCTAAGGACCCCCACTGAGCGATGTTAACTGCTCGCCATTGATATGGTACCATTGCTTATTCCCCTCCGGGAATCGAACCCTGGATTCCTGCATGGTAGCTTGTCACCTTACCAACCGAGCCACCCATGTGACATCAGTGTTTATTGTTAAGGACCTCTTTGCCCATAATTTTCTAAATCCAGCCGGCCAGTGTTTTTTTTTATTGGCCGAACGGACCCAGAAGAAGGGTTGGGGTTAGGTTAATACTTGCCAACAACATTAAACAGTTGATTAAAAAAAAATAGTGCAGGCAATGCTGCAATGTGTATCTTGGCTACTTGTAGATATGTGGTAATAACATCCGCCTTAATTTTCTCTAGATAGGATTGGCAACACAAATTCATGTAAATATTTACACGGTTTTTCAGGACTGTGTGGAGTTGCATTTATTCATTTAATAGCCCCCTCTGCCAGCTCACACACCGTTCCAAAGCTTCTGCTTTTGATCCAAATGTGCCTGATCAGGGCAGAGTATTGCGAACGGTGTGTTTACATGTCAGATTTTTACTGTGATCAGGCGTTTATTCCAATTACTTTTGTCTATTTAACCGCAGCTACTAATGGGTGTTTTTTAAATTCTAATGTAAGCTACTGACTCATAACTTTTTTTTAACAAGGCAATAAACCATATTTTGCCACTTATATTATTTCTTTTCTTTGAGTGACTTATTTGAGATCAATTATAATTTTAAAAAACAACCATCAGTCGCTGTGGTTACATCAGTGCTTCTCAAATAGTGGGGCGCGCCCCCGAAGCGATGCCAGGGGGGGTGCGCGGTGGTGGCGGTTTTAGTCACGGGTAATATGGGCAATTGTCCGGTGCGCAAATTTAACATGGGGGTGGTTGTGACACCGGCTCAGTGCTTAGAATAAAATGTGGTCCACTATTCGGTTCCTTTTGTCTGTTGTATCAGTTTGTAACAGCCTGAAACCTTCAACCCCCGTCCCTGCAGCCGCGCGTTCCCGTCTGCGTCACACGCGGCTGCGTGAGAGAGAATGAAAGGGGAGGGGTGGTGTGGGCTCTGTCTGCCAGGTGGGGGCACGCGGACAGAGCTGCCTGTTGCGAAACACCAGGATCATCGCTGCCTTTAGATTCCTCAGCTCATGTTAACAATGTCGTTCTTTATGAACTATTGTAGACATTTTGATGACGTGTCTTTATTTTCCATCAGTGTTTTCCTTGTCTGCTTGTGGTTTAGTTGGTGTCAGACAGACATACAGACAGCAGGTAATGCAGGAAAACAGCTGCACTTTATGACATCATAAATAAACAATGATCATTTAGAAAAAAAAATCAGCAAAATGTTTTCATCTATTTCTTCAGACTGAAAACATTAAATATATTGGTGCTGTTAATGTTTCAGATCAATTTAGATTTAATATTATTTATTAATTGAATTATTTTTCTCATCATCAAATGGTTCAGTTGGTCGAAATGTTTTTAGTTTAAATACGGACTGATAGATTTTTTTTTATTTCAGGCACTTTAAGCTTCTTTTCTGTTTAAAAAAACAAACAAAAAAAACGAAGCTTAAAGTGCCTGAAATTGAAAAAAAAAAAAATTCAGGCACTTTCAGCTTCTTTTTTATTTTTTTATTTCATGTATTTATTT
This sequence comes from Oryzias curvinotus, assembly GCA_023969325.1. Classification (NCBI taxonomy): domain Eukaryota; kingdom Metazoa; phylum Chordata; class Actinopteri; order Beloniformes; family Adrianichthyidae; genus Oryzias; species Oryzias curvinotus. The sequence continues at coordinate 5,409,811 of CM043720.1, forward strand.
ATTTTTTTAAACAGAAAAGAAGCTAGTTTTAGACTACAACAGGGTTTCTGTGGCAAAATAAAGTTAATATTTGTTGAAAGTGGATTCATATTGATTTTTTCTTTTGTTAATGTTAAACGATACAATTTTAGGTATAATTACACCATTTTTATAGATACAAACCTAATGTAGGGCTGCACGGTGGAGCAGTGGTTAGCGCTCTTGCCTCACAGCAAAAAGGCCTCCGGTTCAAGTCCTGGCTGGGGGACTTGAAAACTAACATCAACGGGGGACCTTTCTGTGTGGAGTTTGCATGTTCTCCCCGTGTATGCGTGGGTTCTCTCCGGGATCTCCGGCTTCCTCCCACCATCCAAAAACATGCTTCATAGGTTAATTGACAACTCTAAATTGTCCCTAGGTGTGAGTGTGAGTGTGAGAGTGAATGGGTTTGTGATTGTGGATATTCTACCCTGCGACAGACTAGCGACCTGTCCAGGGCGTCCCCCTGCCTTCGCTCATAAGTGGCCGGGATAGGCTCCAGCAGCCCCGTGACCCCGAAAGGGAATAAACGGAAGAAAATGAATGAATGAAAAAAAAAGCAAACCTAATATATTGTCACCACGCGAGTGTGTATGTGTGTGTGTGTGGGGGGGGGAGGCGAAAAATTTTCTTTTTCCTAGGGGGGGCCTGGCAAAAAATAATTGAGAAGCACTGGTGTAGAAGATTTCAAACACGGTGGGAAAAACCATTTTGAACTGTGAAAAAGTATTCCCTTTATGCAAAAAAGAACTTTTGTTTTTGGAATTGTATTTTGTTCATGGCTGCATATTTTGTCACAGAGTGTAAGTGTAGAATGAAGCTTTTTAAATTGTAGAATGAAGCTTTTTAAATTGTAGAATGAAGCCTTTTTCAATTGTGTGCATTTAATGTTAAAATTGTCCTCGTTGGGCACCCATAAGTCCTTTTTTATTTGGTCTACTTTTCTGAGAAAACAGTCGACTCTTTATAAACTACAAAATCTTGCCCTCTGCCAGTCAACCACACTAACAGCTACATATGTAAAGATCTGCTGCTTCGCATGCGGATCCACTGGAGGGACGGCGTTCAGGTGTACAGCAGCGCCCACGCAGCCGGCCTCGAGCTGCGCAGACGGGGATTTGATGTGGAAGTGCCGGCCTCGACAGCGGAGGAAGAGACGGGGGAGTCCCGTCTGCAGGAGATCCTAGGATGGCAACGAGCAGCCCCCCCACCACCGGAGAGCAGACCCTCCACCAGGCAAAGAGTAAAGGAAAAACTAAGAGAGTTCGCCAGAAACGAAGATAAGTGATATAATTGGAAGATGCTAATAACCACGCCTCCCCAAATTCACTGGATTAAATGGGGCGGCACCAGAAGCGCAGGTGAGGACTTCAACGCTGGACAATAAGGATGGAAGGGACTTTTTGTTGCCCCAAATCCTTCATAGGACCCTCTTCTACTGGGAGAGTTAACCCTAGACCTGCCAGCGGGGCCCAGGTGGGAGAAATACTTCACCCACTGCGTGGAAGTTTCAGGTACTTCCTATGTACCTGTAATGTTTATGTTTTTCTTATTCACCATTTTATGTTCCCCATATTCACAGTTCTGTTTAGTTTTTCAGCGGGATCTACTGTTATTATGTTTAACGGAAATGTGTGAGCAAGGAAATTATAAAATACTCTCAATAAATGTGAATGGCCTTGGTAATCCCATTAAAAGAAGCAAAGTGTTAACAAAACTTAAGAAAGATAAAGCGCAAGTGATATTTATGCAAGAAACTCACCTGTCCAAAGCAGAACATGGGAAGTTTGTTAAATTAGGGTATACAAACTGTTATTTTAGCTCTTATAAAAACAGTAGAAGGAGGGGTGTACTAACATTAATATCGAATAATGTTAATTTTGAAATGACTGAGGAAAATAAAGATAAAGATGGGAGATATGTTATCGTTAAAGGAAGAATAAATAATACCCTTGTCACATTAGTTAACGTGTACGCCCCTCCAGAAGAGGGCCCACATTTCTTTAAATCATTATTCAATAAAATTATTACTATAAGCGAAGGAATCTTGATTTGTGGAGGAGATTGGAATACAATCTTAAACACATCTAAAGACACAACAAGCCTTAAAAAATATAACAATATAAAATCAAAAAAGCTCATCTCTATTCTCAAAGACGCAGATTTATGCGATGTGTGGAGAGAACTACACCCCTCAGAGAGAGATTATACGCACTATTCTGGAGCTCACAAGGTCCACTCAAGAATAGATTTCTTTCTGATTGATAACCGAGACAGACACAGGGTCTTAAACTGTAATATAGGGACAGCAGACATATCTGACCATAACTCTATAAATTTAACAATACATCTAGATAACCAACAAAGAAGATCTATTTGGAAAATGAACACTAGCATCCTCAATAATGAATCTGAAGTGCAAAAAATTAAAAAAGAAATCACAGACTGCATTACCATCAATAATGATGGTCATATAGAACCAATAATATTATGGGACACTGTCAAAGTAGTGATGCGAGGGAATCTGATATCAAGGATGTCGTACCTCAATAAAAAGAAAATAATTACACAGACTAAGCTTGAACAACAGTTAAGAAGGCTAGAGAAACAACAACACTCAGATAGAAGTAATGAACTGACGAAAAGTATAAAAGAGGTTAAAGAACAGCTATCCAGTATATTAGAACAAGAGACCCAGAAAAAATTAAGATTCACAAAACACATTTTTTATGAATCTGGCCCAAAGGCAACAAAAATTTTGGCAAGGCGCTTAAGGTCACTGCAAAAGAGGAACTTGATTCATAAAATCAGAGATCCTGCCACCAACAATATAAATTATGAACCAGAAATAATTCAACAAATATTCCTAAATTATTATAAAACTCTATATGCCAGTGAGCCAGTCAATGAAGGAGAAGTCAAAGACTTTTTGGCTAATTTAGATCTGCCTTCTATCGGATCCACTCAAAATAAGATGTTAACCTCACCAATTACAAAAACTGAACTGGATAAAGCCATTAGGAGACTGAAAAATAACAAAAGCCCAGGAAGCGACGGCTACCCAAATGAGTGGTATAAAGTCTTTAAAGAAGATCTAGCTCCTCTTTTACTAGATTCGTTCAACTGGACACTTAAAAATGCCAGGATTCCACCATCTTGGAAAGAGGCAGTTATCTCTGTACTACTAAAAGAAGGGAAAAATAAGGAATACTGTGAGTCCTATCGACCAATCTCAATTTTAAACGTTGATTATAAATTATTCACATCAATAATAACAAGACGACTGGAAACTTTTCTCCCTGATCTGATAGATGAGGACCAGACAGGTTTTATAAAAGGACGACAGACACAGGACAACATAAGACGCTCACTGCATGTCATTAACGAAGTCAACAAAGTCAACACTCCTGCAGTCTTAATAAGTTTAGACGCTGAGAAGGCCTTTGATAGAGTCAGCTGGTGCTTCCTAGTCGCGGTCCTGAGGAGAATGGGCTTTAGCCCCCCCTTCATTAAATGTATACAAGCATTATACCATAAGTCGACAGCCAGAATTAAAATAAATGGAAACTTGACAGAGAACTTTGAGCTGTTCAGAGGAACACGACAAGGATGCTGTCTGAGCCCTGCTCTTTTTGCTCTGTTCATTGAGCCTCTAGCCCAGTATATCAGACAGTGTGACGAGTTAAAGGGGGTGACGATAGGAAAGGAAGAACAAAAAATAGGGCTCTTTGTAGATGATATTATTATTTTCCTACAGAACCCAGACCTAGCATTCCCAAAACTCCTGAGGATTCTGAAGGATTTTGGAAGGAAATCTGGATACAAATTAAATATTTCCAAAACGCAATTACTCTGCATAAATTATAAACCAGCAGATTCAATCAGACAAAGATATAAATTGAAATGGGATGCATTAAATATAAAATACTTAGGTGTTTTTTTGACAGTAAAACTTGATAAACTTTATGAGATTAATTATAGTAGGATGAATAATACAATACAAAAAGACTTAATAAAATGGACCAGTTTGTTCATGGACCTTAGCTCCAAAATAGAGGTTATAAAAATGAATGTGCTACCTAGATTGTTGTATCTTTTCTCATCATTGTCAGTGCAGATCCCAGAGGTTCAGTTCGTAAAATGGGACAAACAAGTGAGTAGATTTATTTGGGAAGGGAAAAAACCAAGAGTGAAACTGAAAACACTCCAACTAGAAAAAGAAAGAGGAGGATTAGGCCTCCCTAGCTTTCGAGAATACTACTTAGCAGCCCAGTTAAGATACATAGTATTTTGGTGTACAACAGAATATCACTCCAAATGGAAACAAATTGAGTTGACATATAGTAAATGTCCACCACAAGCAAGACTGGGTGAGAAAATACAAATAGAAATCATAGAACAAAACCCCATCATTGAAACGACATTAAAGATCTGGTGGAGCATGGTCAATAAATACGACATAGGTGGAGATTACAAACTACTTATCTGGCCCTCACAATCTCAAAAATACAGAACGGGACAGATGGACAATATCTTTAAGAAATGGAGTGACAGAGGAATGACGGCAGTGTGCATGTTAATAGACGGAAAACTGTTCAAGTCCTTTGAAAGGCTCAAAGAGGAGTTTCAGCTGGATACGGCTGACCTATTCAGGTATTTTCAATTAAGGCACTTCTACAATACAGAGATTAAAAAATATCTTAGTCAAGACGGAAGCAAGTTAATAGAAATGCTGACGGGGTCTTATAAGAAGTTACATTTAAAGGTTATTTCCAAATTGTACAAATGCTTGTTAAACTGTAATGGATATAACTCTCTGCATATAAAACAAAAGTGGGAATCAGAATTACAAATTTCACCGTCAGAAGATGAATGGCATTCAATCTGTGGACTACAGCATAGCTCCACATGTTCTAGAAAATGGAGAGAATTTGGATGGAAAAACTTGACAAGGTTTTTTATTAGTCCTCACATAAAGAGTAAACAGCTGGGAACCTCACAACAATGTTGGAGGCTATGTGGGGACTTCAACGTTAACCATTCACACATCTTTTGGTCATGTGGAAATATTTCTCCTTTCTGGAAAATTATGGTTAAAACCTTTCGGGATATCCTAGGATGTGAGATAGTTATGGACCCTAAGACATTGTACTTTGGCCTATCGATGGACGTTATTCGTCCAGAAGACAAATACCTGTTCAAGGTGATGATACTAGCCTGTAAAAAGGCAATAACAAGAAACTGGTTGAGAAGTGAATCGCCGACACTGCAGCAATGGAGAGACATTATGGAGGAAATTTTCTCCATGGAGAAGATAACGTATTACTTGAGGCTAGATGCACATAAACTCGAAGATCGATGGAAGAAATGGACACAATATTCTGCTCCCTCAGTCCGGTCTTGAAACAATGTCTTAGTTGCTCCCCGCTACTAACGTCTGTTTTTGTCCCCCCCACCTTTTTTTTTCTTTTTTTTTTCTTTTTTTTTTTTTTTCTTCCTTCTCCTTCTGTTCCCTTCGCTTTTGTTCTGACAGGAAAAACTGTATTCTGTGTTAAGAAAATTATCTAAAAAATAAAGTATTAATAAAAAAAAAAAATATATATATAAAAAAAAAAAAAAAAAAAGATCTGCTGCTTCAGCTGCTCAATAAACCCGTTCTGAACTGCCTGGTTGGAATGGGGGTTCATTGTCTGAGTGAATGTTTCATTTTGACGTTCGCTTGTCTAATGTGGCACAGATCAGCATCACTGCTCCACTGAGAGCAATGTTCACATTATAGGTGAGTTAGAAATACACAGTAATCATGTGTCATCATTGTGTGCGGCCCGGACCTTTGCTCATTTTTCTGTATTTGGCCCTCACCAAAAAAACTTTGGACACCCCTGATCTACACGAAGGTGCAGAGCCCGGTGACAATGTGGAGAATGTTAGCATCGTTTTGGAAGGGATTGAAGTGAGTTGGACAACGTTTTGCAGTGGCAATGCTACTTGGCCTTGTATATGCAATGAACCTCAACTACCCCCAGGAGCTGAAATACACCTTTGAGGTTTTTCAGAAAATCTTTCTGGAATTGGATGGACATAAACTATCTAACAAAGCACAAGTCCTCAAAACACTGCTTTCCCTTTTGAGGAACCTTGTCTTATAAAAGCTGCCTCGTCGCGTTGTCTTTGTTAAATGGGGACTTTTTGATTTTTTGTTTAAAAAAAAATTTTTTTTAGTAGCTTAGCAGTGCTCTTATTTTGTATTAATATTTTGAGACCAATTCAATTTTTATTTTAGGATATTATTCAAGTCTGAAAATACTTGGAAATAACATTATTTTTGGTCATAATTTTTAAAGGAATCCTATGTTGGTATTTGGCTCTGCTTGTGTTTAATCTCCTAGTAATGGAAGTTAAAATTGTATACTTGTTTTGTGTTAAACCTTTGTCATGCCAACCAGGCAGTAGACTCTGTAGTTGTCTTTTACAACAAGTTGTTGGTTACTTTAGTGTATTTTTCAAAATTCTCGTTCTGACTGAAGTTAATCTTTGCATTGAACTCTGAACGTAAAATTTCAAATAGAAGAGGAATGTGAAGCATATTTTCATTGGGATTGTGAAAACTCTCCCTCAGTTTTTGGTTTCTCAATTAATGGTTTGTATTACTGGTAAAACCTGCACTGCCAGTGTAAATTATTACTTGTTGAGGTAATACAAATGTTATAACTTAAAATGCATGTGTTGAATTACTTCACTTGAATGGAGTAATTGTACAGCTAAACAATTGGATTCAATCTAATGTCATTGAACCAACATCTTTCAAATTAGTTACAGCAACATTATTAAGGTATATTACTGTCATTCAATACTGTCATGTTGAATGAACATAAAAAAAATATGGATAGGATTTCCACATATTTAAATAGCTTTACTTGAACAAAAAGGAAGCATATTGGTCTTACTTAATATACTTAAGTTGGGTCAACTTAAGTATATTAAGTTAGGATAACTTAAGTATTGTAACGACCCAGGGTTTGGACAGAGCTGCAGGTGGCTGGCGCCCCCCCTCTTTCTGTTAGTTGCTAGACCACAGTGTGTGTCAATCAGCGGTGGGCTGGTGACTGATGGGAGACAGGGGGCGGGGTCTACCTGTGGGCGTGTGTGTGTGCGTTCGGGGAACTCTCGCTGAAGTTAATAGAAGCTGGCTGTGCCTGTTGGTTCGTGTTGCAACAATTTGGAGGTACCGAAAAAGTAATAAAGAGGTGTTTGACAACCGGCCACCTAAGGAGCTTCCTTGCAGTCATTACAGTATATTAAGTGAGACCAATATGATTCCTTTTAGTTCAAGTAATGCTATTTAATTATGTGGAAATCCTTTCCATAATTTTTTATGTTCATTCAACATGACAGTTTTTTGAGTGCAATGACTTGACACATTTCTCATGAGCAACCAATATGAAGCAGGTAACCCTTAATCCCCGCTGCCTTGGTTTGAGGACACATACAATGTATTTGCTTTAAGTTTGCCTTGTATTACCTTGGTAATGAGATAAATTGTCAATGGCATGGAATCGCATCTTACCCTTGTCACATTATGTTTAAAACAACAACTTCCATGAATGCCTAGGGAAGAAACTGACAAATTTCGGTAAGGGTTTTTAACATATTGCATGATAAAGGATTGATTTTCTGGTGCTTCATCTGTAGCACGTGTGACAACATCGTCCAGAGGAAATGAAGTAAGTTTTGTCTTAAGTTGTGATCAAGCATGCTGTTTGGTGATGTCATTGGACTGCAAATAGAGAGCAGAGTTCCATTGATGAAGACAGCAGTAAACATTGGAGAAGAAGCCTCACTGTTGGCTGAATGTCAGAAGTGGGATTTGAACCCACGCCTCTTACGAGACTGCGACCTGAACGCAGCGCCTTGGACCGCTCGGCCATCCTGACATCCTCCACAAAGACCAATGAAAAGAGCAATACAAAAAAGACCTATGTGCCCAACAACTGCTGTCTGTTCAGAAGGCAAAGATAGAATGGTGAAAACGGCCTTTTCTCTTTTAACTGAATTTCGACTACTGAGGTGTTTTTCTTGTTGAGTAGCCATGATACATTT